>CM077788.1:34437436-34464936 GCA_039737535.1 Lagodon rhomboides | reverse complement strand
TGCTGGTCCTGATAGTCCTGATGGTCCTGATAGTCCTGATAGTCCTGCTGGTCCTGCTGGTCCTGATGGTCCTGCTGGTCCTGCTGGTCCTGATAGTCCTGCTGGTCCTGATAGTCCTGCTGGTCCTGCTGGTCCTGCTGGTCCTGCTGGTCCTGATAGTCCTGCTGGTCCTGATAGTCCTGATGGTCCTGCTGGTCCTCCTGGTCCTGCTGGTCCTGGTGGTCCCGCTGGCCCTGATGGTCCTGATGGTCCTGATGGTCCCGCTGGTCCTGCTGGTACGGTTGGTCCTGATGGTCCTGATGGTACTGTAGGTTTTGTTGGTCCCGCTGGTCCTGATGGTCCTGATGGTACTGTAGGTTTTGTTGGTCCCGCTGGTCCTGATGGTCCCGCTGGTCCTGCTGGTCCGGTTGGTCCTGCTGGTCCTGCTGGTCCCGCTGGTCCTGATGGTCCTGCTGGTCCTGTTGGTCCTGCTGGTCCTGTTGGTCCTGATGGTACTGTAGGTTTTGTTGGTCCCGCTGGTCCTGATGGTCCTGATGGTACTGTAGGTTTTGTTGGTCCCGCTCGTCCTGATGGTCCTGATGGTCCCGCTGGTCCTGCTGGTACGGTTGGTCCTGCTGGTCCTGCTGGTCCCGCTGGTCCTGATGGTCCTGCTGGTCCCGCTGGTCCTGTTGGTCCTGCTGGTCCTGCTGGTCCTGTTGGTCCTGTTGGTCCTGATAGTCCTGCTGGTCCTGATGGTCCTGTTGGTCCTGTTGGTCCTGATGGTCCTGCTGGTTCTGATGGTCCTGCTGGTCCTGATGGTCCTGGTGCTGTGTTAGTTTGAAGCACTTGTTGTTGTTGTTGCTGCAGATGAAGCGATCCTCTCTCTCTGTTGGCTCGGAGCTGAAACCTGAATATGTGCAGCAGATGGTTCGTTAATTCGAACAGTCTCAGCCTGAAACACAGAGCGAATATAAAACTCTGTGTGACCCGACAACAACTGAACCGACTGTGAGTTAGAGAGTTCTGAATGAGGACCGGAGCATATTGGAGGTGGAGGAGGACGAGACGAGTGTGAAGTGATGAGGAGACGAGTGTTCAGCCTTTATGAAGGGAGATGGAGGCAGCCTGCCAGCCGGCTCCACACGGACCTCCTCTTCTTCTCTCAGATGAGTTTCAGTCTTTAACACGTCTGAAGGTTACAGCCTGCAGAGCTCAGCCCACATTTATCCTCCAGTCTGGACTCATTTCACAAGCGCCGGAGAGATTTACCCTCCCGGGATTCATCTGCCTGATCAATGAGAGAGGAGGACGAGCAGCTCTGACCAACTGAGTCGACCTCACAGTCACACTGGATGGTCCTACCAGAGAAGAAGAGCTCAGAACACACGTGTGTGTAGAATCTAATGTTTATGTGCGTGTTAACGCTCTGTGACGGCCTCCAGTCCTGCATTATTTATTTTTGCCAATTAGTTTGTTGTAACGTTCGCGGCGGCGCTGAACCTGATTAATGAGGTTTGATTTCCTTCCAGGAAAACACTTCTGCTAAAATAAACCCTGAGAGTTAAATCGGTGTTAAAAGGAAAACACTGACTCATGTGAACAGAAATCTCTCTGGAAGACATTTAGCTCACGTCTCCGTCACACGACACGATGTGAAAGACATGCAGCTCGTGTGTCTCGTCTCTATGACGACAACAGAATGTGTTAGTGTGACATCAGAGGAGGACGTGAGTGATGTCACGGAGAATATTATGAGCGAGGCCGGAGAGAGAAACTCTGAAACATCTGAAACATCTGAAACATCTGAAACAGACGCTCAGGTGATCCTCTCTGTGGACACAGAGCCTGCAGCTGAACACAAGCTGGTTCTGGCTGCTTGAAGCTCCATCAGACTCTGGTGTTCCTCCCTCCATCGATCTCCGGCCTCTGAGGTCGTCCGATCAACACCTCCCAGAAACATGTTCCAGCCCGGTGACCCGGTGTCTTCGAGCCAGATGTTTAATCCCTCCAGTGTGTTCTGGCTCTGTTTCCAGATCTTCCTACCAGAGTTGGACGTGCACAGAAAACCTCCTGAGGAAGACCTGCAGGAGGATCCTGGTCAGAACCAGAGACAGCTCTACTCTGAGCTCTTCACCCGTCCTACAGAGGAAAGTCATTCAGTCTCAGCCCGGAGCTGGTGTCCACAGAGTGTTGGACCGTAGAGTAGCTCTCTGTGAACCACAGCGGTCCGTCAGAACTGCCTCGTACCTGCAGGCGACGCACCGACCGGACCGTCAGTCTAACGGTCCACTCTGTGAACAAATGGTCCAAAGTACTCAACTCCTTTGGTCACCTTTGAACCAGGTTCTGGAGCTGCTGCATGGTCTCTGATGTCCCGTCATCAATATTAATATGGATCAAAGTCATTTTCAGGAGCCAATAGTCTGTTTTCAGTGTTCAAGCATCATTAAACAGAATTTAAGAGGCTCTTACAGCTATAAAACTAAATGATCATAACTCAGCTTGTTTAAACGGTGGCTGTCATGGATCTGCAGCTGGATGTTCACGGTGTGAAGTTCTGACCGGCTGTAGCCTCCATGATGGTCCACCAGATGCTCTTCAGCCTCATGTCTGTCTGTAGACGTTCAGTTGACTGATGCTTCCTGTCTCCTCTTCTTCTTCAGGCGTCTCCAGCTGCTCTGGCTAAGAGCGTGTTAGCGGAGGTGCCCAACCAGGTGGTCGACTACTACAACAGCAAGGGCATCAAGCCCAAAGTGCCCAGCCAGTACCAGTCTTCCAGGCAGTTCGGTCCCTGAGCGCCGCCGCCACAACCTCTCCTGGACCGAGAAACATGTTTACTGTCTTTTGTTCTTTGTCGATGCTAAAGGTGCTACACGCAGCGTTTTACCCTGAAGAAAAGGCTCCCACAGTCACTGTAGACACACGAGGCCGACCTCCACCGGACCGACAGGAAGTGTTGCTGGATGCTTTGAGAACACGTAGAAGGTGTCACACGTCCTGCTGTGATCTGTAAAGAGACCACAGAGGGAGAAGTGAAACACGAGTCAGATATCTCTGCATCATGTTTTGCCCGTTTCACACTAAATATGCAAAAACAGTAAAGCACAGAGGCTGAGATGTGCCGGTGCAATCAGGCCTATCAGCAAGGACAGCGATGGTTTGTCCTGATGCACCAGAACATCGGTTCTGTCGGACCTCAGTCCACTAGACAAACAGGGTTTACACTCCACTGAGCAGCCGTTGATAGCTTGTTCTTTTAGCATCATGTAGCATCTCTCTCACTGTACAGATAAAGTCTGTTTACCTTCCTCAGGCCAGGAACATCTGGGTCACATCAGCATTAACGACCCAGCGGGTTCCGTCAGAATCAGATCTTCACAGCTGAACATCAGCGATCACTGAATCTGATTACGAAGGGAAATGATGCAGAGAGGAAAGTTGTGTAGCTGACTCACATGTTGGTGTGGTGTTGACCAATCACAAGCCGATAGGAAACAGATAATCTGCTGATAAACTGCCAGAACTTGTGAAAAAGTCTTCTGAATGAATTCTGTCCAGTTTGTGACCAAACCAGAAGGTCCTGTGAGGTGGTGAGCTAACTGATCGGCTAGCTACTCATTGTCTACCTAGCATGTTAGCGGTTAGCTCACCAGTCACAGTAGCTCGCCAACCAGGCCTGACCTGGTCACCACCCACACAACATTTTGAGTTTTCCAGTGACATGAAGGCTGCGATGACACATCACATGGGCACATCGCTAAAAGCAGAGAGGCTTATGGGTAATGAGTAAAAGTCGTATGAAAGGAACCAGTGTCGTGGTCCAACTCCGGTGTATAAAATGCTAACTGTAGCACCTTTAGCGTCTGTCGTGCATGCAGGCCGTACAGAGGCTGAGCTGATTGTAACTTTCAGGATGTTTTTAACGGAGGTGAAAAGCACAGAACCACAGTGACGATCAGACGCTGCTCCCTGCAGACAGCATGACGCAGGGAAACAGGCGCTGAAGGAATGTATGACCCTCCTCCCCATCTGGTTTGTTTTTATAAAAGTTTATCGAGATTTTGCTAAATTTCGTAAGGTTCGTATGTTGTAAAGCATTTTGGATCTCTGCCAGATGAACAAGCAAGCTGCCTTCACAGACGTCTGCATCCTCCACCGTTTCTATCTCAAGGCGAGGCAGATGCATGAACTGTTGTTTTGCATGCAAATCTCCATGCGGGACCTTCGGTCCTTGTGGTTTCTGTTTCCTGGTCGTGAATAATATGAGTAATAATGACGTTTACAATGTTCCCGACGACGGGGCTGTTCTACTCTCAAGCATGTTCACGTGTAAACGACAATGTGTGAGTAGATATAAAAGCACAACCTGAGTATCTTTGAGCGTTTACTAGATTATGGTGATGTTTTAGTTATTTGTGCCGCGACACCTGCCGACTCTCTCTCCTGTCTGTCTTCACCTGCTTCTGACATCTGAACCACCACATCCTGCAGCCGCCCTGTTAGCATCCTGCAGCCGCCCTGTTAGCATCCTGCAGCCGCCCTGTTAGCATCCTGCAACCGCCCTGTTAGCATCCTGCAACCGCCCTGTTAGCATCCTGCAGCCGCCCTGTTAGCATCCTCCAACCGCCCTGTTAGCATCCTGCAACCGCCCTGTTAGCATCCTGCAACCACTTCTGGTTTAAGTCAGGATCAGACTTCAGGGCATCAGGTCAGTCCAGACATCATTATTTCTCGATATCTTTGAATCTTCTCTGTCGTCCAGGTGTTAGTATATCTGTAACTGAGACTCCTCCCCTGAGTTAACTGAGCCACTAGAAACTGTCATAGTGTGTTTCTCAGGTGATTGGATGACACATCTGTCTATCAACGTCTTTCTTCAACCAATCAGATCAGCAGTAGGAGAGCACTACCGGCAGTCAGACTCTTCCTGCAGCCAGTCGAGAGAAGAACGAACAGATGAGACGTACTGTGACGTTCTGACAGCTGCTGTCGCCGCGACACAAACCTTCTGTGTCTCTTCTCTCGCTGGCTGTCACACCTGAACCTCAAGTTCATTTTTATGTTTAATGCTATAAATCCACCTTAAAACCAATAATCTCTCTCCAGTAATGATTCACACAACGTTTCCACATTATTTCAGCTGCTCACCAGGTTCTCTGGTCTGTGATCGTTACAGAGCGGCAGGTGTCGGGACACGTGACTTATCGTTGTGTTAACATGCAGTATTGTGTGCAAAACAATGACAACACTGACTTATGATAATAAAAGTTTTATCAGTAACCTGTGAGTGTGTCGCTGTGTTGGTTGAACACGCTCGATTTCATAAAAGTCAGAAAAACTTTGAATTTACTTTCAGTTTAGTTTTTCCTTCTGTCACAGAACAAAGACACGAACAGACACGCAGATTAAATGAACAGCTACGTGTTCTGTTGTCAGATTCTGATAATATCTGAACCAGAACCAGAACAGAACAGAAAGCAGGTCAAACTGCTAACATTAGCTTAAATCTTGATGCAGCGTCATCCGGTAACTTTAGTCCAACATAACCTGTAAAAATACTGTTTTTAGTTAATAAACTGCTCTTTATGGCGCTAAAGACGACTGTCGGTCGTTAGCCTGATAGCCGGAGATGCTAACGGAGGTCGTTTAATGTTAAATCCACTCTTCACAGTTTGAAAACTTTGGATGAAATGACATCATCTTCACTGACCAGTCACACAGCGGCCATTTTGTTTAGCTAATGATCAGCTAATGTTAGCATTTAGCCACTTCTTAGCAAACATTAATGTTTGATTACATCCAGTGTGTTTCACTTCCAGGCTTAAAGAAATGTGTTGATTTTCTAGAATGAATTTATTTTCCTATCGTATTGTGAAACTCTACAAACAGGAAGTGGCTGAATGCTAATGTTAGCTTCTCTAGCTAACAGTAGCTAACAGGTGACATGTTTGATTTTCACTACTTGAACTGTGTTTTCAGCTGCTGATCAATCAGGAAGCAGTGAAATAAAAATCATTCCTCAGTCTGAGCTTCCAGCTGAACGTGACATCAGAGGAAGTGTAGAGTTTTAATTGGTGGATATTCTGCTCGCAGGAAGGTTTGATTTATTCATTTCTACACCAGAGAATCACTTGTAAACGCGGAGGCGTCCGTCGGTCAGCGTGAGGACGTTTCCTGTGTGCTGTTGGCTGAGAGGTTAAAAGAGAAAATGAGGGAGAATCCGAGCCAACATCCTCACGAACAACAGCAGCAGCAATTAAACCTGTCGACTGGTTCTGCTCGGAGGCGTCGCGGGTTCAAGAGGAGGAGGAGACGGATGAAAGGAGGTCATTACCTCTGTCAACAGGACAAAAGATTCACTGTGAGACGCCACCGACTCTCCATGAAGCTGCAAACACAAGACGGGGGACGATCAGACCTCAGATCTGCTGTGAGAGGTTTGTTTAACGGACCGGACGCCTCCAGTGGAGAACAGAAATATAAAAACTGTCTCCAGCGAGACGACGACAGACTGAAGCGTCTGAAGCGTCTGAAGCGTCTCTGTCACACTGAGCTCAGCTCGGTTACTGACAGCAGCCGGTCATCGATCGTCCTCCTCAGCGTCTCCGCTCTGTCTTTACCTCTGACCTGTTTTCCATCGAGCTGATCTGAGTGTGAACTCGTGAGCGGCAGCAGCTCCGATACTCGAAGTCTTACCAAACTTCAGCCGAAGTTTCAGCACATCAGAACCTTAATGAGGCGGCAGACTGAGACTCAGAGCGACGGTTCAGAAAACCAGCGTCTGAACATTTACTGCAGAGAGGATCTGCTGACTGGACTTCCTGTCAGTCCTCCTTTATTTAGACTGAAATCTGATCTTTCAGATGATCGTGTCTCTAAAATGCTCTCTCGTCTTCCTCCTCTAAAAATAATTAAAGGTTTATTCTCGAGCGAGCAGGAAGTCGTTTCATGGGACTCTGAAGGATTCAGGTCGATGAGGCTACAGAGACGTCACCATCAGGAACGTCAGGTCGCCCGTCTGATCGCATGAAATGTTGCATAAACGTTCTTAAAGAACATTTTTCTTGTCATCTGGTTCTGGCTGGAAGAACGACCCGGTTGTGTTCTGGTGGAGATCCCAGTCTGGGTTCAGCTGAGTTGACGTGTTGATACGTTACGTAAGTTAAAGGTGGAATATGTGAGTATCGCCAGCTGATGAATTTACACTCCAAACCAACAGGGGGCAGCAGAGTAGCTGCTAACTGCTGCTAGCTGGATTCTATACATCCATGACTGTCGTTAGCTTTTTAGCTCAGTTAGCCCTGCAGCTAGCTATATCTCCACAACACAGCACAAAGACGACTTTGACTTAATCATCCTGCAGGAACCGTCTTGGTTTGAGTTTTTTTCTTTAGTTATTTCCTGCTTTATTTTGAAGTTCTCTCATGTGTCATGTTTTGCTTTTCACTTCCTTCCTTTGTACTTTTTCCTGATCACCTGTGTTTCGTTAGTTAATTAGTCCAAAAGGGAAACGTTCGTTCAGAAAGTCTGGAAAACTTTGGGTGAAACTTTGTGACGTTAACTTTCCCAAAGTAAAGTTTGTTGTCATGACTCAGCAGAATCTCTTCACTCTGATTGGCTCAGAGTCACAAACAGCTGATTGATGTCGAGACCTTCAGCTGTGACCTCAGGAGTCGTCATTAAAACAGGTTCAGCAGGTCTTTAATTACCTCAGCAGACGGCTAACGAGGAGGTTAATGAGGAGCAGCCAATAGGAAGCCAGCGTGCAGCTCTGTGCTATAAACAGACACCAGGAGCCTCTGACCTTTGACCTCTGACCCCAAAAACACGGCGTTTACATCATCATCGTCTGCCGCTCTGTTTCCATGGAGACGAAGGATTTTCAAAACAAAAGCTGAGACAAAAACACATTTCATCATCAGACAGAGTTCATGACATCACATAAAAAGACCTTTGTGTTAGCATTAGCGTGGTGAGCTAATTGTTAGTAATGGATGCTAAGTGCTGTATCGTAAACAACTGGACGTGTTTCAGAGTTGTGACCCAACCGACCCACCTGTCCACACTATATAAGGACACGCCCACACTCTGTAAGGACACGCCCACAAGAACCATCAGATGTCTCCGTACAGCTCCTCTGCTGTGATCACAGTCTGCAGCAGAGACACATCACTAACTGATCTCAGACCAGATTTACATCCCGTCGACAGGCTGCATGCTAACACTGTTAGCTCAGCAGCTACAGTGAAGACTTCATCTTAAAATGCAAAACTGTCCTCACTCGCTCTAAAATGTCAAAAGAAAAGTGTGAAGTCTTGGTTCTGAAACTGTCTCCACTTTCCCAAAACGTTTGTAAAAAATAAAAATGAAAAACTGTTTGGATGAAATGAACGCTGAATGTTTCCAACATCCTTGTGTTTTCAATGATGCCCCAAAACGTTCTGACAAAGTGTTAAACTTTCCACAAGTGTCAGAATATAACGACGTGTCCTCATGTAGCTGAAAATGTTAAAGCAAACGAGTGAAGTCTTCGTCCTCTGACCGTGAGACGGGCCTGATCATCAGGTTGGACTCGGGACGAACAGCTGACCGGAGGCGTCAGAGAAACGTTCAGACGTCCACATTATTCTGGCCACGTAGCTGGAGCAGCAGATTCTCTGTCAGAGTGATTTCACATTTTTAATTTACACATCTTCAGAGAGAAACGATATTTCCGAGTGAGATCAGTGTTTGTTTTGGCTGCGAGTGTTTTCAGTCATTATGAGACGGACGAGCTCGCTGCCAGCTGCTGGTTCTGGACCAGGATGAGAGCGGACCTGAGTGACAGCTCGCTGCTCTGCACAGGAAGCTCATTAGCATATTCGACCAACACACACACACACACACACACACACACACACTCACACGGATGCTCCGACTCGTCCATTAATTCAGGAAATATCTGAATAATGACGTGCTGTGATATTTGTGCAGCAGCGGAGGATGCAGCAGGAAACAAAGGAAGCTCAGTTTAAAATGAAATGTTTTTAAATCATAAGAAGAAGAAGAAGAAGAAGAAGAAATGAAGGATGATGTTTGTAATAAACGTCTGTGACGTCAGACGGCAGCACGTCGTCTCCTGAGGCTCCGTCTGGTCCTGTTGGACTGTGAGTTCTGCTTCCTGTGGTCAGAACCGAGCGTGACGTGTTCACAGCTGTGTGTGTGACGAGGCCTCACAGTTAACACAATGAGTCTTTTTCCTCTCATTAAATGAATGTTCTGGTGTGTTTTGGGTCGGGTCAATAACAAATAACACGTACAGGAAGTAAAGAGTTTGAACCTGGTCCAGGTGAAGACTCAGAGTCGTTGTTCAGCAGAGCAGCCTAACGAGGAGACGCTGCTCAGGATCACAGATCTTCTGCAGCCGTTGAAGTTTTCGCCTCGTCGTCGGTTTCCTCCTAACGACGGTCCACAGTTTGGTACCGAGCAGCAGGATCAGTGTTGTTGTGTCTCACCTGAGTGAAGGTGTTGAACCTGCAGCTGTTTGATGGCCGACGGTGTGAAGAGGACGAGGCTTCGTGGTAACGAGGCTGCAGAGCGCCGACAACAAGAACCGACAGGAGGCTCGTTAGGAAAACTGTGAGGAAAGTTTGTGACAGAAACAGAATCTGAAACTAAACGTTTGATCAGAGTGAACGAACGAAGGAGAAGAAGAGATCAGTGATCCGTCAGCATCAGAACCGAGCGGTTCTGTTCTCTGCAGCTCTGCCTCAAGTTTTAAAATACAGTCTGTAACAGCAGGTCCAGTTCAGACCGCTGACACCTGAACTCGTCTGAAACAGAACCGCGTCGCGGCCGACACCTGGTGAGGTGAGACGGGCCGGACTCTGATATCAGTATTTTATTTATCAGCTGGCATCGATCCATCGAGTCTGCAGGACGCCGAGCTGTTCTGTTTAACAGAACATTTAACAATCGCTCTGGACCGAGACCAGAACCAGAACCAGGTGGGTTTTATAGGGACAATAATCACCTGCCTCTCCTGGTTACAGCTGATCATATAACTGTTGACCTGTGGTCCAGGTGGGGTTCTGTTGGTGGTTCTGTTGGTCTACTGGGAGGATGAGGCTGAAGTGGAGACTCAGGTGAGAGGAGACTCAGGTGAGGGGAGACTCAGGTGAGAGGAGACTCAGGTGAGGGGAGACTCAGGTGAAGGGAGACTCAGGTGAGAGGAGACTCAGGTGAGAGGAGACTCAGGTGAAGGGAGACTCAGGTGAGAGGAGACTCAGGTGAGGGGAGACTCAGGTGAGGGGAGACTCAGGTGAGTGGAAACACCAGAGACAGCAGAGTGACGAGCAGGAAGGAGGCGGCAGGAGAGATGAGCAAAGTGCAAAGACGAAGCTGAAGAGTCGATGAGCTGCAGCCAATCAAACGACAGCACACAGAAACAACCAGCACACCTGCTCTGGGTCTGATGCAGGTGTGTGGTTTCTCTTTAAGGCTGATTAACGACCTGATGAGTCAGATGTTCGTCTGCTGTTTGCCTGATGTGAGAAGAAGTTTGTCTCGCGTCATCAGTTCATCAGCTGTTTTACGCTCCAACAACCAACAACACGACTCGTTCTGTGGAGTTTGTTGTGTCTCATCAGTGCAGCGAGGCTGAGTGTCGCTGTGACATCACTGTGTCAGGTGACCAGGAGGCTGTCAGGTGATCAGGAGGCTGTCAGGTGATCAGGAGGCTGTCAGGTGACCATGAGGCTGACCTCATCAGGACAGCAGTGACTCGTGGAGGAGGTGTTGAGGTGTGTTGAGGTGTGTTGAGGTGTGTTGAGGTGTGTTGAGGTGTGTTGAGGTGTGTTGAGGTGTGTTGAGGTGTGTTGAGGTGTGTTGAGGTGTGTTGAGGTGTGTTGAGGTGTGTTGAGGTGTGTTGAGGTGTGTTCAGGTGTGTTGAGGTGTGTTGAGGTGTGTTGAGGTGTGTTCAGGTGTGTTGAGGTGTGTTGAGGTGTGTTGAGGTGTGTTGAGGTGCGTCCAGCAGTGAGCGGAGCAGATTAGCACTAATAAGCCCTGCGGCTCCGTCAGAGGATTGAATGTCTGCAGGATCAGTGTGTTATTGACTCGGGTCGTTCCAGAACCATCTCGCTCTGTGTGACGACCCGCTGATTGCTGATGGGCTGCATGTAAACATCATCACGGCGGCCGGAGACAATGACTGCTGCTTTATTTATCTGGGACAAACCTCCATCTGCTCCATTGTTCCGTGTGGAGATGCTCATTAGGAGCCATTATGTGTCCGCCGGCTGGATGACTCGTAAATGATCGCTGTGGGAGCGAACAAAGCCTCGACGCTCCCGCCTGTTTATCTGCGGGCGGCAGCGACGGCCGGCGCCACACGGCGAGCTGAGCAGAAAACGAGCTGAAAGTGAGACGGATGATCGGGCAGCTCGCAGGTAACTCGTCAGAGAGAGAGATGGCGAGCGACCTCCGCTCGATACGCGTGGACAACAAACAGCTCCTCGTCAGGCTCGTTAACGCAGCTCGGCTCCGCTGAGGCCTGTGATTTATGTCTCCTCTCTGAAGGCGGGAAGATGGATGAAGGCCTGCAGCCGGGCGGGTCCACCTGAGGAGGGGACGAGCTGACCTTTGACCTCTGGACTGAAGGTCTGCTGGGACGTCTCTGCTTCATCACAACGGGTGTTTAACGAAGAGGAAGAGCTGCTGCTCAGAATCACTTCAGGTTTCACTCTCCTCACTGTCAGGATGTAACCGAGTACACTCACTGTACTCAGGTGTGACATCACTGCTGATGCTGCAGGTGTTTATTGAGCTGAAAGTAGACGTACGTTAACATACAGTGTTTAAATGAGTCAACTCATGAGCGATGTCACATTTATATCAAATGAAAACTCATAACAACATTTACAAACCTGCAGATGATCAGATCTCAGCTCGGTGCTGCAGCTTGAAGATCTCTGCAGCAGGCTGGGATTCGTCCTTGTGCAGGAGGGAAGGTGAAACATGGCCAGCAGGTGAGGAGAAGGAGGAGATGAGGGGGAGGTGACACCCCATTACTTCCTGCCCTGACGGAGCAGCTCCGGGTGGACACGGCCTCATTTTAAAGAAATATCAGGTGTTTCCCTCCGTCTGTCCTCAAACTGTGAGGAGACGCTCATTGAAAACA
This sequence comes from Lagodon rhomboides, assembly GCA_039737535.1. Lineage (NCBI taxonomy): Eukaryota > Metazoa > Chordata > Actinopteri > Spariformes > Sparidae > Lagodon > Lagodon rhomboides. Next base: position 34,452,800 of record CM077788.1, on the reverse strand, counting down.
CACCAGGAGCAACAGAAACTCTGATCTCACCTGGTCCACGTGTTCCCAACCTGCAGCCATCAGGTCATCACAGTCACATGATGACGTGGCGCCGCAGCGATGGAGGAAGTAATCAGGTCCTTTACTGCAGTAAATGTACTTAGTTACCTTCAGCACTGAAGGACGTGGAGCCTCACTGCAGAGGAGCGCCCACAGAGCAGTGAATCATGGGTAACACTCGAGACGCCACCAACGATTTTTAAAGAGCTTTAAGAGGCTGTTAGAAGGTGCTGAGACGGCGCTGATCCAATTTACAGAAACACGGCGTGAGGGAGGCTGCAGCTCCTCGTTAAAGCTACTCAGACTTCCTGCTTCCTGCTGCTTCTCCTCTCAGAGGCCGAAGATCACTGACGACTCAAACAGCTGATCCCTGATCAGAGACGGACACGCCGACTCAAACAGCTGATCCCTGATCAGAGACGGACACACCGACTCAAACAGCTGATCCCTGATCAGAGACGGACACGCCGACTCAAACAGCTGATCCCTGATCAGAGACGGACACGCCGACACAAACAGCTGATCCCTGATCAGAGACGGACACAATAACATGAACACACGAACATCTGACGGCAGGAAATCTGATTCATGATTCAGTCGACACAGAACCAGCTGCTGTTCTGTTCCCCTGTTTCCTCCTGACGCTCCACTGATGTGTTGAAGACGGGTCAGAGGCGGGTCTGTGGACCTCACGGTGAGCTCAGAACCATCAGAACCATCAGAACCATCAAGTGGACTCTTTCTGGCCTGAGTGTGTCGCTCAGGCTCCAGGTGTCGAGTCTGTGCTCGGGGAGAGAAACACCTGCAGCAGAACCTCCGACCTGATGACCTCCTCCTCCTCCACCTCCACCCTCACTTCTCAGCACACCTCAGAGGAAAACTCCTTCTTCTTCTCTTCAGGAGAAAACCCGTCTCACTTCACTTCCTCCTCCTGCTCAGAGAGGATTCAGACTCTGAGGCTCGTTCAGTCTTCAGTTTATCTCCTCTGATCTGCTGACGTCTGTTTCTCTGCTGTGTTTATGAGCAGCGGAAGGAAAAAGTTAATTTCCTTAATTAACTTTTTTTACCATCTGTGAAAACGCAGGAATTCTTTTTTCAGGATCAAAACATTTTCAGGTGGATTTTTTTTTTCATTTTTTTCAGGAGAAGAAACAAAAAAAGGTTTTTAGAAGAAAAAATTATCAGGAGAAACTTTCTTTTCTTTTTTAACAAAATAAATGTTTTTTGCAGGATTTCTTCTTTTCTCTTGTCTGTGAAAGAAAATGAAAATGATTTCAGGAGGAAAACAAATCCAGTTTTTGTATTTTTCTTTTATTTTAAACTAAGATGTAACATGACGAGACTCATGAGTCTGGATGAGGCCATTAAACGCAGCCTTTAATGACCCCCGGAGACAAATAAAGGTTTTTGAATTGAATTGAAACACATTCCTCTGAAACAAAGACATGACAGTAACACAACCTGCTCACACACAGCAGGTGTGTGTTGTGTTTAATGTGCTCAAACTCAAACTGAAAGAAACACGAACACTGAACCTGACCGAGTGAAAGCACAGCGTCGTCCACATAAAGTGATGACAGATGATCCAGGAGAAGCTGCTGAGTCTGGGCGACTGCTCAGCGGGTGGTGATTTATATCAGCGATTATTAATCAGACTTCAGGTATATTCATGCTGACCACGTGACAAACTCACCACGCAGCCGTCCACGCTGTTCAGTGAGAACCAGGACGGGAGCTTAAAGTTGAGATTCTGCTGAACAGAAACAAATTCCATCAGCCAATAAAACTTCAGCTGACGGCCATGATGGAATAACAACAACCAGCTCGAACAGCTGATCAGTGTTACAGTGTGAACAGATGAAGAGGAGACGCTTCATCCGTCTGTTAACCAGCAGAAACAGAGTCACGTGTTCTCAGCATCGTTCATACAAACTCATCTTTATTGACACGAGGAGCCAGCTGACAGCTGACAGCTGATCAGCTGATCAGCTTCAGTCAGCAGCAGACGGAGGAGAGAACAGCGTCACAACAGAAACTAATGGGCTTTTTTAACTTAAAGATAGATTTGAGAATAATTGAGATTATGAGTTCTGTCACAGTGAAATATGAAGTTTTGTTATAGACAGCAGGAGAACGTGACGCTGCAGCGCCGCCACGAACTCTTCAGACCGTCATGATTCAGTTATGACGTCTCTGATTGTTCACGATGTCTCGGCAGCGTTGAGACGTTCATGTTCTCCAGAGGACGCTGCAGGTCCACAGAGCTTCGTCCTCACTCTGTTCGTCCTCACGCTGGGTGTTCAGGACTTTTCAGAAGGAAAAAATTAAATAGTTTTTCATGTCAAAGACATTTTCAGGAGAAATTAAAAAAATGAGGAGGAAAAAATTCAAGGGGAAATCTTTTTCTCTACAGGATGAAATCGCAATTTTGTCGGGGACTATTTTCAGCGGTGGATTGTTCCACGTTCAGATTAAAGAGTTCTGACCTGTGAGGTCGACACTTCATCACCTCTGAGAGCGATGATGCAGCGTCAGCCGGTGATCGTCCTCCTGTCGATGACGAGCCGTCATCACTCTGTTCGACCTTTCAGAGACATTTCAGACGACAAAACAAACTCTGCTGACCTTCCATGTTCACACACACACACACACACACACACACACACACACACACACATGCACACACACACACACACACACACACACACACACACACACACACACACACACACACACACACACACACACACATGCACACACACACACACACACACACACACACACACACACACACACACACACACACACACACACACACACACACACACACACACACACACACACACACACACAAGCACACACACACACAGACAAACAGACACACACACACACACACACGCGGTCGGTATCATGAAGTCTTTATGAACGAAGCTTCCTGCTCGTCTTCTCTCCTCCTGCAGTCGGTGTCGTACAGACGGAGGAATCAGCACCTGGATCATCTTTAATCTGATGATCTGAAGATGATGAAGATGATGATGATGATGATGAGTCCACCTGTGCAGACTGTCTCCTGACACTCGCTGAAGAACTCCAGCTCAATGAATTCACACTGAATAATATCAGAACTTCATAACGTAGCCGACACATGAAGTGTGAAGTCAGAAGCAGATTTATAACCTAAAAAAATTAAGTAAAACTGTCATTTTTATAAATTTCCTTTTCTGTGTGAAACTAGTACTGAGTGAGAATAAAATCTGATTGGATGAAAGATATCTAGAAGAAAAAGAATTAAGATTTTTTCCAAAAAATTCAGATTTTCTTTTTTTCTAGGATGACGAAGGATGGGATGGGAAATAAAAGTAATTTTTATAGATTTCCTTTTCATGTGTGAAACTGGCGCTGGGTGGGAATAAAATCTGATAGGATGAAAGATATCTACAAGAAAAAGAATTCAGAATTTTTCCTAAAATCTTTGATTTGTTTTTTCTAGGATGACGAAACCTCTAGAGAAAAAAATTTAAATTTTCACTTTTATAACTTTCCTTTTCAAGCGACTAACTGGTACTGAGTGGGAAAACATCTGATAGGATGAAAGATATCTAGAAGAAAAAGAATTCAGATTTTTCCAAAAAAATCAGATTATTTTTTTCTAGGATGACGAAACCTCAAGAGAAAAAAAATTAAATTTTCACTTTTATAGCTTTCCTTTTCAAGCGACTAACTGGTAATGAATGGGAAAACATCTGATAGGATGAAAGATATCTAGAAAAAAAAGAATACAGAATTTTTCCTAAAATCTTTGATTTTTTTTTCTAGGATGACGAAGGATGGGATGGGAAAAAAAAGTATTTTTTATAGATTTCCTTTTCATGTGTGAAACTGGTACTGAGTGGGAATAAAATCTGATAGGATGAAAGATATCTAGAAGAAAAAGAATTCAGATTTTTCCCCAAAAAATTCAGATAATTTTTTTCTAGGATGACGAAACCTCTAGAGTAAAAAATTAAATTTTCACTTTTATAGCTTTCCTTTTCAAGCGACTAACTGGTACTGAGTGGGAAAACATCTGAAAGGATGAAAGATATCTAGAAAAAAATAATTCAGATTTTTCCCCAAAAAATTCAGATTATTTTTTTCTAGGATGGCGAAACCTCTAGAGAAAAAAATTTAAATTCTCACTTTTATAGCTTTCCTTTTCAAGCGACTAACTGGTAATGAATGGGAAAACATCTGATAGGATGAAAGATATCTAGAAAAAAATAATTCAGATTTTTTCCAAAAAAATCAGATTTTTTTTTTCTAGGATGGCGAAACCTCTAGGGGAAAAAAAGTAAAATTTTCATTTTTATAGATTTCCTTTTCCATGTGAAACTAGTACTGAGTGGGAATAAAATCTGATAGGATGAAAGATATCTAGAAGAAAAAGAATTCAGATTTTTTCCAAAAAAATCAGATTATTTTTTTCTAGGATGACGAAACCTCTAGAGAAAAAAAATTAAATTTTCACTTTTATAGCTTTCCTTTTCAAGCGACTAACTGGTACTGAGTGGGAAAACATCTGATAGGATGAAAGATATCTAGAAAAATATAATTCAGATTTTTTCCAAAAAAATCAGATTTTTTTTTTCTAGGATGGCGAAACCTCTAGGGGAAAAAAAGTATTTTTTTTTATAGATTTCCTTTTCATGTGTGAAACTGGTACTGAGTGGGAATAAAATCTGATAGGATGAAAGATATCTAGAGGAAAAAGAATTCAGATTTTTTCCAAAAAATTCTGATTTTTTTTTTCTAGGATGATGAAACCTCTAGAGAAAAAAATTTAAATTTTCACTTTTATAGCTTTCCTTTTCAAGCGACTAACTGGTACTGAGTGGGAAAACATCTGATAGGATGAAAGATATCTAGAAAAAAAAGAATTCAGAATTTTTCCTAAAATCTTTGATTTTTTTTTCTAGGATGACGAAGGATGGGATGGGAAAAAAAAGTATTTTTTTATAGATTTCCTTTTCATGTGTGAAACTGGTACTGGGTGGGAATAAAATCTGATAGGATGAAAGATATCTAGAAGAAAAAGAATTCAGATTTTTCCCCAAAAAATTCAGATAATTTTTTTCTAGGATGACGAAACCTCTAGAGTAAAAAATTAAATTTTCACTTTTATAGCTTTCCTTTTCAAGCGACTAACTGGTACTGAGTGGGAAAACATCTGAAAGGATGAAAGATATCTAGAAAAAAATAATTCAGATTTTTCCCCAAAAAATTCAGATTATTTTTTTCTAGGATGGCGAAACCTCTAGAGAAAAAAATTTAAATTCTCACTTTTATAGCTTTCCTTTTCAAGCGACTAACTGGTAATGAATGGGAAAACATCTGATAGGATGAAAGATATCTAGAAAAATATAATTCAGATTTTTTCCAAAAAAATCTGATTTTTTTTTCTAGGATGGCGAAACCTCTAGGGGAAAAAAGTAAAATTTTCATTTTTATAGATTTCCTTTTCCATGTGAAACTAGTACTGAGTGGGAATAAAATCTGATAGGATGAAAGATATCTAGAGGAAAAAGAATTCAGATTTTTTCCAAAAAAATCTGATTTTTTTTTTCTAGGATGATGAAACCTCTAGAGAAAAAAAATTAAATTTTCACTTTTATAGCTTTCCTTTTCAAGCGACTAACTAGTACTGAGTGGGAAAGCATCTGATAGGATGAAAGATATCTAGAAGAAAAAGAATTCAGATTTTTCCCCAAAAAATTCAGATTATTTTTTTCTAGGATGGCGAAACCTCTGAGAGGAAAAGAAGTATTTTTTTTTATAGATTTCCTTTTCATGTGTGAAACTGGTACTGAGTGGGAATTAAATCTGATAGGATGAAAGATATCTAGAAGAAAAAGAATTCAGATTTTTTCCAAAAAATTCAGATTATTTTTTTCTAGGATGACGAAACCGCAAGAGAAAAAAATTTAAATTTTCACTTTTATAGCTTTCCTTTTCAAGCGACTAACTGGTACTGAGTGGGAAAACATCTGAAAGGATGAAAGATATCTAGAAAAAAATAATTCAGATTTTTCCCCAAAAAATTCAGATTATTTTTTTCTAGGATGGCAAAACCTCTAGAGAAAAAAAATTAAATTCTCACTTTTATAGCTTTCCTTTTCAAGCGACTAACTGGTAATGAATGGGAAAACATCTGATAGGATGAAAGATATCTAGAAAAATATAATTCAAATTTTTTCCAAAAAAATCTGATTTTTTTTTTCTAGGATGGCGAAACCTCTAGGGGAAAAAAGTAAAATTTTCATTTTTATAGATTTCCTTTTCCATGTGAAACTAGTACTGAGTGGGAATAAAATCTGATAGGATGAAAGATATCTAGAGGAAAAAGAATTCAGATTTTTTCCAAAAAAATCAGATTATTTTTTTCTAGGATGACGAAACCTCTAGAGAAAAAAAATTAAATTTTCACTTTTATAGCTTTCCTTTTCAAGCGACTAACTAGTACTGAGTGGGAAAGCATCTGATAGGATGAAAGATATCTAGAAGAAAAAGAATTCAGATTTTTCCCCAAAAAATTCAGATAATTTTTTTCTAGGATGGCGAAACCTCTAGGGAAAAGAAGTATTTTTTTTTATAGATTTCCTTTTCATGTGTGAAACTGGTACTGAGTGGGAATTAAATCTGATAGGATGAAAGATATCTAGAAGAAAAAGAATTCAGATTTTTCCCAAAAAAATTCAGATTATTTTTTTCTAGGATGACGAAACCTCTAGAGAAAAAAATTTAAATTTTCACTTTTATAGCTTTCCTTTTCAAGCGACTAACTGGTACTGAGTGGGAAAACATCTGATAGGATGAAAGATATCTAGAAAAAAATAATTCAGATTTTTTCCAAAAAAATCTGATTTTTTTTTTCTAGGATGGCGAAACCTCTAGGGAAAAAAAAGTAATTTTTATAGCTTTCCTTTTCAAGCGACTAACTGATACTGAGTGGGAATAAAATCTGAAAGGATGAAAGATATCTAGAAAAAAATGATTCAGATTTTTCCCCAAAAAATTCAGATTATTTTTTTCTAGGATGGCAAAACCTCTAGAGAAAAAAATTTAAATTCTCACTTTTATAGCTTTCCTTTTCAAGCGACTAACTGGTAATGAATGGGAAAACATCTGATAGGATGAAAGATATCTAGAAAAAATATAATTCAGATTTTTTCCAAAAAAATCTGATTTTTTTTTTCTAGGATGGCGAAACCTCTAGGGGAAAAAAGTAAAATTTTCATTTTTATAGATTTCCTTTTCCATGTGAAACTAGTACTGAGTGGGAATAAAATCTGATAGGATGAAAGATATCTAGAGGAAAAAGAATTCAGATTTTTTCCAAAAAAATCAGATTATTTTTTTCTAGGATGACGAAACCTCTAGAGAAAAAAAATTAAATTTTCACTTTTATAGCTTTCCTTTTCAAGCGACTAACTAGTACTGAGTGGGAAAACATCTGATAGGATGAAAGATATCTAGAAGAAAAAGAATTCAGAATTTTTCCAAAGAAATCAGATTTTTTTTTCTAGGATGGCGAAACCTCTAGGGGAAAAGAAGTATTTTTTTTTTTATAGATTTCCTTTTCATGTGTGAAACTGGTACTGAGTGGGAATTAAATCTGATAGGATGAAAGATATCTAGAAGAAAAAGAATTCGGATTTTTCCCAAAAAATTCTGATTATTTTTTTCTAGGATGACGAAACCGCAAGAGAAAAAAATTTAAATTTTCACTTTTATAGCTTTCCTTTTCAAGCGACTAACTGGTACTGAGTGGGAAAACATCTGATAGGATGAAAGATATCTAGAAAAATATAATTCAGATTTTTTCCAAAAAAATCAGATTATTTTTTTCTAGGATGACGAAACCTCTAGAGAAAAAAAATTAAATTTTCACTTTTATAGCTTTCCTTTTCAAGCGACTAACTAGTACTGAGTGGGAAAACATCTGATAGGATGAAAGATATCTAGAAGAAAAAGAATTCAGAATTTTTCCAAAGAAATCAGATTTTTTTTTTCTAGGATGGCGAAACCTCTAGGGGAAAAGAAGTATTTTCTTTTTATAGATTTCCTTTTCATGTGTGAAACTGGTACTGAGTGGGAATTAAATCTGATAGGATGAAAGATATCTAGAAGAAAAAGAATTCGGATTTTTCCAAAAAAATTCTGATTATTTTTTTCTAGGATGACGAAACCACAAGAGAAAAAAATTTAAATTTTCACTTTTATAGCTTTCCTTTTCAAGCGACTAACTGGTAATGAATGGGAAAACATCTGATAGGATGAAAGATATCTAGAAAAATATAATTCAGATTTTTTCCAAAAAAATCTGATTTTTTTTTTCTAGGATGGCGAAACCTCTAGGGAAAAAAAAGTAAAATTTTCATTTTTATAGATTTCCTTTTACATGTGAAACTAGTACTGAGTGGGAATAAAATCTGATAGGATGAAAGATATCTAGAGGACAAAGAATTCAGATTTTTTCCAAAAAAATCAGATTATTTTTTTCTAGGATGACGAAACCTCTAGAGAAAAAAAAATAAATTTTCACTTTTATAGCTTTCCTTTTCAAGCGACTAACTAGTACTGAGTGGGAAAGCATCTGATAGGATGAAAGATATCTAGAAGAAAAAGAATTCAGATTTTTTCCAAAGAAATCAGATTTTTTTTTCTAGGATGGCGAAACCGCAAGAGAAAAAAATTTAAATTTTCACTTTTATAGCTTTCCTTTTCAAGCGACTAACTGGCACTGAGTGGGAAAACATCTGAAAGGATGAAAGATATCTAGAAAAAAATAATTCAGATTTTTCCCCAAAAAATTCAGATTATTTTTTTCTAGGATGGCAAAACCTCTAGAGAAAAAAAAATAAATTTTCACTTTTATAGCTTTCCTTTTCAAGCGACTAACTGGTAATGAATGGGAAAACATCTGATAGGATGAAAGATATCTAGAAAAATATAATTCAAATTTTTTCCAAAAAAATCTGATTTTTTTTTTCTAGGATGGCGAAACCTCTAGGGGAAAAAAGTAAAATTTTCATTTTTATAGATTTCCTTTTCCATGTGAAACTAGTACTGAGTGGGAATAAAATCTGATAGGATGAAAGATATCTAGAGGAAAAAGAATTCAGATTTTTTCCAAAAAAATCAGATTATTTTTTTCTAGGATGACGAAACCTCTAGGGGAAAAAAATTAAATTTTCACTTTTATAGCTTTCCTTTTCAAGCGACTAACTAGTACTGAGTGGGAAAGCATCTGATAGGATGAAAGATATCTAGAAGAAAAAGAATTCAGATTTTTCCCCCAAAAATTCAGATAATTTTTTTCTAGGATGACGAAACCTCTAGAGAAAAAAATTTAAATTTTCACTTTTATAGCTTTCCTTTTCAAGCGACTAACTGGTACTGAGTGGGAAAACATCTGATAGGATGAAAGATATCTAGAAAAAAATAATTCAGATTTTTTCCAAAAAAATCAGATTTTTTTTTTTTAGGATGGCGAAACCTCTAGGGGAAAAGAAGTATTTTTTATAGATTTCCTTTTCATGTGTGAAACTGGTACTGAGTGGGAATAAAATCTGATAGGATGAAAGATATCTAGAAGAAAAAGAATTCAGATTTTTCCAAAAAAATTCAGATTATTTTTTTCTAGGATGACGAAACCGCTAGAGAAAAAAAATAAAAATTTCATTTTTATAGATTTCCTTTTCTCTGTGTGAAACTGTTACTGAGTGGGAAAACATCTGATAGGATGAAAGACAAGATTTTTTCCACCTAGAAAGTAAAATCCGACTTTTTCTCCTCAGTCAAAACCTCTTAGAAACAACCTGCCAAAGTCTCTGACTGAGTAGCTCAGAGTGCAGAGATGCTTTCTCACAGATTTGAGGTTGTGGGTTTGATCCTTGAGTTGCTCCAGTTCAGAAAACTGATCTGGGTTGAATTTTGAAGGCTGAAGTCCAGAAGAAAGCGTGAAAACCTCTGAGAGACAGAGTTCCTCAGGCTGATCAGACAGCTCAGGCTGGTAGAAGACTGCTCTGAACTTCTCAGGTTGATGGCTCGATTCTTATGAGACGCATTCTGTGGTTGATTTTAAGTCCAAAACCCAAAGTTAGAGTGAAAAGTGCAGAGAGAAGAGATCCAGCATGAAGAAGACTCGGTGGTGCAGTGGGTTTGTTCTCACACTGTAGTAACCAGAGGAACTTGTGCAGGTTCAAGTCCAGCTGACTGCAGCGAGCTTTGATTGTCCTGTAGTTTGGAATGTACATTCATTTTAAGCTTTAACATTAAAGAAATTAATTTATGTTCCAGCAGCAGTGAAATGTTCCTGCAGCTCAGCTACATGTTGGAAACTCAGGACAACAGCTGGGTTGAATTTTGAAGGCTGAAGTCCAGAAGAAAGAGTGAAAAGCTCTGAGAGACAGAGTTCATCCAGCTGATCAGAAAGCTCAGGCTGATGGACCACTTCTCTGAACTTCTGAAGTTCATGGATCGATTCTTATGAGACCCAGTCAATTTTAAAGTCCAACATCCAAAGTGAGAGTGAAAAGCGCCCAGAGAAGAGATCTCAGTGTGAAGAGGCCTCGATGGCGCAGTGGGGTTGTTCTTGGACCGTAGTAATGAAAGGAACTTGTGCAGGTTCAAGTCCAGCTGGCTGCAGTCACTCGGTGATGTCCTGTGGTTTCTCGCAGGAGGTTTGTAGAGTGCAATGATTTCCAAATTTTGGAAACACAACATTAAAGAACTAAATTGTTTCTGTCAGCACAGAAAGATCTTGATCTCATAGTCCACTGCCTCCATCCACAGGAGGGATACGACTCATTGACCGAGCCTTCAGGTACCAGCAGGATTCGAACCAGTGCAGGTTCCTCTGGTTAATACGAGTCCAGAAGAATCCCGCAGCGCCACCAAGACCTCTTCACTCTTGGAGATCTTCTCTGGGCGCTTTTCACTCTCACTTTGGATGTTGGACTTTCATAAGAATCGATCCATCAACCTGAGAAGTTCAGAACAGTCGTCCATCAGCCTGAGCTGTCTGATCAGACTGAGGAACTCCGTCTCTCAGAGCTTTTCACTCTTTCTTCTGACTTCAGCCTTCAAAATTGAACGCAGATTTCTGAACTGGAACAACTCGAGGATCAAACCCACGACCTCAAATCTGTGAGGAAGCGTCTCTGCACTCTGAGCTACTCAGTCAGAGACATCTGCAGGTTGTTTCTTGAAGGTTTTGACTGAGGAGAAAAAGTCAGATTTTACTTTGTAGGTGGAAAAAATCTGGAGGAAAAGTTTCTAATTTTATTTTTGTTTAGATTTTATTTTCATGTGTGAAACTGGAACTGAGTGAGGAAACAATCTGATAAAAGACCTAGAAGAAGAATCGATCCATCAACTTGAGAAGTTCAGAGCAGTCTTCTATCAGCCTGAGCTGTCTGATCAGCCTGATGAACTCTGTCTCGCAGAACTTTTCACTCTTTCTTCTGGACTTCAGCCTTCAAAATTCAACGCAGATCAGTTTTCCGAACTGGAACGCCTCGAGGATCAAACCCACAACCTCAAATCTGTAAGGAAGCGTCCCTACACTCTGAGCTACTCAGTCTGCAGAACAAATGTGTTTTCAATTTCTTTAGATTTCCGTTTCATGTGTGAAACTGGTACTGAGTGGGAAAACATCTGATAGCATGAAAGATATCTAGAAGAAAAAGAATTCAGATTTTTTCCTAAAAATTCTGAATTGTTTTTTCTAGGATGAAGAAACGTCCAGGGGAAAAAAAGTAAAATTGTCATTTTTATAGATTGCCTTTTCTGTGTGAAACTGGAACTGAGTGGGAAAACATCTGATAGGATGAAAGATATCTAGAAAAAAATAATTCAGATTTTTTCCAAAAAAATCAGATTTTTTTTTTCTAGGATGGCGAAACCTCTAGGGGAAAAAAGGAAAATTGTAATTTTTATAGATTTCCTTTTCTGTGTGAAACTAGTACTGAGTGGGAACAAAATCTGATAGGATGAAAGATATCTAGAAGGAAAAGAATTCAGAATTTTTCCTGAAATCTTTGATTTTTTTTTCTAGGATGACGAAACCTCTAGGGGAAAAGAAGTATTTTTATAGATTTCCTTTTCATGTGTGAAACTGGTACTGGGTGGGAATAAAATCTGATAGGATGAAAGATATCTAGAAGGAAAAGAATTCAGATTTTTCCCCAAAAAATTCAGATAATTTTTTTCTAGGATGACGAAACCTCTAGAGAAAAAAAATAACATTTTCATTTTAATAGATTTCCTTTTCTCTGTGTGAAACTGGTACTGAGTGCGAACAAAATCTGATAGGATGAAAGATATCTAGAAGAAAAAGAATTCAGATTTTTTCCTAAAATCTCAGATTATTTTTTTTCTAGGATGACGAAACCTCTAGAGAAAAAAAAGGAAAATTGAAACTTTTATAGATTTCCTTTTTCATGTGTGAAACTGGTACTGAGTGGGAAAACATCTGATAGGATGAAAGACAAGATTTTTTCCTCCTAGAAAGTAAAATCTGACTTTTTCTCCTCAGTCAAAAGGGACACAAATCATTGACCAAGCCTTCAGGTACCAGCAGGACTCAAACCAGTGCAGGTTCCTCTGGTTACTATGAGTCCAGAAGAACCCCACAGCGCCACCAAGTCTCTTCACACTTCGAGATATTCTCTGGTTGTTTTCACTCTCACTTTGGATGTTGGACTTTAAAATTTACCGAATATCATATGAATCTATCCATCAACCTCAAAAGATCAGAGTAGTCGTCCATCAGCCTGAGCTGTCTGATGAGTCTGAGGAACTCTGTCTCTCAGAGCTTTTCACTCTTTCTTCTGGACTTCAGCCTTCAAAATTCAACCCAGATCAGTTTTCTGAACTGGAACAACTCAAGGATCAAACCCACAACCTCAAATCTGAGAGGAAGCGTCTCTGCACTCTGAGCTACTCAGTCAGAGACTTTGGCTGGTTGTTTCTTGAAGGTTTTGACTGAGAAGGAAAAGTCAGATTTTACTTTCTAGGTGGAAAAAATCTGGAGAAAAAGTTTCTAATTTTATTTTTTATTTTATTTCAATGTGTGAAAATGGAACTGAGTGCGGAAACAATCTGATAGAAGAAAAACATCTAGAACATAAAGATGTCACTTTTCTTTTCTAGGAGGAAAAAAATCATCTGAATATCAGAATTATTGTTCTTCTAGAAGATGTTTGTGCTCCCATCAGATTTTGTTCCCACTCAGTACCAGTTAGTTGCTTGAAAAGGAAATCTATAAAAATGACAATTTTCCTTTTTTTCCCCCAGAGGTTTCGTCATCCTAGAAAAAAATTAATCAGATTTTTTTGGAAAAAATCAGATTTTTTTTTTCTAGATATCTTTCATCATATCAGATTTTGTTCCCACTCAGTACCATTAGTCACTTGAAAAGGAAATCTATAAAAACGACAATTACATTTTTTTTTGCTTAAAGGTTTCGCCATCCTAGAAAAAAATAATCTGAATTTTTTGGGAAAAAATGTGAATTCATTTTCCTCTAGATATCTTTCATCCTATCAGATGTTTTCCCACTCAGTACCAGTTTCACACAGAAAAGGAAATCTATAAAAATGACAATTTTACTTTTTTTCCCCTAGAGGTTTCGCCATCCTAGAAAAAACAATCTGATTTTTACACTCAGTCTGCAGAGAAATGATCTTTATCTTCGAGATCTTTTTCCTCCTGTCAGAGTTTCAGTCCCAGTTTCACACATGAAAAGGAAATTTATGAAAAAGGAAAATCTTAATTTTTTTTGCCTCATAGAAAAAAAGCAACAAACAGAATTTGAAATAAAAAGTCAGATTTCGCTAGACTCTCACTTTTTGGTTTAAAAACGTTTTGTTTCTAGAAGTTTTGACTTTTGTCAAACACGCACACACACACACACACACACACACACAAACAGACACACACACACACACACACACACACACACACACGGTCGGTATCATGAAGTCTTTATGAACGAAGCTTCCTGCTCGTCTTCTCTCCTCCTGCAGTCGGTGTCGTACAGACGGAGGAATCAGCACCTGGATCATCTTTAATCTGATGATCTGAAGATGATGAAGATGAAGATGAAGATGATGATGAGTCCACCTGTGCAGACTGTCTCCTGACACTAGCTGAAGAACTCCAGCTCAATGAATTCACACTGAATAATATCAGAACTTCATAACGTAGCCGACACGTGAAGTGTGAAGTCTGGACAGAAGCAGGTTTATAACCTTTATACAGTCACAGGACTCTGAGAGCTGTGGACTCGCAGGACCTGCAGGAGAAGATCAACACCCGTCAGGAGGAAACGTTTACGGAACGAAGACAGAAGAAATCAGGAAAATACATCTGGAGGAGAAAAAAAGAAAAGAAAGAAATGAAGGAAAAAGACTGACGACGTTGAAATACTCTGATTGTTGTGTTCTGACTCGGTACTTGTGGGTCTTGGACTTGTGGGTTCTGACTCGGTACTTGTAGGTCTTGGACTTGTGGGTTTGTCCTGGACTCTGATCTTTTATCTTTGAATCAGGACTTGTTGGTCTGAACTTGAGACGTTTTGAGTCTTGACTCTTAACCTTCGGGGACAAATCAAGTCTTCTGAATTGAACCTTGGACTTGGTTTTGTTTTGGGACTGACCTCAGGTCCTGTTTTCTTGACCCGGTACCGGTTGGACTGGACTCTGGAAACACTGACTTCTGTAATGTGACTGAAGGTTGGAGACGTGGACGTTGGGCTCTCTGCTGTGTTTAATACTTGAATGTTTCCGGTCCAGCGCTCTGTCAGCCGATGAAACACGTCCTGTTCTAGAGACGGGTCCGGTCCGGTCCGGGATCCACAGCGTGCAGAGACGAGCAGCTGCTCTCAGATCAGCCTGAAACCTTTAACACTGGAGTCTTTTAAAGCCTCCAGGTTGGAGAAGATGCATCATTCTGGACGTGAAGCCGGTGTGAAGTCGTCTGTGGGCGCCTGCAGCCCGACGAGCCAATATCATGTTTTATTCATGTGAGCAGCTGATATCTGGACCTGAGCCTGGTTCTGATGGTTCTGTGTGACGCCTCGTTCGCTCTCAAAGTGTCCTCCTGTCTGGAAACTGGAGATTAGACAGAAACACTGAGGAGTGAATGAGAACAGCTCGGGGCGTTCCTTAAATGAGGTTTTGGTGTTGCAGCAAATTAAAATCCTTTATGAGCTCGTTAAATGGAGCAGCTGCTCGTCTCAGTCAGAACCGCGGTCCGATCACCAGCCTGACACCGTCAGCCT
>CM077788.1:34429936-34434936 GCA_039737535.1 Lagodon rhomboides | reverse complement strand
TTTCTAAAAACAAGGAAAAAAAACATTTTCTCTGAAAAAAAGAAAAAAAAAAAACTCTATGAAAAAAGGATTTTTTTAAGGAAAAACATAAAAAACATTTCTCCAAACATGTTGTGTGAAAAATGTTTTAAAAGAATCCTGAAAATGTTTTTTTCACTTGTTTTAAAGAAAACTTAGCGAGAGATTGATGACGAGTTAACGAGGAGATTAGAGGAGCTGTCCCACAAGCTGTTTGTGTCAGGATCCATCAGAGGCTTTTATTTTGAAAGTCCATCAATCAGCTGGTTTACACACCTTCACCCAGAGGGGCCCCGGCAATAAGAGAGAGAACACACAGAGCTATAAGACTCATCACACACACACACACACACACACACACACACACACACACACACACCATCTGGTCAGTACACCTGTGTGTGTGTGTGTGTGTGTGTGTGTGTGTGTGTGTGTGTGTGTGTTAATTAAACTCACTGTAAGTCACCTGGGGAAGAGCAGAAACTCCTCTGATATGAGCTGAAGTGTAATTACACACTCCCAGTGTGTGTGTGTGTGTGTGTGTGTGTGTGTGTGCTCAGGGATGTGAGTCTTTGTGTTCACATGGTGTATTTTATTCATTTTTACATTCAGTGTACAAACACACAAACACAACAGGACTCAAACTTTGTGTTGTTAGATTCACTTCAGTGAAGATTCTGATCAGAGGAGGACGGGTCGGGTCGGGTCAGAACATCAGACACATGATGATCTAAATGATCCTCAGTGTTTGTTGCTGATCATCTGCAGGAGGAACATCATGTTGGGCCCCGACTGAACACACGTTCTGACAGGTCCACGTCATCAGGTCCGACCCGGCCCAATCAGCTGACAGTCGTCCTGCCTGAGATCATTCTTTATTTCCTTATTCAAACTAACTTTGTGCAGATAAAAGAGTCAGAAACACGAGCTGAGCTGGAAAACAGACGGATGAAACTACGTAGACTTGCATCACTTCCAAGTTTGAGGCTTTAAACCTGATTGGCTGTTGTCGGCTGGAGGGCGGGCCTAGAAGCTCCATCTGCTGTGGAGCTGTCGATCAGACGGCGGCCGTGTCAGGACCTGCGGCGGGAGAGAAGACGGATGAGACGAGAGTTTCACAGAGAAGAGCAGCCACAGCTTTTTACACTTTGTCTCCATGTGATGATGAATCCTGAACCTGCTGCTGAGGTGGATCCTGAGGACGTCAGAGAGGACGATGTCCACTGAGACGCTGTGTTAGCTGACTGTACCTCGCTGGTGAAAAGATAACGATGATGTAACTCGACTATACGCAGTGTTTGTGACTAATAATGTGAAGCAGTCTGACTCGCTCTCAGATAAACCTCCTCTATCTGTTTCTCTTTCCTTCTCTACCTGCTCACACAGCGTCGCCTCTCTGTGGATCAATAAAGGCTGATCGGATCTTTCAACAGTTCATACAGCTCAGTGTGTCTCTGTGGACCCAATAAAGTTCTGGAGAGAAAACATTTACCTTCAATAAATAAATACAATCATAAGAAAGAAAGAAAGAAAGAAAGGAAGAAGGAAGTGTTGGTGGTATTTCTCAGTGCTGCATCGTAGTCTTCTGTTTCATTTAGTGTGAGTCGAACATCTTCCAGATTAAAGTTCATTAACATCATGTGTCAGGTGTCAGGTCAGATGTGTGGACGGTATCAGAACCAGGAGTCGGTCACACACTGGACTTTAACAAACACAGAACCGTGATCCGTGTTGCAGCTGATGATTCTCTGTTCTCTGACAGACTGAGAGCAGCTTTAGCTCCTGCAGAGCTGCTGGAAGCTGCTGGAAGCTGCTGGAAGCTGCTGGAAGCTGCTGGAAGCTCCTGGAAGCTGCTGGAAGCTGCTGGAAGCTGCTGGAAGCTGCTGGAAGCTCCTGGAAGCTGCTGGAAGCTGCTGGAAGGATTTCCTGGTGTGAAAACCATAAAACATTCTGTTGCTCAGCAGAACCTGTCATGCCGACCAGCTCCAGCGGGATTTAAACCCCCAACCGCTGAGCTCCACGGAGGCGTGACGGAGAGCGTGGCGCCCCACAGACCCAACCACACGGAACCAGTTCAGATGAGACGCCGTCGCTCTGAATCCAGCTGAGCTGCAGAGGAAGCTGACGAGGCGACTCTGCTCCGTATACGTTCAGATGTTCAGACCAACCTTCAACTGTTCACTGCTTCAAAGAGACGAGCTGAAGCTCCTGCAGCCGAAGCTCCTGCAGCCGAAGCTCCTGCAGCCGAAGCTCCTGCAGCCGAAGCTCCTGCAGCCGAAGCTCCTGCAGCTGAAGCTCCTGCAGCCGAAGCTCCTGCAGCCGAAGCTCCTGCAGCCGAAGCTCCTGCAGCCGAAGCTCCTGCAGCTGAAGCTCCGTCATGAAGGTGGAAGTGGCTGCAGGACTCAGGCTCAGCTGTCCTGCAGGCAGGACTCAGGGCTGCAGCTGAGACAGCAGAGCTCAGCTGCTTCTTCACTAAAAATGGAAATCATCTCTTCTTTCCTATGACCAGCTGTCAGCTGAGTGTAACCGAGGTCGGAGGAGTGTGTTGTGTCTGAGAGTCCGCCGCAGACTCTCCATCATTATCAGTGATTATTCTGTCGTTAGTTCTGATGAATATTCAGCAGCTGCTTCAACTGCTGAAACAAGTTCTGTCTCTGACTGAACAACTGTCATCAGCACTGGAGAACAAAACAGCCGCTTTGGATTGGACCATCAGACCTGACGGGCCGGATCAGAGTCCTGCTGATCCAGCTGGATCTCAGGCTGAAATCAGAGACTCTTGTGTCCACATCAGGAACAGGAAACGGACAAAAACATGTGAAATCAGAGACTATTGTGTCCACATCTTTACAGAGACCCGTCCCCACCGGGTCGTCTTTACAGACCCGTCTCCATCAAAACAAGAACCAAACTTTCTATCTGAGGCTGAAATTGACCTGGAGGTCAAATGTTTGCAGCCTGAGTGTGTGAATGTAAAGGCGTCTCTTCTTATCTGTAATGCTGCAGAATTCAGCGTCGCCCTCCTCCTCATGAAGCTCCTCCTCCTCCTGAAGCCCCTCCTCCTCATGAAGCTCCTCCTCCTCCTGGAAGCCCCTCCTGAATCTCCTCTCAGCTCCACACTCTTCTTCTCTGTGTGTTTCTCCTTCACTCCGTCCGTCCATCACTATGACTGTGATCAATAAGGTGATGACAGCTGAGATGATTGACTCGTTTCATATCAGCACTGAGCCCACGCTCAGGACCGATCAGCTGACCTCCTGTGCCTCCTCGTGGACCCGTAAGGTCTCTTCAGTACGTTGTGGTTGAGATCAGCTGTTTCTCTGAACGAGCTCATGACTGCAGTCAGTTTGATGTACGGACTCAATAACCGCCTGGACTCGGAGGACGCAGAGCTGCAGGCGGACACACATGACCCAGATCACTGGAGTCGTTCCTCTGACCTGATTTATTAAAGAGGAGGACGATGTTCCCTCAGAGGTTTCATCCTGCAGGATACTGAGATCATTACAGCTGCAGAGAGAAGATGACCTGAGACACGGTGAAGACGTCCTCCCTCCTGGACTCGTCCTCTCGTCCTCCTGCTCCTCGCTGGGAGATTATAATAAACCCTCTGCTCTGATAAATGACAGGAGATGGTGTCGGGTCAGAGGTGCCTCCTCCTCTCCTCCTCTCCTCCTCCTCTCCTCCTCTCCTCCTCTCCTCCTCCTCTCCTCCTCTCCTCCTCTCCTCCTCCTCTCCTCCTCCTCTCCTCCTCTCCTCCTCTCCTCCTCCTCTCCTCCTCTCCTCCTCCTCTCCTCCTCCTCCTCTCCTCTCCTCCTCTCCTCCTCCTCTCCTCCTCTCCTCCTCTCCTCCTCCTCTCCTCTCCTCCTCTCCTCCTCTCCTCGTCTCCGGCTGATGATCTTCACTCTGTTTTGTCCTGATGACAGTTTGAAAATGCTAACGAACCTCTTTCCATCAGAGACGACTCGTTAGCACTTACTGACTTCCGTCTAATTAAACTCTAATCACAGTCGCTCGTCTGAACATTCACACACAGACCTGAGGATGAATCCTGTTCACACTCACACACACACACACACACACACACACACACACACACACACACACACACTCGTCTGCTGCTTACACCTTCAAAATGTTTGTTGTCAGTTAATGCTTGAAAAATGTAAACGCCCAGAAAACTGAAAACTAGACGGTGAAATTTGCTAAATATGGTTTTTTATGCAACAAAAGTGGAAAAATAACAGCTAACAAGCTAACATCAGCGTTAGCTTCTCCGACAGGCTAACATCAGCGTTAGCCTCTCCGACAGGCTAACATCAGCGTTAGCTTCTCCGACAGGCTAACATCAGCGTTAGCTTCTCCGACAGGCTAACATCAGCGTTAGCTTCTCCGACAGGCTAACATCAGCGTTAGCTTCTCCGACAGGCTGACATGAGCGTTAGCCTCTCCGACAGGCTAACATGAGCGTTAGCCTCTCCGACAGGCTAACATGAGCGTTAGCCTCTCCGACAGGCTAACATCAGCGTTAGCCTCTCCGACAGGCTAACATCAGCGTTAGCTTCTCCGACAGGCTAACATCAGCGTTAGCCTCTCCGACAGGCTAACATCAGCGTTAGCCTCTCCGACAGGCTAACATCAGCGTTAGCTTCTCCGACAGGCTAACATCAGCGTTAGCTTCTCCGACAGGCTAACATCAGCGTTAGCCTCTCTGACAGGCTAACATCAGCGTTAGCCTCTCCGACAGGCTAACATCAGCGTTAGAGTTAGTCCTGCGTCACATTTTACTTGAGTCAAAGTTCAAAGTATCAAAATATGTTTAAAATACCAAAAGTCAAAGTGTTTAAGATTCAGAATGTCACATTTCACCTGTTGAAACATTGATGTGTTTTAAATACTGAATGTTGGAGGATGAAATCAAACCTTTAGTTTACGTGTCGGTCGCATCGTCCAGGTGAGCCCAGCGACCAATCACAGCGCAG
>CM077788.1:34419936-34427436 GCA_039737535.1 Lagodon rhomboides | reverse complement strand
TGGCTCTGATCCGCTCAGAATCACTCTGCCGCTGCAGGCGAGAGCTTCGTCTGGAATAATTGGATTCTTTTTAAATTAAACTTTCACAGATGCTCTCAGAGACGCTCGGCTTCAACCCAGAGAGAGAAGTGTGCTGTTTGTCCAGTAGAGCTGACGCCAGCCGAGCTGAAGCAGCTGCGTGTCACTTCATTATCATGCTGTGTTAATAACCTTACAGCACCGCACAGTCTGCACCTTTATTGGATTATGTACATTTTCTGTAAATATGAGAATATCTTTTATTGTAAATTATTTCATGTGAATCTGATATTGTGAACCCAAACCTGAACTAAAGTCCTGAACCCAGGCGGAGCAGATACTGTCAGGAGTCCTGCACCGACAGAGGGAAGTGAAATGTGTAAATGTTAAATCAGCCTGAGAAGAAAACTGTCAGATACATCACAGATACATCTCTTATACATCTCTGATGCTTCTCTGAAGCTTCTCTGATGCTTCACCGGCTACAGGAAGTCGTGCTGCAGTTAAACTCTGCAGAGACTTTCAGAATAAAGGACTCACTCTCTCAGGTGCTGGATTCTGGCCTGCAGCAGGCTGCTGTTGATCGTCGGAGGCCCCTGAAGGCTCCGAGGGGCCTCGGGCTCTGCTGGTTCTGCTGGTTCTGCTGGTTCTGCTGGTCGACACAGAACAACAGGTGAGAAACACCGACAAAGGTAAACGATCCGTCATTACTGTGAAGAAACACTCACAGTGTGCGTCAGATCAAACCTGTTCACATCACTCATTTCTTTACAGGAAACTTTAGGAAACAACATTTTCACTGAAACAGCTTCATTCATAACCAGGAACACAGAGATTCATGAATCATTTCACAGCACAGAGTTCGATAACCAGGTTCAGAAACTCTACAAACAGGCGGTGGCTCTGTGTCGTGGCTCTGTGTCGGGGTGGATGTGTCGGGGTGGATGTGTCGGGGTGGATGTGGTGGTGATGTGGCGTCCAGCAGACTCAGAGTCTCACACGCCGTCACATCTCACATGTTATTAGCGCCTGGCTGCTGCAGCAGCTCTGCCGCCTCGTCTCACAGCTCGGGGGGATTATAACCAACACAGGGAGATTTCCCTGAATCACAAAGTAAATCCCTCTGATTTGAAGCCTGATACGAGACATTAAAGCTGTCAGGCTCCTCGTCCTTCAGTCTGCAGACAGAAACGCCACACAGCGCCGAGCGACGCTCACTTCCTGTCCAACAGCTGACGAGCTGCTGCAGCTCTGCTGTCTGCTGACAGGAAGTTAAATATCTGAGGATTTACCAGGTCTGCTGCCTCCATCCTCCAGGGAGCAGCAGGTCCACCGCTGCTGCACCCACACCGGCAGAACTACAGTGTGCTGGAGACGCCGTCTGTACAGTCCGACCCGAGTGGATGTGTTCAGACCCACAGTGAAGAGAGGCAACGTCTGTTTGTTCTAGTTTCCTCACAGCTGAAGCTCATGAACCAGTTACAGAAATGTGTCGCAGGGTTTTGTCGATTATTGTGTGGAGCAGACCTGCTGGAGGAACAAACACCTGGAGCCTCATCTGGTTCTGATCCGGAGCCGCTCACCGTCAGAGGATTCACACTGATATTCAGACGGGACGTCACACAGAACCTGATTAACTGATTATCAAATAGTTGAGCTGGAACATCGATCAATCTGCTGCTCGAACAGAAAGTGTAAAGAGTCGGACAGACAGTCTGACATCATCTTCATCATCATCACCATCATCATCACCATCATCATCACCATCATCATCATCACCATCATCATCATCATCATCATCATCACCATCATCACCATCACCATCATCATCATCATCATCATCATCATCACCATCATCTTCATCATCATCATCATCACCATCATCATCATCATCATCATCATCACCATCATCACCATCATCATCATCATCATCACCATCATCACCATCACCATCATCATCATCATCATCATCACCATCATCATCATCACCATCATCATCATCATCATCAGTTGATGCTTCTTCATTACACTTGGTCGTAACCATGACAACCAGCAGCATGTGTGAACAGCATGAAACATGCAGAAGAATAATGTAAAACTACAAGTAGTAACAATGTGTCTGTGTGTGTGTGTGTGTGTGTGTGTGTGTGTGTGTGTGTGTGTGTGTGTGTGTGGGTTGTTCAGCTTGTAATTTAATCGTCTCCTTCATTTCTAATCTGATTCTAATTTAAAAGCAGTCGGCGGCAGAATGTCAGCAGTTTCTATATGTTCCGTCTGATTTGCATCTAAATGACACGTTTGTATTAAAGTTGAATAAATCCGGCAGAAGTGGAACAGAACCGGTCAGAGCTTCATTTAAATCAAATCATGTTTCAGTCAGAAGTGTTCTCGTTGAATAAAATGATTCGGTGACTTTGACAGAAACGTTTGGTGTCCTGATTCATAACTTTCTAACAGCCAGTTAGAAATAAGTGAATATTTCACAGTAACACAATCAGAGCATGAACACATTCAGCACAGTGTGTTCACTGAGCGGCTCAGAGTTTCTGCTGAACGCGAGACGATCACAGCACTTAGACTCAGGTAATCATTCATTAAAGATTACAGATATTGTATAATCTGATAAAGACTGTCGGTCAGAAAGCAGAGCCTCTGATTGGTCGATAGGAGGAGCCTGAGGCATCATGGGACTGTGAGTGGACGGCTAACAATCATGCTAACAACAACAACTGTTCTCCACATGGAAGATGGATCAATAATCCCTCCTGGATTTATTCCACAGGGTCTCCGAGCAGTTCAGGCTGAATTATAAACCTGCTGAGAGGACGCCATCACACCGCCGCCTCGTTAGCGACGGCGTGATGAGTCGACGGCGTGATGAGTCGACGGCGTGATGAGTCGATGTGTCACACGCAGCTTCCCACAGATATCTAATATGTTCTGATCTGTATGTCACATCGTCTGTGATGCAGGCGGGCGGGAGAGTGTTTCTTAGCATTGTGATCTTTTTAATATTGTGTTAATATCACATTATCCTGCTGTTAGAACCTGACACAACTCACCACAGTCGGGTTGATGGTTCGAGCTCAGAGCTGAACGATTAACGACTGAAGAAATGAACGTCTGGTTGTTTAAAGCCTCTGAGCTGCAACACAAATCTCACAATATCTCTTTCTACATTTTAAACATTGTTTGACGACCTAAACTTCAGAGTGAAGAATATTGTCTGGCTGTTTGTTGGAGACTTCAGCACATATATCTGTGTGTCTGCAGCAGCTCCGTCGCTGTGTTTCCTCTGACAGGTCTGTTTTCTGCTCTGAGGTCAGCCGAGCGAGACGAACAGGTTTCACAGCCGAGGACAGATTGTGACTGAACCGAGCCAACAGGAACTGAAGGCTGCGAGGAGGAGGAGGAGGAGGAGGAGGAGGAGGAGGAGGAGGAGGAGGAGGAGGAGGAGGAGGGAGGAGGAGGAGGAGGAGGAGGAGGAGGAGGAGGAGGAGGAGGAGGAGGAGGAGGAGGAAACGCTCCGTGGAAACAGCGAAGGCAGAGAGACGGAGACGACTGCAGGGACAAACACCCGTCGTCAACACTCGTCTCTGCAGGACGGACGAGTTCAACACGAGCTGGACCGACTTCCTGCTGGAAGACTTCACAATGTGAACTCTTTTATACAGCTTAGCTCATCGTCATCGTGTGTGTGTGTGTGTGTGTGTGTGTGTGTGTGTGTGTGTGTGTGTCCTGTTCCTGGATAGATTAAATATGTACGGTTATAATAACGTGTGAACTTTACACAGGGAGCACAAAGCATGATGGGAACTGTCTCCTGCTGCTGCTCAGGAGTTCATCATATTTACATCATGTTTAATAACATGACAGTGTCGCTAAATGAACTGTCATCATTTCTAAATAAAAGTCGTTTACATTCAGTATTTATTATATTTACTTTCAGTTTATTTTCCACATAAATCAGTTTACTTTCAGAACATCGTGTCGTCCAACACGCGTTCTGAAAGTAAAATGAGTTTCTGTGGAAAATACTGAGAAATAATTCTCATTGTTTTACACTCACAGGGTATTTTTATACTATGTTTACGTACATTATGTGTGTGTACTTCATGTGTACTTCATGTGTACTTCATGTGTACTTCATGTGTACTTCATGTGTACTTCATGTGTACTCCATGTGTACTCTGACTCACCACTCAGCTCCTCCTCCAGAACCTTCTGCATGTGCTTCATCATGGCCTCCAGCTCACTGACCTGAGGACAGAGATCCATCAAACATCACGTCCAGAGAAAGAAAACTACTTGTTCTTCATTTACAATAAGAGAAATGGAATAATGTCTTAGTTATTAATGTTTCTACGAACTCTGACGATGAGTCAGAGACTTCAGGCCGATCGCACAGAGTCTGACTGAGCTGCATGTCACATCGTTCTGAAGGTTATTAAAAGTTAAAACATTGAACACAAGCTGCAGCGTCGTCCCATCAGCCACCTGACAGTCACCTGACAGTCACCTGACAGTCACCTGACAGTCACCTGACAGTCACCTGACAGCGGGACGCTCAGCAGTCCGGCTCCACAGACACTCGAGCTGTTTTGTCCAAAAGACGTCTTTCCAGGTCGTTTTAAAGCAACTGCACTTGTAGTGACGAGTCTCTGTGTGTCGACAACGTTGAAAAATAAACTAACATCATGTTTGAAATCAGCTTCTAGTTCTTCAGACTGCACACTGACACAGAAACACAGAACGCCGGACGTTTCATTCTAACAGAGAAACGTATCTGCAGTGTTCAGTCGGTGTTGTTGATGAGCAGATGAACTATGATGAACACTCTCCTGGTTGAGTTTGAACAGCTGATGCTGACTTGAAGCAAACTAATCAAACCAAAACTCTCCTCTTCATCTTTTTCTAACCGGACTGAAGCGTTTCATGAGCTCAGTGTCGCGTTACGCAGACGACACCACGTTGTTTACACGACTCTGACCTCGTCTCCATCACTGTCTGAGTTCTCTCTCAGCTTCCTGCCGTCCACACTGAAACTGACTGAATCACAATCTGAAGACAAGATGTGTTTCTCCCCTCAGAGTTTAACTTCACGTCCGTCCTCGACTTCAGACACGATCTTCTCTCTCTGTCCACCTTCAGACGGCTGCAGCAGCTCATCTCTCTCATCACGGTTTACATGAGTGTGTTAACGTGTTGTTTCACAGCCGACGCATCGTTTAACTGTGACACTTTTATTTGACTCATTAGTTCTTTCGTAGGAAGTTAATCCAGTTTCATTTGATTCACAGCCCAGTTAGAGTTCGTTTAAACCTCCAGGCTGCAGTCGAACACTCGTCACAGCGTCACAGTGGATCTGTGGAGGACGATCGACTCACATCAGATCAACACAGCTTTTGTGTTTGTGTTTCTGAAGCACTGAGTCACATGTTAGTTTTAATAAACTCACTTTACATTTTCCTAATGTTCAACATCCACTACAGACGGTTTGTTCCGGCGTTATTTAACACAACTCGTGTGTTTCTGAGCCACTGAGTCACTTTTCTTCACTCATTTCAGGTAGAAACTACACAACTGATTCACACTGAGTCAAATATATTACTTTTACATTTGCCTCATTTCATTTTGTGACTCCAGCAGTTTTCATTTTTTACTTTCAGACATTTTAAGAGTTCCTCCGAGCTGCAGGCTGATGAGACTGAGGTCTGTTCATGTATCTGAGATCAGAAGGACGACTTGCTCAGAGGCATCGCTGGATGTGGACCATCCGTCCAACATTTACTTTAATGGCACCGTCACACATGAAACATACATCCGACTGCAGATTCATGTTGCTGATATAAATAATAAATCCACATCTAAACGTGGTGGAACAGTTATTCAGGGACATTAAGTTCTCCTCAGTGTGTCTTCAGGCGCCGACAGCAGAAACAAATTCAGTCTGAGAATCAGCTGATATCTTAAAGGGGTTTGGTGCGGAGGAGAGGAGCGATGGAGGTAATTCGTCCCGCTGCTGCTTCACTTCACCTGATTACACAGCGAGAGATGAAGCTGCTCGTCTGACGCTCCAGCAGCTCTCAGGAGCTCCACACCGAGCCCACAATAAATATTAGATTTCATTATCTGCCACAGTAAACTCTCCCGCTCTGCTCCTCTGCTGCCATCAGCCCACCAGGCGGCCGTAAGAGATGAAGAGAGTCTGTTCATCCTTCAGGAACATTTATGGCTTTCATTGTGTTGTGATGAAACACAGTGTGAGTGATAACTGAGGTGAGAGACGACACACAGGACCGACGCTCAGATCCTGGTGGGCCTCCTCCTCCTGCCGCTGGACCAGGACCGTTTACATCCTCCGACCGGAGCAGAACTCAGAGACGGATTCATAATTTATGGGAATAAAAAGTGGATTCATACATTTTGATATCGTAGCAAAAATAACTGAGTGTGGAAACACTGTTACATTCAACAAACCACAAACGGATCCCTAAAAAGCAGAATATTCAGGTTCAGCCCTGGTGCTGATCCAGACCTGCTGGAGGAATAAACACCCGGAGTCTCATCTGGTTCTGATCCGGAGCCGTTCACTGACGGGAGCAGAGCTCAGAGATCGAGTCTGTAACTTGTGGGATTAAAAAGGTGATTTCTCTGTCGGCTGGTTCTGTTCTGTTCTGCTGACTGCTGACTGGAGCCGGAGGGGAAATGGACTTTACTTCATGAACTCTTCTGGTTCTGTTGGTTCTGGTTCTGTTGGGTCTGGTTCTGTTGGGTCTGGTTCTCAGACCTCCTTCCTCTCTCTCTGACTCTCTCCTGAAGTTCCAGACAGACGAGCAGATGAAACTCAGCGTGACCTCGAGGCACCTGGAGGAACCTGGAGGAACCTGGAGGAACCTGGAGGATTTCTCTGCTTCAGCTTTGTTGGAAACATCTGAGACGATGTGAGAACAGAACTCAACATCCTGGAGAACAAAGGTCCAGTTGTTTTTGACATTTAAATGCAGAAATGTGACGGATTATATCTTTAACTTTTGTGACTTTTGCGTCATGAAACATGAGGAAGTGCTTCAAATAGACTCTTCTCAGTATGAAAGGCTTTGGTGAAGCAACCCGGCTGTTTCTGGTGGAACAAAGAGGGACGTGGTCTTTAACAAAGAGTCCGTCTCTGCAGGGATGTTTCCCGTAATTACAGCCGGAGAAGAGAAAAACAGTCGGAGTCTCAGCAGGAACAAACAAACACTTGTGGTGGAAGCACTTTGATGGTGTTCGGCTCCCGGAGGGATTTTACTTCACTGCTGTGTCCGATGGTTCAAACATTGTGGTCACATAAATGGGAAAATGGAAATTTATACAGAAGTTCAGGAGCTTTTCTAACACAGATCAGGGAAACGTCAGGTGAATCTGATGTTCACGTGATTTAAACCAGACGACAGTTCGACAGGTGTGTCTGTGCTTCATGTACGAGACGAGTCCATGTAC
>CM077788.1:34407436-34414936 GCA_039737535.1 Lagodon rhomboides | reverse complement strand
GACCATCAGACCTCTGTGAACTCTATCGAGCTGAAGAGCTCGTCGGGTTTCCTCCGACTCTGAGCTCATCCACAGCTTCAGTGTCTCCGACCTGCATCTCACACGTGAACCCGTCTGTTCTGACGGCTGCAGGAAACAGAACCGGCTCCTCGCTTCTGTCAGGTCCAAGAATATTAAACTAAATAAATGAACCCTGGCTTTGTTTTCCTGACGTGGATCTAAATCCTCCGACTCTGACTGGCTGCTGGTCCACAGCTCAGCGAGTCCTCGCTCACTGACTCAGGATCAGTTTCCCTGCAGGAGCGTCACCTCTGATCTCCAGCTCAGAGTTTCACACCAAGTCAGCAACTCATCAAGCTCCAAAGGATTCAGTTTTTCATCAGGCCGACAGATCTCAGGTCAGCGGCTGAGGATTCAAGGATTTCAAGAGCCTCCAGGCTTCCAGGTGATTCCAAGTGTCATGACTGAGATCTGCAGACGTTATTCACACACACACACTTCAGACGGGGTCCAGAGAAGACCCAGTCCAGAGGCTCTGTCAGCTGTTTCCTGTCAGCTGTGAAACTGTCCTATCAATAAAGACACACAGAAAATCTGGTCCCAGATCAGTTAGTGATGTGTCTCTGCTGCAGACTGTGATCACAGCAGACGAGCTGCATGGAGACATCTGAGTCTCCAGAACTGTTCTGTGAACTGTTCTGTGTTCCTGACGCTCAGCTGCTCGCTCTGATGTTAATGATGTGGACAAAATACCAGAAACACCTGAACACCAATGATTTCCTCCAGTTTCAGGTCTGAGCTGGTTTCCAGCAGCTGACACATGAAACACCAGGAGAAGGAAAACGTCTCCGTCAGAAGTGACACTGACGTTAATGAGATTTATGGCTCGTGGCCTTTTTAATACTCGGCAGCTCGCCAGGGATTTTCTACATAAACACATGATTAAGTTGCACGAACGCAGAAGAATCTCAGGAGAGCTTTTCTGCTTCACACCAGCTGTAAATTTCATTAGTTCTGATTTGCTGGCTGCTCAGTTTATCTGAGGAGCTTCAGCGAGGCTGATTAATGTGAAGACGATCACACCTGAAGTTATCAGTTATCAGTCTGTATCAGCTGATCTGAGCTCAGGATCAGGACGGAGCTAGACTCGACTCTGAACCTGATGACATGTAGTTTAGTGAAGTTACAGGAGAGTTCAGCTCTTCATGGACCACATGAGACGAGTCCAGCTGCAGAGGGGAGACGGGTTCAACCTGCCAGAGCCGGCAGGAGAAGATGATGTGGCACGTCTGAAACGTGACCGCGTGGTGTTTCTGCTCACCGTGCAGCTCAGCCTCCGTCGTCTTCCCGTCATCCTGCTTCTGGATTGGCTGCGACCCTCCTGGTGCCCGGTGATCCTGGATGCTGATTGGCCGGCTCTGACAGGCTCCGCCCTCCTGTTGTTAGGAGGAAAAAAGATCTTTGTCTTGTTTTTAGAGAAACCCGACGGAGTTCAAACATGTTCTGACCCAGAGAGCGACTGCAGGATCGTTCAGCTGCTGATGAACTCGTAAACATAAACCCCTGAGGAGACGGCTGAGTCCAGAACCACTGTGGTTCTGTTCTCTGGATTCATCTTCTCTTACACTCAGAACATCCAGGCTGACTTTCTCAAAGTGGCGGCTCCTCAGTTCCCTCCGGCGGCTCTGGACCTCCTCGTACTTCTGCTCGGCCAGCTTCCTGTGGAGACAAACACAAAGCTCAGACTCTCCTCCGGGTCACGTCTGATAGACTCAGCAGTGTTTGTCTGATACAGACGCCACACACACACACACACACACACACATCATACACCAGGACATCCGGCCCGGTTTGGAGGTCAGCATGTGAGCGTGACAGACCAGAACCAGCAGGGGGCGCCGGTGATGAGAGCTGAGCGTGATGCTAACGTAGAGGAGCTACGAGGGCAGCGACGTCATATTGATCTGTTATCAGACTGGCGGCCATGTTGTTGGTGGACCAGCGGTTCTGGTACCGTGTGTTCTGATGCAGCCACGTGTTGGTACCTGAGCCTCCGGGCCTTCTCGTCAGCCGCCTGCAGTTTGCGGAGCCTCATTCTCTCTCTGGGCGTCATCTTCTCCACCTCCGACCTCTCCATCAGCGTCTGCAGGTGGACCTTCGTCTGCCTGCACACACACACACACACACACACACACACACACACACACACACACACACACACACACACCTGCCAATTATCTGTCCAATCAGCTCTCTGTGTTGTCGGCGCTGGTGATAATTGGACCTTGTTGGGTCCATTAACACTTTGTTTTCACAGCACACGTTCTGTGTTCAGTTGGACCTGCTGACCCGTCTCACAGGCCCGACCCAAAGCTGGACACCAGCGCTAACGCTCCGACACAGCTCGCTGCTCACAGCGCTAATTATAGAAGCTACTGTGTGTGTGTGTGTGTGTGTGTGTGTGTGTGTGTGTGTGTGTGTGTGTGAGCTGAGGGAAAGAAGCATCATACACTGGGGGAAGAAAGGACAGAGGAGAAGAAGAAGAAGAAGAAGAAGAAGAAGAAGAGGAGGGGGAGGTTAAAACTGAGAAAAGGGAAAAAGAGCAAAGAAGATGAAGGAAAAGACGAGAGAAAGAAAGGAGGAGGAAGAGAAGGTCGAAGAAGAAGAGAAGTGAAGGGAGTAAAATGAGAAGCACAGCAGGAGGTGAAGAAGAAGAAGAAGAAAGAGAAGAAGAAGAAGAAGAAGGAGGAGGAGAAGAAGAAGAGGGATACAAGAAGAGAAAAGAATGGAAGGAAGGAAGAGGAGAGTTAGGAAAGAGAGCAGAGGATGAAACAGTGGAATAGAAGATGAGCAAAATGAACAGCGGGTGAACACAGAGCAGTGAGAGGAAGAACAGGAGGAGGATGAAGATGAAGAGGAGGAGAAGAGGAAGAAAAGCTGCTGAAAAGGAAATGAAGAATCTGGAAGACAAGAAGCAAAAGGATGAAAACAAAAGGTGGAGAAGCAGGAAGAAACAGGAGATATAGGATGAGGAGGAGAGGAAGAGAGAGAAAGGAACAAGAGGTGGAGAAGAAGCTGGAAGTAGAAGATTAAAGGAGGAGGAAGTGGAGAGGAAGCAGGAAGTGAAGAAGTCTCACATGTTCTTGGCGATGAGCTCAGCGTCTTTCTTCCCGTCTGACGACACGAAGTGGAACCTGTCCTTCATTTTCTGTGAAGTCAAGATCAGTCTGTCATCCACCAATCAGTTCATAATCAATATCTACTTCACATGGTGTCAACATGCTAACAGGAAGTGCTAACAGGAAGTGCTAACAGCTGATTCTGCAGAGTGTTTCTCTTGTTTCTGGTTGTTTCTGTCTGCAGCGTCTTCAGCAGAAAACAAGAACACATTCCTGCATGTCTCCTGCGAGGTGAGGATGCTGAGCCCTCTGCGCTCCAATATCCCATAGTGCCGCGGTGCAGTAATGAATCCCATCAGCATAATGATATTTCAGTGGAAACCATGGCAACCGGCTCCATAAATGTGTTATCTCTCTTCAGGTGCCTCGCGCATCCACACAGGAGGAGCATCCAGCCTGCAGCGCTGATTTATGACCAACTGTATGACAATAATATCCTGCTGACACACACACACACACACACACACACACACACACACACACACACACACACACACACGGTCTTCACACTGATCTGTGCCAATGTGTGTGTGAGAAGCAGAGAAAATGCATGAATGTGAGTATTTTTATACCACATTTTACTCAGTTATAGCTTTGTGTGTGTGTGTGTGTGTGTGTGTGTGTGTGTGTGTGTGTGCATGTGTGTGTGTGTGTGTGTGTGTGTGTGTGTGTGTGTGTGTGTCCATGTGTGTGTGTGTGCGGTGCAGCCACCCGTGAATACAGTTATGCATTCACACACTCCTGCCTCACACTGTGGAAGATGTTTGTCACTCTGCAGAGCTAACGCTAACGCTAACGCTAACCTACACAGGGAGCAGTGAGTGATTCTGTGGAGAAGACAGAGATAGTCGAGCCCAGATCTCACTGATGGGCGCGGTGGCGCTCTGATCTTAAATAAAAACTCCTAGCTGAGCGGTAACGTCTGCAGACTGAAGTCATGACTGTATCGATCAGCTGAAACGATGCAGCGACGTTTATTTACAACTTAAACACATTAACTGATGTAAAGCAGTGAAACCACTGGAGGGCGCCGCTCACACAGCGATCACTTCTCCTCAAAAAGCTCCGCCATTTTTAAAACCTCTCCCTCTCGTCCTGTGGTCGCGTCTCACTTGAACTACGCTGCCCCCCCCGTGACTCCCGGAGGTACTGCAGCGCTGCTCCGAGTCTGTCAGCGCTCAGAAAACATGAAGAAATATTCTTCATATAGAAACAGAAACATGTGAAGGAGCTGCTTCTGCTGAACGCTGCAGAGAAACCAGGAGAAAACAACCAGAACCAAACGGTTCTACAGAACTCCTCAGAGATGAGGCGTGAGGAGGATCCAGGTCTCCAGCTGTCGTCTTTTGAAACTATTCTTTGTCTTTTGGCTCAGACAACATCTGGTATCTAATGTTTCATTTTCAGCCTGATATTCGATATATAAACGTGTAATAAATTATGTTTTAAGAGTCGACCATCTAAAAAGCGTCTGAACAGGTCGGCTACAGTTAGAAAACACCTTCACAGTCTCAGCTGGGACTTTATCTGATGACCCTGATCCAGAACGATTCTGATTGGCTGTCGGTGTTTCTATCGTCCGTCACATCGCTCTGAAGCGATCCCAACGATATCGTTCCTCACCGTCATCGTCACAGATGTTTCTCACAAGTTACAAAGTGTTTTTCTTTCGTTCATCTGGTCCAACCTTCATGTTCTCCTCCATGAAGCGGGTCTTGAGAAGTTCTGCAGCAGACGGTCTGGACGCCGGGTGTTTCTGCAGCATCCTGTTCACAGACAGCAGACAGAGGAGAAGTCGTTTAGTTCTGAACCATCTGAGTGTTTCTTCCTCCACTGATGAAGGTGTCACATTGAGAGGAGGTGTCTCCTCCTCTCGGCTCGGCTCTGGGTTTACTGCTAGCTCCTGTCTTATTTGCAATGATAAATCAGCTGACTGAGACAAGCAGCAGAGTCTCTGCGTCTCGTCCTCACCTCTGCAGGACAGAGTTCAGGTCCGGAGAGAACCCGGCGGGCAGCACCGGGGCGTCGCCCTCCACGATCCTCGTCACCACCGACAGGAAGCTCGGACCCTGGAAGGCGTGAGACAGAGCGCACATCTCGAAGAGGAGGCAGCCCAGAGCCCTGCAGCACACACACACACACACACACACACACACACACACACACACACACACACAGACACACACACACACACAGACACACACACACACACACACACACACACACAGACACACACACACACACAGACACACACACACACACACACACACACACAGACACACACACACACACAGACACACACACACACACACACACACACACAGAGACACACACACACACACACACACTCTGTGTTTCAGTCGGCCTCCTGCTCTCTAATTACCTCCGTCTGTTTATTAGCTCTCTAACAGAAAACACCGTCAGCTCGGTCCGTTAGTGAAGCTGCAGCTCACTGTCACTCAGTAATCACTAATCACCTTCATCTCTCTCCTCCATTATTAGCACGTTAACATGCTTCTGTCCATGTTTTAATAATTACTGATCAACACGATCTGTTTCTACTAATCACCTCCAGCCTGCAGGCGAGAACAGACTGAAGACGAGCCGCAGAGCTCAGCTCCAAACGGACCGAAGTCCAAACACAGTTTCCTCAAAGTTCTGTGGTGACATCATTTAACAAACACTGTTTGAATCTGCTGTAATGTGTGTTAGATGTGATATAATAATAATATGATGTGACACATGATGCTGATGGAGACGACCCAGCAGAGACTCAGAGAATCATCTCTGCAGCTCCACACAAGTTCTCAGCCTCTTTTAGCTCCTGGTTCTGGTTGTTTTTGGCGCCGGTCCGGTTCACTTTCACATATTTCCCTCAGGAGTTAAAGAACAGGAGACGAGCAGAAAATGCTCCAAACTCATCCTACAAACTCCTGGCAGAGACTCGTAGAGTGATTCAGGAGGAGGAGGCGGGGTCGACCTGTGATTGGTTGATCAAAACAAAGACATAAACATGGACCCGCCCCTTCGCCCTCTCAGGGTTACATATGAAGATGAGCAGGTGTTTTGTGAAGAAACCTTCCTCCCTCTGTGAAGCTAACGAGCTCCTCGTCGTCCTCCTCGCTGAGAACAACAGCCGCTAACGAGCTCGACTCCTCGCTCATTAACAGACCTGATCATAGCGATGACCTCTGACCTCTCTGCTCTGTTTCACCTGTCACAAACTGATCTGAGGTCAGATAAACAGCACAGCAGGTTACAGTTTCTGTCTGATCCTGACTGTTTATCGCTGCTTTAATGAGACGGCTGATTCCACTGTAACCTCAGCTGCTGCTGCCTCGGAGTAAAGACTGATGATGTCACAGATCTCTGACTGATGTGAGACAGGTGTGTTCACACCTTTTCAACATCTGGTTAGAAAGTGTTTGAAACAGATGAAGTGAAGCTTCACGCAGCAGATAAACTCGTCTCCTCCCTCCGTCCTCCTGCATCATCAGCTGTTTCCCTCCCAGAACAACAACCTCTCACACAAGACAAACTGCAGACGACGCTCAGCTGGTTTTTCTTTTCCTTCCTGCAGCAGCGAACATGAGATGAATTCCTGCTCTCCACCTGCAGGAGTCCATTCACCCGCCCATCATGCACCTGCTCAGCCTCCAGCTCATCGGAGCAAACAGAGCCTCATTTCTCACAGACTGAAAGAAGAAGAAAGTTCTGCCAGACGCACAAACACGCCGCTTCATGAGGCTGTCGGTGGAGTTTACCAGATGTCAGACTTGCAGTCGTAGCCCTGCTGCTGCAGCACCTCCGGGCTCATGTAGTACGGAGTCCCTGTGAAGGTGGAGGCCAGGTCACATGACCCCATCAGCAGGCAGGAGACCCCGAAGTCACCTGGAAACAGAAGAGGAAACCTACAGGTGTGATGGTCTGCAGAGCAGGAACAGAGGACACAGAGGATGCAGAGGACACGAAGGCTTCTCAGACCAAAATAAAAACATTCGCTGGTGTCAGCTTGAAAGCTTTGAACATCTCCACCAGACAGAACACGTCTCTGTCAGATAAGGAACTCGATAAACTGAGCGAATGTTTGTTTCTCACTTTGCCATAAATTACTAAACTTACAGAATTAAAGTTTGGAGAACATAAAAAACCAGATGAAACATTGTGACTCTGTAAACGTGTCCCGTGGTGCTGCCCGGGAGCTCTGAGTCCAAACAGAACAGAACTCATCCATCAGGGATCAGAAAGACCCACAATGCATTTCATGCTGCTTCACTCTGACGTCTCTGTGGACGGAGACACAAACACACCGTCACCGTCT
>CM077788.1:34344936-34402436 GCA_039737535.1 Lagodon rhomboides | reverse complement strand
CGGACTTCCACTTTAGTTGCATAGCAACAGAGAGCCGGCGCTTCACGCCGCAGAGCAGAGAAGCGCTCTGTGCTGAGGCGGGAGGAGGGAAGTCGTCGGTTCTGGATGCACATTATCACTGAAGCTGTGAATGTGGTTTCCCAGCAGCCTCTTGGCTCCGACAGAGACTCACTGAGCGACTTCCTGTCTGGACTCACAGTTTGTCTGCGCGTCGTGTCGGCGACCTTCTGCTGTCGAAACACAGAGTGACGAAGGCGTCGCAGAGGAGAGAAGAACCACTGAGGAGCAGATCTGAGGGAATCAGACTTTAACTGAATATCTCCATGTTCTGAACACTGGACGTCTGCTGCACAGCTCAGAGGCAGAGACGGAACCTGCAGTCACTGCTCAGCGTCCAGCGAACCAGCAGGTGCTTCAGGTGCTTCAGGTGCTTCAGGTGCTTCAGGTGCTTCAGGTGTTGAATTGTTTGAACTCAGCTGATGAACCTTCACAGATTAGCTGGAAAACACTTTGTCACGCAGCTGAAAACAGAAGCGTGGTTCTCAGACCTCCTGGAGGAACAAACACCTGGAGTCTCGTCAGGTTCTGTTCTGACCCGGAGACGTGCTGACGGGAGGAGAGCTCAGAGAATCAGCTGTTCGCTGACTAACAGCTGATTTACAGTCAAGTAATCTGAATAATCAAACTCACTCAGTGACTCCATGTTTGACCTGAACACACAGAACAGCTGATAGACTCAGAGACACTGACGGAGACGTTCACCTGGTGATACGTCTGCACTCTGACTGAAGTCAGGACTTTCCTGGGACTGTTACAGTGTGGTGCAGCTCTGTACCTGAAGCTCTCACCTGCTGCTCAGGTGAACGTCAGCCTGATCCGTCTGCAGTGAGCAGCAGCCTTCAGGCCAACAGCACCAAATCAATCAGATCAACGCAGGAAAATCAGGGGGAGAGAATCATTTCCACCTCCCAGCAGGCGACCGATCACAGCAGCAGCAGGAGGCGTCGCTCCTCCTCCGACTCCCCGCTAACACAACAATTAGATGCTGACGAGGGAGACGGGGGAGGCGGGGGAGACGAGGACGTGTCCTCCGGGCTCGCCGTCTCTCTGGGAGCTGTTTGACTCTCTGAGATGGATTTCTTTAACTTCTGTCTCTCACTGAGGCCTGAAGCTCCGCCCACACGCTGAGCAGGAGCTGCCAAACAGGAAGTAGATCAATCACACACACACACACACACACACACACACACACTCTTGACACAACATTAAGTCAGATGTGGGTGTCTGCAGGTGGGCGACGAGACGCAGGAAGGTTCAGAGCCCAGCGATCGATCTCTCAGCAGCAGATCACAGCGGCTCAGCGACGAGCTCAGAGCAACTCAACATCTCAGGATGCTTCAGATGATCGGCTGGAAGAACGACAGTCAGAGGAACTACTCACACACATACAGGGTCACTTCACCAGCAGGAGGACAGAGGAGACGAGATGAGGACAGACGAGGACAGATGAGGACAGAGGACACTCGGCCCGGCCCGACTCACAGGAAGTCAGGAGGTAATCTGGGGAAAGTTTCCCTGAGTTGAAAAAGGTTCCTCTGGACTCAGACAGAACTGAGCTCACTGACCCGAGACAGTTCTGGTCCCAGAAGGCTTTGCAGCAGCCTCAGCCGGCTCCTCGGTTCATTCAGCAGCTCCAAACAGGAAGTCCAGGTGCAAACAGGCGAGAGACACGACGGTGATCAGCCGGGTCACACAGCTGCTCCCAGAACCCTCCCAGGAACCACTCCACCAGGCGACGAGTCCTCACGCAGAACTCCACATTTATCATCATGAAGAGAGTCTGTGACGTTCTCTCTCAGGACAGACGGGTTTAAAATGAAGAAGAAACAACCAACAAACATCCGACAGAGCGTCGGGACGAGCTTCTTCATGTTTCCTCCGTCGTGTGATCCAAACGAGCGGCGCTGCTCTGCAGGACGACAGGTTCCACTTCATCATTCAGGATTTACTTTACTGAGGCGGAGAACATGAGAGGAACCAGAGAACATGAGAGGAACCAGAGAACACGAGAGGAACCAGAGAACACGAGAGGAACCAGAGGACATGAGAGGAACCAGAGAACATGAGAGGAACCAGAGGACACGAGAGGAACCAGAGAACACGAGAGGAACCAGAGGACATGAGAGGAACCAGAGAACATGAGAGGAACCAGAGAACATGAGAGGAACCAGAGGACATGAGAGGAACCAGAGGACATGAGAGGAACCAGAGGACACGAGAGGAACCAGAGAACACGAGAGGAACCAGAGGACACGAGAGGAACCAGAGAACATGAGAGGAACCAGAGGACACGAGAGGAACCAGAGAACACGAGAGGAACCAGAGGACACGAGAGGAACCAGAGAACATGAGAGGAACCAGAGGACATGAGAGGAACCAGAGGACATGCAGAGAGTCCTTCAGGAGGTCTGGGCCCTGCAGGAGGTCTGGGCCCTGCAGGAGGAGGTCTGGGCCCTGCAGGAGGTCTGGGCCCTGCAGGAGGTCTGGGCCCTGCAGGAGGTCTGGGCCCTGCAGGAGGTCTGGGCCCTGCAGGAGGTCTGGGCCCTGCAGGAGGTCTCTGCTGTGACTCTGATCTTCTCCTGAAGCTTCTGATTAATTATTGAATCCTAATAATTGATGCATTAATGTGTTGATCACTTGATGATAGCTGATGTTCCTGCTGGGCAGCTTCTCAGTCTCCCTCTGGAGATCCAGATGTCTTCATGTGTGATATAATAATAATCACTGAGTAATAATTCACTCAGTGATCAGATTCTGTTTTATTCATCTGAATCTGAGAGTTACTGAAGTTATCAGGTCATTCTAGTGGAAGAAAAAGTACAATATTCCCCTCTGATGTAGAGGAGGAGAAGTACTCAAGTAAAGTAAAAGTACCACAGCCAGCGCTGACCGACCCAGCTGACCGAGTCCAGCTGACCGAGTCCAGCTGACCGAGCCCAGCTGACCGAGTCCAGCTGACCGAGTCCAGCTGACCATCTCCTCCTCTCGTGTTTCCCAGCAGGACGTTTGATATGTTTCCAGAGAAGAAGAAGCTTCCTGTTCCTCTGAGCCACTGGGGAGGAGGGGGAGGACAGGTGAGGCCTGTCAGGTGGTCAGAGGGCAGCGATGATGTCTCACCATCTGATTTCTGACGACACAAACGCTCCTCGTGGTTCTTCCTCTACGTCGTCCTGCAGCAGAACCCTGGACAGAACCGCACGCTGCAGACCGACCCGCTCAGCTCTCCTCACTGCTATCCGGTCCACGACAGCATCACCAGTCCAGACTGAGCTTCAGGTGAGATGGTGGTTGGGTTCAGCTGGAGCTGCTGTGATAATCTATGACTTGTTTCAGTCATTTTTAAAGCTAAAGTCTGAAGCTTTGTCTCCTTCCAGCTTCTAAAGTCTGAAGCTTTGTCTCCTTCCAGCTTCTAAAGTCTGAAGCTTTGTCTCGTTCCAGCTTCTAAAGTCTGAAGATCTGCTGCTTTTCTTTGTCCTGTCTGACACATAATGAAAAGTCTTTGGGTTTTAGACTGTTGAGCTCTGAAACTGTGACATTTAAACCAAACTGAAACGTATCGACGAGCTGCGGCTGACACCCACTTTTACTCGAGTAAAGAAGCTGAAGCACCTCCTCATGTTCCCTGTCCTGCTCCTCCTCTACAGACAGGTTTCTGCTTCCTTCCTCCTCCAGCTGCTTCACACTCTTCTTCCTCTCCTCATCATCAGACTGACCCTCACATCACACCTGCTGTCCCTCCAGAACCTCCTGATCCTGCTGGTGGTGACAGAACCAGGTATGAAGTCTGAGCGAGCGCTGCTGTGACTGGACCGAACCAGAGCCTGAGCACAGCGCTGTCACAACATGAAACCTTTACTTTCACAGATCTGTGTTTGGAGAAACATTTATTCTAGTGATGATAAATCATAAATAAATGAAATCATGAACTGGTCCTCTGAGGAGACGAGACGAGCCACATGTCCTCCACTGCATCTGCTCTGGTTCGGTGTCGGCCTCACGCTCCGGCCAGCTGTGGATCTCGGTGAAAGAATCATTGATCCGCCTCCGTGGTCTGTGTTTGGTCGTACACCTGTCGTCCTGCTCACACAGAGAGACAGACAGGAAACTGCTGTCTGCTGTCATCTGGAGACGAAGCTTCAGCGCTCCGTTAAATCCTCCTGCGACTCTCCAACCAATCCAGAGCCAGACAGCCGAGACACCCAGTGTGTGTGTGTGTGTGTGTGTGTGTGTGTGTGTGTGTGTGTGTGTGAGCCACAGAGCGTGACAGACACACAGACAGACAGACAGACAGACAGACAGACAGAGAGCAGTGAGACAGACAGCCGGTTGGTTTACAGTCAGCTGATGGAGAACAAACATGGAGCATCACTGTGGAGCTGCAGCTCTGATCTCCTCTTCCTACCTGAGCAGGTGAGATGAGGAACAAGCGCTCGCTGCAGGAGGAAGTGAACCAGCAGTGAGATGCTGCTGTCACACAGCGACGGACTCTGTCAGCTGATCACAGTGATCACAGCAGCAGCTCGTGTTCTGACTGCAGGTGTTCTCTCAGAACGGTTCACTGAGTTTCAGGGTCATATTCTTCTGCTTTGGTTCAGTGTAAATCAATAATTAATCAGCTGATTAATAGTTTTCAACCTGATGTGAAGGTCAGAGCTGTAATTTAAATGTGTCAGATTAATATTGAATCAAGCGTTTGGGACCGACTGGACTGATCTGCTGCTCCTCTGACATCATAAATACACTGACAGTTATCAGGACGCTGCTTCTTCACCTCCAAATCCAAAGTCTTTATTCCAAATCAGAACAGAATCAATATTAAAGCTCCATAAATTAAATCTTAATCCTCCCGTTTATCACAAACACTCAGAATCAACACGAGTGGAGATACATGGAGGAGTATCAGTACTCAGATTACATCAGTGATGTCACAGATTATAATGAATAATTGTGTCTCAGATCAGCTGGTAGGTGTCACCACAAACACACAACCACAGACACACACTGACCACTCAGTACAGGTGTGTGTGTGTGTGTGTTTCGCAGACCGATGCTGCCCTCTAGTGTCGCTCTGCAGGACTGCTGCCTCCTCCTGAAGCTCGGTCGAGAAACTGGCAGCTCCACGATGTCCTGAGACATGAACCTCCACCGTCAGCTGCAGGTGGAGCTCAGTGTGTGTGTCTGTCCTCACGACTACACAACTTACTAACCACAAACATGAAACTACGGTCGACTCCGCCTACAAACACGAGGTCTCGGTGAGAAGCAGCAAACTCAGTGTCTGAGTTTGAAGATGTTAAAGAACAAAAAAGTGTTTGAACGAAGCAAAGAGATCAGACACACAACTCACAGCAGGAGGCCGACAGACACACAACTCACAGCAGGAGGCCGACAGACACACAACTCACAGCAGGAGGCCGACAGACACACAACTCACAGCAGGAGGCCGACAGACGCACAACTCACAGCAGGAGGCCGACAGACGCACAACTCACAGCAGGAGGCCGACAGACACACAACTCACAGCAGGAGGCCGACAGACACACAACTCACAGCAGGAGCCAACAGACACACAACTCACAGCAGGAGGCCAACAGACACACAACTCACAGCAGGAGGCCAGCAGACACACAACTCACAGCAGGAGGCCAACAGACACACAACTCACAGCAGGAGGCCAACAGACACACAACTCACAGCAGGAGGCCAATCTGTTCCTGAGTAACAGTGGTTGTGTTGTGTTGTGTTGTGTTGTGTTGTCTTGAGTGTGTTGTGTCGTGTACGTGTCGTGTCGTGTCGTGTTCGTGTCGTGTCGTGTTGTGTGGTGTGTTGTGTTGTGGTGTGTGTTGTGTTGTGTTGTGTTGTGTTGTGTTGTGTTGTGTTGTCTTGTGTTGTTGTGTTGTGGTGAATGTACTCACAGCTGCTCTCCGTCTGCAGCTTTGCCGTCCTGAACCAGGTAAACAGAACCGAAGCTTCCCCGGCCCAGACTCTGCAGGATGCTGTATCGCTTGGCAACCAGACCGCCACTGCCAGGGGGCGGAGCCTGGCCTGACTCCACCTCCTGAAACCTGAGCATCCTGTCAGTTCACCTGTGGGGTGAGGACAGGTGAACTGTGGATCAGACTAACATTAATATTCTCTTTACATCACTCTGCTATAAACCTCTGTGGCCTCCTGCAGACAGCTGTTAGCTTGTTAGCAACCGCTAGCTGTTTTTAACTCATGAGGAGCTTCAGAATCAAACTGAGGGACATTAATGATGATTTGTGTTGAATATGTTCAGCCTGTGGTAACAACACACCTTATTACACACATTTAACTGAACACACATCAACACACTCACAGACTGTGAGATGAGGGGACAGGAAGTGCTAACATGCTAACATGCTAACTGATTTCCAGGTTTTAGGACTACAGACTACAACACTGTATATAAACCTGTCTTTACGTATATCAAGTATCTTTCTAACCTGAACCCTTAAACAGTAAAATATACATAACACAGAAAATAACGACTGTTTACCATACTTTTATTTTGAAGGCATATTCGTGTGATTTCCGGTTTTGACTCCACTGTATAAACGTTTATTATTACGTGAATTGTAAAAATAGATTGATAACAACATGAAGTTTGTGTAGTTTGTTTGACTAACTGTCCTCATGTAATGGAAACTAGTTCACTACTCCAGGAAATAGGACGAACCCCGGACACGTTAGCAGGACAGCTAACGCTGTGCTAGCTAGAGTCACAGTAAATAAGACTGAGTACAGTGGACAGACAGTACATATGACGTCACAGCTGTTAAACACCAGGACGAGCTCACTGACCCGCCATGACTCCTCCACGCCGGATCAATACAGATGATCAGGGACAACAAGCAGAGCGCCGAGCAACAGGTGTGAGACTCTGACCCAGTTCAGACCGGATCAGTACCTTATCTGTCTCCTCACTACCAGGTTAAACTTTTATCAAATAAGGTCCCATGACGGAAACCGGAAGGGGCGGGGCTTCAGCTCTCTATAAACACAAGTCAAAAAGGCTGAACACTATGACGTCATTGGGTTTCATCTTCAGAACGATTGTTTTTGCAAACGTGAAATCTCAATCTGAAATGTAACGAGTAACTAAAGCTGCACTCACACACAGTATCTGAGCAGAAGTACTTAGTTACTTTAAATATTAGATATTAAATATTAGAAAAAGTCCACTGTCCGTCCTCTCCTCTCTGCTCACTTTATTGTGAAAAATGTTTCCGTTGAGTTAAAATGTTATTTTATTTTGAAGGTTAAACTTTATATTAGAGGGAATTCTTGCTGGTTTGTCCGATAATGGAAACACGATGTTTTCAAACGATTTCAATGAGTTTCGTGTTGTTTAACTGAGAGTAGAGGAAAGGTCACCGAGACGGCCGTGAGCAGGTTCTGTATCAGCGGGTTTCTGCTCGCTGCTCGCTGTAAGTGTTGAAACAGAACCGAGCCCTGTCCGGTAGCAGACGGAGAGCCGCCGGATCGAACCGCTCAGGATCAATAAACATGTTTGTTGTGTTGTTTACCTGCAGCTGACGGAACAGACGACTTCCGTGTTTGATCCCGTCTCCATGGAGACTGACGAGGACCCGCCCCTGCCTCCCAGGGCGCGCGCACAGACACACACACACACACACACACACACACGTATGAGTATAGTAAAGTAAAGTATAAGTACCTCAAAACATGTTTATAACATGGAACACGTCATGTGTTACACATGTTATGTACAGAGATGTTACATTTACTCAAGTACTGTACCTGAGTACACATCTGAGGTACTTGTTATATTTCTACTGTGTTTCTACAGGTCAAGTTACAAGTTATTAAAATATGTGTAGTTAAAAACTTCCTTCAAAATAAAAGCTGCTCAAACTTTAATATGTAATAAACTTCAGTCATGTGAGAGTTTTATTTTCACGTGTCAATAATTCATCCTCATGTTTTCACGTGTTTCACAGTTTGAAATGACGTCATCACAGGTGCTGCTGTTGAGCCGTTTGTCCAGCAGGTGGCGACGTGTCCTCACTTCAGATTCTTCTGAGCTGCCTGGAAACATTCAAACACCAGTGACACCATCCACTGATGGGACATATAATCCCTCCAGTGAGTTCTGGTTCTGCCCGGGTCTCCTCCGGTGGGTCGAGCCCGGTGCACCTCCTCAGGGAGGATTCACTGTCTGAGCCTGGTGGTGAAGTTCAGGTCAGTGTGGATGTTGAACTCTCTCTCGACTCTGTACATCAGCTCCTCAGTGTAAACACAAGAGGAGCTGCTGCTGGTTCCATCAGCTGCTGAGATGTTTGTGCTGAGAGAGACGTAGTTTCCATCATCATCACCTCTGATGGAGATGATGATGATGGAGACATTCACAGCAGAGCACATGTTCAGTGACAACAGCTCTGACCACCAACTGTGAACGAGTCGTCCTGCATCACCTTTAATGTTCACACACACACACACACACACAGACATAACTCCATTCTGAGGAGGTCAGGAGGAGGATGACGAGCGTCCTGTTGACATCAGCCAGCTTTTTGTGTAGTTCTCTGGTGGAAAAATGCCAAATCAGTAAATTCACATATTGTGTGACACTGGCAGAAAAGACAACTTAAATATAAACTGCAGGTCAGGAGTCTGAACCGGTGCAGCCGACACCGACCGGCTGAGTTAAACAAAGTACTGCAGTCAAACTGAAGATGTTTCAAATGTTGGAGGAAGGAAAAGTTAAACTGGGACATGAGGACGGCGACACATTCTGATCCATGATTTAACTTAGTGTAGATTTAACTCTGACCAGTTGCCTTTTCTCATGTGAGTTAAGGAATGTGGCCGGTGTTTGGTGTACAGGAGTCTCAG
This sequence comes from Lagodon rhomboides, assembly GCA_039737535.1. Classification (NCBI taxonomy): domain Eukaryota; kingdom Metazoa; phylum Chordata; class Actinopteri; order Spariformes; family Sparidae; genus Lagodon; species Lagodon rhomboides. The sequence continues at coordinate 34,393,496 of CM077788.1, read as the reverse complement.
GAGTCTTTATTCAGCTGTGTGTGTGTTAGTAAAGTGACCAATTAGAAGATGTATGGAGGTACAAGGCGAAGAGACTTTAAAAAGGCCCGCACAGGCAGAGAAGGTCGGTGGGTGTAGATGTCCTGAGAGCGGAGGTGTGAGAGGATTTCTGACAGAGCAGAAGGTGAAGTGTTGGGCAGGAACATCAGGGTGTGGTCACACTGGATCGGACGCAGGCTTCAGATCTGTTTCAGTACAGATCGCTCTGACTATCATTCCAGCCAGCCTCGTTCTGCAGACGTCTCTCTATCACCAAACTACACACACATGAAAAGGTTTTATTCTACGGCTCCATGAGGCCGTTTGAAACACAGCGAGTCCTGCAGTCTGAAACCTGACGGCCACAAATACATTAAAGCTAGTGTAAACTGTTCCTGTGTGAAACCGAAAGTTCTTTCACCAAACTAACGCAGTGAAGTTACATCACGTACAGAACTAACTGATGATCTCTGTGATGAAGGTTTGTTTGTAACTGAAGCTGCAGGAGGACGACAAACGTCCGGTTCACCTGTCCGTCTCTGAGGTCTGAGGACCGTCTCTTACACTTCGTCTTTGCCCCGTTGGGTCTGAGCCCGTGTGGTGACATGTGACCGTGTCTGAGGGCTGGACCGGGTCTCATCCGTCAGAACCGGCTGTGGAGGAAAACCTGCTGCTGATGTTTGTGAACGCAGCAGCTGACTGCAGGAAATGAAGCGGCCTCCGGAGAGACGAGAGGCAGCGTGACTCATACTTTCCACTGAGCCCTCCTTCAGGCAGGCAAACACACACACACACACACACATATAACACACACACACACACACACACACACTGCAGGGTGTGTTCATCAGCCACAGAGAGGACTTCTGTTCTTCAGTCTCACCTACATCTCACTACCGACTCGTTTCTTCACGTCTTTGTCCTGAAACACGTCGAGTGACGCAGAGACCGACGGTCAGTGTCGGGTTATTTAGTCCAGAGGCAGAAAGAGATGCTGCTGAAATAATAAAGTAGCTGCTCACAGCTGATGTGTGTGAACACTGTAGTTTTTAACTGATGAAGAACTGGATTCATGATTAAAACGGCTTTGGAAGCAGGCGGTGGAGGAGGTGGAGGAGGTGGAGGAGGATCTCCAGCCTGGTGGTGAAGTTCAGGTCAGTGTGGATGTTGAACAGTCGCCGTCCTCGACTCTGTACATCAGCTCAGTGTAAACACAGCAGCAGCTGCTGTAACGTATGAGCTGAGGACTGAGGCGTCTGTGCAGTGTCAGGCGGTCAGAGGAGGCAGCAGAGGTATGCACTCTACTGACAGCTGCTGTACACTTTGGACAAATGTGTTTGGGACTGGTTGCATTCAGCACAAACTTTACAGAGGCAGAAATGGTGCAATGAGCCTTTAATTTACAACATGCAACAAAGCACAACTTGTAGTTTAAACACACTTTTTAAAAAATGTACAAAAACAACACAAGTCATGTGTGATGTGACCGATAATACTGTGGACATCTTCTCTTCTAAAACTCAAGGAAATCACTTCATTCCTCCACCTCAACGCCACCACACGCCTCCAGACACGCCTCCAGACACACCTCCAGACACGCCCCAGGTACCTCCAGACACGCCCCCAGGTACCTCCAGACACGCCTCCAGACACACCTCCAGGTACATCCAGACACGCCCCCAGACACGCCCCCATGTACCTCCAGACACGCCCCCAGACACACCTTCAGGTACATCCAGACACGCCTCCAGACACGCCCCCAGACACACCTTCAGGTACATCCAGACACGCCCCAGATACCTTCAGACACGCCCCCAGGTACCTCCAGACACACCTTCGGTCACACCTTCAGGTACATCCAGACACGCCCCCAGTCACATTCAGACACGCCCCCAGGTACATCCAGACACGCCCTCTGACACCTTCAGACACACCTTCAGTCACACCTGTGCACCTCCGAACAGCCTCCTTCTCTTCCCTCCCTGCAGGCAGCAGTTAGCAGCTGCTCTGTACAACAACACAACTTTAAGGCACTTTGGAGAAAAACCTAAATAATCTAAACTGTCCGGGCGTCTGAGTCCACTGAGGACAGGCTGCTGCGTTCGCACGTTAGCCACCAGCACTGATCCAGAACTGTGAGCGGACATTTCAGTCGGTCGACAGGTTTGTACAATTTGTTGTGAAGAACGTTGAAAATATAAACTCAGGGCGATCGCACTCGGTGCTACACAACCTCACAGCAGCGTACGAGTTAACGTGTCGAGACGCAGGAGACACGAGGCGGCGCAGCATCGCCTCCATCACTGCTCGTCCGTTTGTGTCTTAGAAGACATTTTTTTTTTTTTTTTAATCCTTTTTATAATTAGAATGTTATGCTTTTAACCTGTAGCACTTTGAGATTTCCTGTAATGTAAAGTGCATTACAAATAAAATGTATTATTATTATTTCAGTTGGTTTGGAGACGAGTAGAGAAGCACGATCAGCACTCTGCTGCTCCGTTAGCTCTCTGTTAGCTCCCTGTTAGCTCTCTGTTAGCTCTCTGTTAGCTCTCTGTTAGCTCTCTGTTAGCTCTCTGTTAGCTCTCCGTTAGCTCTCTGTTAGCTCTCTGTCAGCTCTCCGTTAGCTCTCTGTTAGCTCTCTGTTAGATCTCTGTTAGCTCTTTGTTAACTCTCTGTTAGCTCACAGTTAGCTCTCTGTTAGCTCTCCGTTAGCTCTCTGTTAGCTCTCTGTTAGCTCTCTGTTACATGTAGCTCTCTGTTAGCTCTCTGTTAGCTCTGTGTTAGCTCTCTGTTAGCTCTCCGTTAGCTCTCTGTTAGCTCTCTGTTAGCTCTCTGTTAGCTCTCTGTTAGCTCTGTGTTAGCTCTCTGTTAGCTCTCTGCTCTCTGTTAGCTCTGTGTTAGGTCTCTGTTAGCTCTCTGTTAGCTCTCTGCTCTCTGTTAGCTCTGTGTTAGCTCTCTGTTAGCTCTCTGTTAGCTCTCTGTTAGCTCTCTGTTAGCTCTCTGTTAGCTCTCCGTTAGCTCACAGCGTGTGAATTAAAGTTAACTTTGTCTGAAATGTGACAGATTTCACAACAAGCGTGTTGTTCGTGTTCAGGAAGTGTTAACGTCTGAACGTCTGAACTCGTCAGCAGCTGGTTTCATGTCGAACACAAACGTTTCAGCGCAGGACGAGAAGTCTTCACAGACAGAACCATCAGGATCATGTGACACAGTCCAAAGGTCCTGAACAGAAACCAAATGGACCCTGATGGATCTGTGGGCTGCAGGCTGGATCGATCATTAGTTTATAGTTTTTACTTGGTTTAAGATCACGTTTTGATTGACAGCTCGTTAGTTTTCTGTCCTGACAAACAGCAGGCTGATTTTATCCTCGAAGCTTTCTGACAATATTCTGATTATATTCAGCAACAAGCAACAAGCAGCAGCCTTCAGAGACTCAACAGGAAACCAGCAGAGAGAAGCTCATCTTTACATCCATCTGATGTTCCAACATCTTACAAGTCCAATTAATTGTCGACCGTTCAGTGAGTTTGTATTTCCAACTTTCTCCACCTCACAACTGTCTCCAGCTCAGTGAGACGTCCGTCCTGGACCCACACGGATCAGGTGACGCTCAGGATCAATACTTATTGGCCACCGGACTGTTTCCCAGCACACCGTGTCTCAGTGGACAGACGGCCACATCAGGTCACTCAGCATCATGAAGCATCAGAAAACACATACAAGCAGAAATAATACATGTAAACAGTCTGGTTCTGTCGGGTCCGGAGCCAGAATCAATCTTTGATCCAAGTTCAGGTGATGAGAATCTTTTCTTCAAAGAGAAAATGAGACAAAAGTAACAAACGGCTGAAAAACACAAAAGCTTCCGATTGATTCTGGCTCGTCTGGACCTCCAGGCAGCCGTATAAAACCTTCAAAATAAAAGATGCACCAATAAAAAAGATCTGAGTTCGATACCAAAACTGGACTCTGAGCAGAAACTGATGGAAAAACTCGGTTTATCAAAAGTTACAGCAATAGAAATACAAAATGTTCAAACAAATCAAAGAGCTCAATTATTCTGTCCACTGATCCTAAACGAGAGCTTCATCGTCAGACTGGGTCTGAAACGGGTCAGGTGAACTGGTATCAGGTATCAGAAGTTTCATCAGTGCATCAAACATCAAACTGGTCCAAAGAAATCAAACGCAGTGAAGCAGCAGAGACTCAGCAGGTGTGGACATGTTGGACCGTCAAACGTAACGACAGCGTGAGAGTGAAGCAGCTCTGTGAGTCCGGCAGGAGTCGGACTGGACCGGGACACACTGTGGACCAACAGGTCGGATCCGACTGAAGCTGAAATCTTTGGCTGCTGATTCGGAACGAAGCTTCTCGTTCACACTGTGAGACACACGACGACCTCGAGAGCCAATCAAACGGCTTCAGGACTTAACTTTTCAACGTGAGACGTCTTCAGACGACCCGATTCTGAACGACAGAGTCCAATCAGGTTCTGCCTGGTCCCTCACATTCATGTTGCTTCAGCACCGACGTCGTCAGGGGTTCTGGTCCTGATCTCACAGTGTGACAGGAAGTGGACCTGCGTCCACAGTGTGTCGGGGTCGACCAGCAGGAGTCAGACGATCGTCTGGGTTCAGATCCTCTGAATAAACTTTCACATGGTCAAACATTCACTTTTCATCAGATCGTCGTCGATCCGTCGCCCGGAGCTGCTCAGACGGACTTTAAGGAAACATCAAGTGCAAAATCTGAAGCGTCACACGAGGAGTTTGGCATCTGACGGACAGTAAGGCAGCAACGTGAGGATCGACCGGCTCAGCTTCACATCACGAGACCCGGATCCCTCGCTCCGCTCAGCACCGGGTTTAAACCAGCAACCTGGTTTTTATTTCTACAAACGTTTCTCGAGATGCAGAATCGCTCCCGTGGCACCAAGAGTTGGATTGGTTCAGTTTAAACTGGGTCGGCTGTCGTACAGATAAAAACCTCAATAAGAATGGCAATAAAATATCGTTAAGACAGCGATCTTAGATAATCAGGTTAAAATGATTCGCTGATCGAGCCGGCTGATGTCGCAGCGTCCTCGTTAGAAAGGTCAGATAAAATAAAGTGAAACGGTTCTTTTGGCTAACGAGTAAGAATCCATTTATATAATCGACCACGGGGCAAAGTTAGACCAGAGTTAGCATGCTGGCTAATGCTAGCACGGAATCAAAATGAGCAGAAAGTCATTTAAACACTTTAATTATATTTAAATGTCTCAGCACAAACGATGATGTCTGATGAATCTGACTTTTTTGGGTGAACTATCGCTTTAACTTCGATGTCGTTATTGATTGTTGGATCAGAACCCGGGCCACGGTGTCGCGGACCAACACTTCCTGCAGCGCTGCTCGGTACCGCCCAGCTTCACCGGCCCGTCAGAACTGTTTGTAGAACTAAAAGACAAACTGCATTTTAATCCCCAGCTGTGATGACGACGTGTTGGAGGGCACAGACGCTCTGATTGGTCAGAGAGCTACAGGGGGCGGGGTCGTACGATGTGGACATCTGTGTGTGCAGATTAATAAAGAGTGTGATCAGTGAGTGAAAGCACAGATCAATAACCAGTCAGACAGACACTGCGGCAGGTGAGGAGAGCCGACGGGAGGTAATCTGAGACGGAGAACTTGTGCTTTTACAGTTTCTTTTCTTCTTTTCACTGCAGCAAACAGATTGAAATGTTCCTCTGACGTCCGTCTGTGCTTCCACTCACAGGAAGGACGACTCTCTACACCTCCTGATTAAACCTGACGGTGTGTCAATCCTGAAGTCACTGCTGATGTGTTCAGAGTTAGCTCAGTTAGCTCAGTTAGCCCTGCAGGTTTTCAGGCCCGGGCTAGCTGGTTAGCATGTGAACTTCAACACAGCATGGTTTTATTATTGAATGTTTGAAACTGATCTTCTTAAATACTGCACCTGTAATGTTATTAATTATGGTTTAAAGTTTAAATCCCTGTGAACGTTTTTCATTAATCAGTGAAGGTGTTTTATTATCCGCTGACACATTGTGTTAATCTTCTGTACGTGTTATAACAAAGAGTCAGGACAGTTACTCCTCACATGTGATACATGTCGTCAGTAAAATAATCTAAGAATTCAAATGTGAAGGTAAAGTAACTGTTTTATTTAATTTAAAGATGACTTTTATTTCATCTGAGCGTCGAGTATTCAGTCACCGATGTTGCTGACACTCGTCACGTGTTACGTGTACGTTACAGACAAGTATATTATTTTTTATTATAAAATTATAATCCTGTTTCCTCTTTTTTACTGAACGTATCTGTAATCTAATTACATCTTTTTTCTGAAACTTCACTGAAATATAGTTCCCTCTTTTGTTTCTGTTACTCTGCAAACCTGATTGTTACTAATCTGCACACACGTGTTCATGTTAATCTGTAAATTTAGTCGACGCTTCATTAATCTGTGCACATTCTATCAACATGTGTAGAAATCAAATCAAGTCAGTTTTATTTCTTCAGTGTAAAATCAGGATCACGTCGCCTCAGTGAGCTTCAGTCTGCACAGAGACGCTGCCGTACTGCCGTTACACAGTTTATTAATCCGAGCCGACAGATTCCACATCAGCGTTTGGTCCCACATGTAGAAATCATCAGAACCTTTTGGTGTCTTTTTTTGTGACGCTGTGCTTTAAAACTCAGGTCGACTGAAACTAACATGTTGAACACTTTGTTTTTAAAAGCACCAAGGACAGAAGGACAGCAGCAGCAGCGTCCCGTCAGAGAGACGAGGAGGAACGCCGCTTCAACAGGCTGACAGAAAGACGCTTCACTGGACGAACTGTGGCGAGTCGATGCGACGCTTCGTGAGAATGTTACCGTTAATATCTGAATCCTGCAGTCGCTCACTTTACTCTGTCATTTTATTTCTGTCAACAATCCTCATGTGCAGAATTAACAACATGTTGGTCCGTCGCTCAACACGGTCCCACTTCCTGTCTGCAGATCTGAGCTTTAAAACCACTTCACAAATATTTAGCTTATTTTTAAATAATGCACGTGGGATCTGTTGACGAGAATAAAACGCAGATTATGACCAGACGTATTCTTTAATCAGAGACGCAGCTTTTTTCGTGGTTTTTGTTTGCATTGTTAGCATGCTAATGTTTCCTGTTGCATTGTTTCAATTTGCGTGAAGTGTTAGCATGCTGTTGTTTTTTAGCACACGTAAGTATTAGCCCCTGAGTCATGTTTTAGCATGCTAACAAGGTCATTAGCATGCAAGGTATTTTCTGTAAAAGATTAGCTTGTTAATGTTTGTTAGCACGCTAGAATGAGGAGAATAGTCTCACAGCGATATCTTAGTGTGCTAGCAAAAATTAGCTTAGTAGGCTAAAGGGCTATACTGTGCATTATTACATCACTGGGCGTCTAAGAAAAGGGATTTTAAAAAGAGTTGAATACATCCGTGGTCCAGACTGCTTCGACTGAAGGAATTTGTAAGAAGAATAAAAAAGTAGGAATGAATGAGGCATTGGATGGCGGCTCGAGCTAATCGAGCTACGTACTGTAAACACAAGGAGGAGGCGTGACTGTGGCTGCGCTCACTGAGATATCTGAGGGAAGCGTCCGGATGCTTTATGGCACACGACAGGAAGAGGGCGCCGTCCCGTCAGAGCAAACACAAACGCAAGGTTTCTCAAAAAGCTTCTCTAATCTTTGATCGCACGCGGCAGAAGGAGACAAACGCTTTGGTTAAATACAATCAGAAACAAAATGTCCACCTGTTCAGGGCGGGAAGCAGCAGGCATGATGGGAAATGAAGCTGTGAACCATGTGGCTGATTGTTTGCACCGCGGTGTCGCTGTGTGGCTGATACACTGATGTTTAAAATGTGACACTGAGCACCTTTAACATGAAAACGTGATTCAGTAAGAAATAAAAAGTGATTCTGGAGTAAAACTGAAACTACGTCCTCTCAGGTTTGTGATGAGCAGGAATATTTACGGATCAGGAAACAACGGCTGGTCCTGGATCAGCTGCTCCATCACCTCTACAGTATGAATTATTATCCAATCAGGTTCATTATCCAGGTGGTTGTTACCGGGCAGAAAACGGACCACGACTCAGCAAACTGCCCACAGCCGTCTGGTTCCTTCATGACGGTCAGCTTCTTACACTGCTGCACCTGGAGGAGGAGGAGGAGGAGGAGGAGGAGGAGGAGGGAGGAGGGGAGAGAGGAGGGAGGAGGGGAGGAGGGAGGAGGGAGGAGGAGGAGGAGGAGGAGGAGGAGGAGGGGAGGAGGGAGGAGGAGGAGGAGGAGGAGGGAGGAGAGGAGGAGGAGAGAGGGAGGAGGAGGAGGAGGAGGAGGAGGAGGAGGAGGAGGGAGGAGAGAGGAGAGGAGGAGGATGAGGGAGGAGGAGGGAGGGAGGGAGGAGGAGAGAGGGAGGAGGAGGAGGAGGGGAGAGGAGGGAGGGAGGGAGGAGGGGAGGAGAGGAGGAGGAGGAGGAGGGAGGAGGGAGGGAGGGAGGAGGAGGAGGGAGGAGGAGGAGGGAGAGGGAGGAGGAGGAGGAGGGAGGGAGGAGGGAGAGGGAGGAGGAGGAGGAGGGAGGGAGGGAGGAGGAGGAGGAGGAGGGAGGAGGAGGGAGGAGGAGCGAGGGAGGGAGGAGGAGGAGGGAGGAGGGAGGAGGGAGAGGGAGGAGGAGGAGGAGGGAGGGAGGGAGGAGGAGGAGGCGGGAGGGAGGAGGGAGGAGGAGGGAGGGAGGGAGGAGGGGACGAGAGGAGGAGGAGGGAGGAGGAGGGGGGAGGGAGGAGGAGGAGGGAGGAGGGAGGTGGGAGGAGGAGGAGGGAGGAGAAGGGAGGAGGGAGGAGGAGGAGGCGGGAGGGAGGAGGGAGGAGGAGGGAGGGAGGGAGGAGGGAGAGGGAGGAGGAGGAGGAGGGAGGGAGGGAGGAGGGGACGAGAGGAGGAGGAGGGAGGAGGAGGGGGAGGGGGAGGAGGAGGGAGGAGGGAGGAGGAGGAGGAGACAGAAGGAGGGAGGAGGGAGGAGGGAGGAAGGAGGAGGAGGAGGAGGGAGGGAGGAGGAGACAGAAGGAGGGAGGAGGGAGGGAGGGAGGAAGGAGGAGGGAGGAGGGAAGGAAGGAAGGAGGAGGGGGAGGAGGGAGGGAGGAGGAGGAGGGAGGAGGAGGAGGAGGGGAGGAGGAGGAGGAGAGAGGGAGGAGGGAGGAAGAAAGAAACAATGGAAGGAAGGAAAGAAAGATGGAAGGAAAGGAATGAAGGAACGAAGGAACAAACAAAGGAAGGGAGCACAGAGGGAAAGAAAGCAGGAAGTATGAAGGAAGTAAGAAAGTAAGAAAGGGAGGATGGAAGGAGGAGGAGGAGGAGGAGGAGGGAGGAGGAGGAGGAGGAGGAGGAGGAGAGACGAGAGGAAGGAGAGAGAACAGGAAAGTGAGTAACTGGTGTCATGTGATGAGACTCACATGTCTGATTATCTTCAGCAGTTAGTGAGAGAACAGATCTGAGTTCAGTTCACACTGAACGGCAGATTAGCGCTGTTAGCATTGATAGCATTCCTCACTGAAACACATTCCTCTCTCTGATTGGTCCGTTCCCATCAGTCGGTGTGTGAATGTTTATAGGCACATAGAATAATAACTGAGTGAACAAAGTGACTCAACAGACTTCAACCAGTCAGGAACAGGAACATGTGACTCCTCATGCAGCCGTCTGAACCAGAACCTGGACTGTCCTGGTACAACAGCCGTCTGGACCAGAACCTGACACAATAACTAAAGAGGACGGGACGTACCTGTCTGATGAGAGCCACAGGTGACGCTGTAAGATGTCCACAAACTAACGGCCATCAGGAACGTGGCTATGAAGCCGAACACCTGCAGACACACACACACACACACACACACACACACACACACACACACTCACACACACATATCAGTCCAACACATCACAGCTGACACACAGAAACTTTTAAAAATCATGCTAATGAACTTTTGAACTTCCTGTATTTAAGCCTTCACTTCCCGTCAGCAGATTCTTAGATCGATAACGTGAACTAAATTAAATGCAGTACTGACGGGTCAGAAACACGATCCGAACGTGAATCTGAACCACAGTTTGTCCTGAACAACAAACTCTGAGATCTCCTCCGATGACGGGAACGTTTCTTCTCACTTCCCTCAGGTGAAGAACACCTGTGATGAGTCTGTTGCACCTTCAGTCATCAGATGTTAAATACTGACACTTTGCACGAGGCAGATTTGTGATATTCAATAAGAAACAACTCAGCCTGAACAGCTGATCTCTGTGCAGCTGTTGTTCTGTAACGACATGAGACGGGACGGTAACTGATCCATCAGATGTTATTTGTCCTGGTGATTTGTTCCTCACTCGACTTCAGTACGAGTCAGACGTGCAGCTCTGGATGTAAAGTTTGAGAAGCTCTGCTTTATTGACGTCTTTGATTAAATAATCTTTTGTTGAAAAAGCTGAACTGATAATAACACAAAGATCCTTTACGGACAGGCTGAGAGGTCTCACTTCTCTGCTGTCAACTGCTGCATCACTGAAAGCTTCTCTGTTTCAAGTCGAGCTGAACTTCTCGTATGTTTCCTAAAGAAGAGTTTAACATGTAAATCAAATGTTGTCGGGACATAAATAACTTCACTGGACATTAAATCATAAGTCACACGGAGTCGCAGACGTGAGGAACACAAACCCAGATGTTCTGGTGCTGAGCAGGTTCGACTCCTCAGAACAACAATGTTATCAGAGAAGAATCAGTGACTTCCTGTGGAGTCACAGCAGCAGGACGCTGTGAGTGCAGGAGATTAAACCTTTAATGGTTCTGGTTTAATGGATCTGCTTTCTCCAGCCACAGACATCGACCGTCTGTAGTCAGAGAATCAGGACGAGCAGCGTTTATTTCACTGAGTCCAGTCTCAGAATGACGACGTCGTGTCGAACACACCGCACTTCTTTTCCTTTGACCTGTTTCTGTGTGTTCAGCGGAAACCGTCTGGACTCGAGGTCCACTTCCTGGTTTCTGTTCTGGTGCTGTCCTCAGTTTACTGACGCGAGTAGAGAACTGGTAACTAAATACAAATACTCGAGTACTGAACTCAAACACACATCTGAGGTACCATGAGAGGTGAACAGTCTTTACAACATCCGTCAGAAAATACTTCCATTTATCTTTTCTCAGAGTTAACTGTCATCTTATTGAAGTTAAGTATCAGACACTTCCTCCTCGCTGCTCCGTGAACACATCACATTTTACTTCTCGTTCATTTTGTGTCATCACAAAGTAGTTCTGCTGACTAACTTTGCTTCCACTTGTTGTTTTTACTGTAACTTGGCTGCAGTTTTTGTCTCTGCTGATGAAGGACGAGCTAACGACGCTACGTTACTAACAGAACCACTCTGTAGATTTACCCAGGTGCCCCAGCGGCTCTGTGTTTACATACCGATCCAGCCACCAGCGCTGAAACTCCTCCAGTCTTCACAGCGGCCACGATGGAGGCGATGAAGATGAGGACGGTCCCGACGGAGTAATGAAAGAACTCCTGAAACGGCAGAAAAGATCGAGCTGAGTGACGGACGAGACGCTGAGACGCTGATGAGACCAGCAGGAGGTAATGAACCACAACACAACACCACCGGACCTGGACTGATCCAGTCCGGACTGATCCTGTCTCAGGTTCTGGAGGACGGCTGAGCTGAATGTGTTCAACCTGCAGCTCCAACAGTGATGAAGTCAAACAGTCCAAACTGAAATCTCTCTTTTAATTCTTCTTCAGTTGTTGCTGAGCTGTAAATCAGCTCCTCACTGCTGGAAAGATATAATCTGTAACATTTCTGCAGTGAAATGTAAAAACAAGTAGCTCTTTGTTCTCCATGTTGTCGAGTCGTGTTCTCACATCGTCCTGAATGTTTCCATCACAGGTCAAACCAGAGGAATAACCATCCGTCCCATCCAGACGTGAAGAAAACTGAATCATAACCTCGTCTGAGTCTCGCCATCGACAGTGGACGCTGTTTATTAATGAAAACAACAACTCCCATGATCCCTCGCTGCTTCACAACATCACCAAACTACACGTTTCATTCTCATTATGATGTCCCCGCAGTAACTGTGATGATGAGACTCAGAGACGCTTCGATTGACTAAAATCAAGTTAAAAATTGTCTCTGTGAACAATTCATACATTTATTTTCTTGATCTTCATAGTTAATAAACTATTTAAAGGAAAATTCCACCTGATTTCATCCTGACATAAATAAACAAACTGGTGTGAGGATGAAGACCTCTGCAGTCGGCCATGATGGACGCTCACAGCAGCTACTTCCTGTTGTTTTGGGTCGGGCTGAAACCATCTGACTCCAGAATCAGTGGACGTGTGCAGCTTTTTAAAAACGCAGGTAAACCTGCTAAAAATACTCGACACCAGGAGACGAGTTCACCTTTCATCGTCACAAAAATAAAAACCGCGCTGCAGAAACAGCAGATCATGAACCTCGACAGACGACACGTACGAGACGTTGGATCTTACTTTAGAAGCCGGAGGTGATAAACACCCGTGACGGCTGCCGCGGCGCCCATGAGCAAACCCTGATCATTTACATTCACAAAAACAAAAGGCAGATGTTGGGATTTAATGGACGGTGAGACGGAGGCAGTGTTGCTCCTGCCTCTCGATGCTCCTCCAGCCACATCTGACAGAAATATAACATGTTGAAGTTACAGCATCAGTTCTCAGACTGAGGGGCGGGGCCAGCACGGCGCCGCGGCCGGGGCGGCGAGGATGTCCGGGGGGAAATATGGAGTGAAACTGAGTGTGATGAAAATGATTTATGTTTTAAAATTAGATCCTTTTCATGAGTCGCTTCTCTGATCATCATCAATAAAGTAATATTATATTTAAACAGCATCCGTCAGGTTGAAAGCTGGACTCAGGTCACAGCTGAGCGACAGGCAGGAAGAAGCGGGGGGTCTGAGTGTCTTAAAAAAGATGAATAAGAAGAAGGAAGTGCAGCTTCACAGCTCATCACTGAGATGAAGCTACAGAAGCTTCCTTCCTTCTTAAGTTAACTTCACACGTGTGCTCCTGTTACGTAACTCTGCAGATCACAGTCAGGTCCGACTCACAGTTCAGCTGAAAAGCAGAAGTGAGACGGCGAAGAGACGAACGAGGCGATAACCTGCAGATTTGAATCACACTGATGTGGAAATGTTTGCTCTCGCTCACCGTCAGCGGCCAGTTGATGCAGGGCATCTTCCCCTGCAGCCGGAACAGGTGCATGAGGAAGAAGATGGTGAGCGCGATGAGGAACCACAACACCACCACCTCGAAGTACTGGAACGCCGCCCAGCTGGGCCAGCCGCGAGCACAGTGGACGCACAGGAAGGCGATGAGCAGGGCGACCTGGGAGGGACAGAGTCACACACCTTTAAAGGAACAGTTCACCCAAAAGGAAGGTTCAGTCAGAAACAGTTCTGAGGGACAGCTGAGGGGAAGCGTTCGGTTACAGGCCGACACTCTGTGAGCATGCTGATGTGTGAGGAAGCTGAAGGAAACAGTCTGCTGAAGTTTTGGCTCCGATGCAAAGAAAATACTGCTGCTGACGTTTCTTAACTTACTGACAAAAGAAACCAGAGTTCTGAAATAAGATCAGATAAAATAATATAATCCTTTAATGTTGCAAAGCTCCCTGCTGTGGGACGAAGACAGCAGCAACACGTCAGCAGAAACAACACAAACAAGAAAGAGAAAGTCTGAAAATGATTGAAACTATTTCACATCAGGTGCAGCTGTGAAGAAACACCAGCTGATGATTGTAGATTAAATCTGATTCAGTGTGAATCAGAACAGAGTTAAAGGATCAGTTCACCCAAAATATAACATCACTCATCATCTCCTCCATGTTCACATAAAGTGTCATTTTTAATAAATGCAGATCAGAGAATTGATCGTATTATTCTGAAATTAAACGATGATGAAAATCACAATAAACATCTGTAATAATTAACATGGTTCCCCACATGTCTGTGTTGTGACAGCTCATTAATATAAAGTATATTATTGTCTTTACATGAGACGTTAATATAAAGTATATTATTGTCTTTACATGAGACGTTAATATAAAGTATGTTATTGTCTTTACATGAGACATTAATATAAAGTATATTATTGTCTTTACATGAGACGTTAATATAAAGTATATTATTGTCTTTACATGAGACGTTAATATAAAGTATATTATTGTCTTTACATGAGACGTTAATATAAAGTATATTATTGTGTGAGACGTTAATATAAAGTATATTATTGTCTTTACGTGAGACGTTAATATAAAGTATATTATTGTCTTTACATGAGACGTTAATATAAAGTATATTATTGTGTGAAACATTAATATAAAGTATATTATTGTATGAGACGTTAATATAAAGTATGTTATTGTATGAGACGTTAATATAAAGTATATTATTGTGTGAGACGTTAATATAAAGTATATTATTGTGTGAGACGTTAATATAAAGTATATTATTGTGTGAAACATTAATATAAAGTATATTATTGTATGAGACGTTAATATAAAGTATGTTATTGTATGAGACGTTAATATAAAGTATATTATTGTTGATGTCAGACCTGAACTTGTCCGTCCTCACGTGACGTCACGTTCGGGCTGAAGCTAACGCTAGCTAACGGTTCCCGGGGTGTCGGTGTGAACTCGTCCCGGGTAAACTCCGTGTCGGATGTCATGTCTGCAGCTGGACTCACCATCTGTCCCAGCTTCAGCATTCCCGGGATGGTGCGGGTGTAGCCCATGTTGAGCACGCTGTCCCCGGACGTCCTGGTGGTCGTGGTCGTGGTGGTGATGACGGTGTGCGACATGTCGACGGTGAACGGCGCCAATAAACAGCAGCGCGAGCGCAGAAGCGTCTGGAGGAGCCGGAGTGTCGCAGGGAGTCTCCGTCGGCTGGGAACGTTACAGCGCGTCTGCCCGAGGGTTCCACCCGAGTCAAGGCGCACCGGGTCGACACGGACACTTCCGGTGACACGTTTCACAATAAAAGCCCAGGTTAGGCTGCAGATTAACGTTTTCTAATTAATCAAGTGATGCGTTTAAAAAGGAAAGGATGCTTTAAATTAAAACGTTTAAAGACACATCTGCTCAAATTAATGTTTTCTGTGTAGAATTTCTTAGATAAAAATTCAACTTAAAAACATTATATTTCAATATCAACTACATTTTGTAATATTATACATAACATACATATAAATATCATAGTGCTGTAAAATGAAACAATCGTATATCAGTAAATATTAAACAATTCATTTCAAATATGTTTAAAAAGTATGCAATTTTAAAAACCTTTAGGTAAATGTATGTATATAATAATAAGAATTGTAATATTGATAATAAGAATAAGAATTGTAATAATGAAAATAATAATAAAAACAAAAGGAAAATAATATTTTGAAATGTAACTGCAACTTTTTCTCACCAGGTCTTTTCAGGAAAACACTGTGTTCATGTGATCAGATTCATTTTGATCAGCACAGAGAGTACTGCACAGAAGTACACATCCAAGGTACTTGTACTTTACTTGAGCTGAATAAACTCTTTAAAAACCTTCTCAGATCAGCTGGAAGTGCGTCGTCACAGAGCTGACAACAGAGACGTGGTTCTGTCAGGACAGCCACATTACAAATACAGCACATATTAACATTTCTTCCACCACTTGTTATAAACATTTTCCATCCAACATGATGTAGAAGATTCACACCTTCAAAATAAAACCCAGACTGACAGATGAAACTTTATTGACCTCAGCAGGTGAAGAAGTGATGACAGGAGCCAAACTACTGAAGACACAGATGAACATGTGTTTAGTTACAGTGTAATAATGTATTATTTGTGGTATTAGTACTTTGATGTAAGTAAAGGATCTGATTCTTCCTCCTGCTGATAGAAACTGTCTCTGTTTGGTGTCCAGTGTTTTAAAGCCACAGAGCAGAGTTTCTGTGCCTTTATTTTGAAGTAAACATCCTGTATCTGCTGGTTTCATCAGGGATGAGTGTGTCAGTGCTGTCAGGTGTGTGTGTGTGTGTGTGTGTGTGTGTGTGTGTGTGTGTGTGTGTGTGTGTGTGTGTGTGTGGAGGTGTGGTCTCTGTCAGGAAACACTGCAGCAGCAGCAGTGCTGAGTGTGAAAGCTTCCAGAGCGTCAGAGAAAGACGCCGGCGTTCAGTCCAAACACACGATTGTTCTGTGATCAGTGACGAGACAGAAAGCTGCTGTCAGGACGTTTCTGTTCACAGCGACACGCCGAACACAGGACAGACTGTTCCAGCACACACACACACACACACACACACACACACACACACACACACACAGACACACAGAGACACACAAACATGCTCAGTGGGGTTTTTATTCAAAGCTTCAGGTCTAATCTCAGCTTCATAACAGGATGGAGCTTCAGTTTTAATACATTTATTTTTTAAGGTGGTCAAGAATTTATTTAGCAGAGGTACACTTAAAGGAACAGTTCACTCAAACAGTCAACCCAGTCCTCCTCTCCTCCTCCTGATGATATAAAGTCCTCCTCTCCTCCTCCTGATGATATAAAGTCCTCCTCTCCTCCTCCTGATGATATAAAGTCCTCCTCCTCCTCCTGATGATATAAAGTCCTCCTCTCCTCCTCCTGATGATATAAAGTCCTCCTCTCCTCCTCCTGATGATATAAAGTCCTCCTCTCCTCCTCCTGATGATATAAAGTCCTCCTCTCCTCCTGATGATATAAAGTCCTCCTCTCCTCCTGATGATATAAAGTCCTCCTCTCCTCCTCCTGATGATATAAAGTCCTCCTCTCCTCCTCCTGATGATATAAAGTCCTCCTCTCCTCCTCCCGATGATATAAAGTCCTCCTCTCCTCCTCCTGATGATATAAAGTCCTCCTCTCCTCCTCCTGATGATATAAAGTCCTCCTCTCCTCCTCCTGATGATATAAAGTCCTCCTCTCCTCCTGCTGATGATATAAAGTCCTCCTCTCCTCCTCCCGATGATATAAAGTCCTCCTCTCCTCCTCCCGATGATATAAAGTCCTCCCTCTCCTCCTGATGATATAAAGTCCTCCTCTCCTCCTCCCGATGATATAAAGTCCTCCTCTCCTCCTCCTGATGATATAAAGTCCTCCTCTCCTCCTCCTGATGATATAAAGTCCTCCTCTCCTCCTCCTGATGATATAAAGTCCTCCTCTCCTCCTCCTGATGATATAAAGTCCTCCTCTCCTCCTCCTGATGATATAAAGTCCTCCTCTCCTCCTCCTGATGATATAAAGTCCTCCTCTCCTCCTCCTGATGATATAAAGTCCTCCTCTCCTCCTCCTGATGATATAAAGTCCTCCTCTCCTCCTCCTGATGATATAAAGTCCTCCTCTCCTCCTCCCGATGATATAAAGTCCTCCTCTCCTCCTCCTGATGATGATAAAGTCCTCCTCTCCTCCTCCTGATGATATAAAGTCCTCCTCTCCTCCTCCTGATGATATAAAGTCCTCCTCTCCTCCTCCTGATGATATAAAGTCCTCCTCTCCTCCTCCTGATGATGATATAAAGTCCTCCTCTCCTCCTCCTGATGATATAAAGTCCTCCTCTCCTCCTCCCGATGATATAAAGTCCTCCTCTCCTCCTCCTGATGATATAAAGTCCTCCTCTCCTCCTCCTGATGATATAAAGTCCTCCTCTCCTCCTCCTGATGATATAAAGTCCTCCTCTCCTCCTCCTGATGATATAAAGTCCTCCTCTCCTCCTCCTGATGATATAAAGTCCTCCTCTCCTCCTCCTGATGATATAAAGTCCTCCTCCTCCTCCTGATGATATAAAGTCCTCCTCTCCTCCTCCCGATGATATAAAGTCCTCCTCTCCTCCTCCTGATGATATAAAGTCCTCCTCTCCTCCTCCTGATGATATAAAGTCCTCCTCTCCTCCTCCCGATGATATAAAGTCCTCCTCTCCTCCTCCCGATGATATAAAGTCCTCCTCTCCTCCTCCCGATGATATAAAGTCCTCCTCTCCTCCTCCCGATGATATAAAGTCCTCCTCTCCTCCTCCTGATGATATAAAGTCCTCCTCTCCTCCTCCCGATGATATAAAGTCCTCCTCTCCTCCTCCTGATGATATAAAGTCCTCCTCTCCTCCTCCTGATGATATAAAGTCCTCCTCTCCTCCTCCCGATGATATAAAGTCCTCCTCTCCTCCTCCTGATGATATAAAGTCCTCCTCTCCTCCTCCTGATGATATAAAGTCCTCCTCTCCTCCTCCTGATGATATAAAGTCCTCCTCTCCTCCTGATGATATAAAGTCCTCCTCTCCTCCTCCTGATGATATAAAGTCCTCCTCTCCTCCTCCTGATGATATAAAGTCCTCCTCTCCTCCTCCTGATGATATAAAGTCCTCCTCTCCTCCTGATGATATAAAGTCCTCCTCTCCTCCTCCTGATGATATAAAGTCCTCCTCTCCTCCTCCCGATGATATAAAGTCCTCCTCTCCTCCTCCTGATGATATAAAGTCCTCCTCTCCTCCTCCTGATGATATAAAGTCCTCCTCTCCACCTCCTGATGATATAAAGTCCTCCTCTCCTCCTCCTGATGATATAAAGTCCTCCTCTCCTCCTCCTGATGATATAAAGTCCTCCTCTCCTCCTGATGATATAAAGTCCTCCTCTCCTCCTCCTGATGATATAAAGTCCTCCTCTCCTCCTCCTGATGATATAAAGTCCTCCTCTCCTCCTCCCGATGATATAAAGTCCTCCTCTCCTCCTCCCGATGATATAAAGTCCTCCTCTCCTCCTCCCGATGATATAAAGTCCTCCTCTCCTCCTCCTGATGATATAAAGTCCTCCTCTCCTCCTCCTGATGATATAAAGTCCTCCTCTCCTCCTCCCGATGATATAAAGTCCTCCTCTCCTCCTCCTGATGATATAAAGTCCTCCTCTCCTCCTCCCGATGATATAAAGTCCTCCTCTCCTCCTCCGATGATATAAAGTCCTCCTCTCCTCCTCCTGATGATATAAAGTCCTCCTCTCCTCCTGATGATATAAAGTCCTCCTCTCCTCCTGATGATATAAAGTCCTCCTCTCCTCCTCCTGATGATATAAAGTCCTCCTCTCCTCCTCCTGATGATATAAAGTCCTCCTCTCCTCCTGATGATATAAAGTCCTCCTCTCCTCCTCCTGATGATATAAAGTCCTCCTCTCCTCCTCCTGATGATATAAAGTCCTCCTCTCCTCCTCCGATGATATAAAGTCCTCCTCTCCTCCTCCTGATGATATAAAGTCCTCCTCTCCTCCTCCTGATGATATAAAGTCCTCCTCTCCTCCTCCTGATGATATAAAGTCCTCCTCTCCTCCTCCTGATGATATAAAGTCCTCCTCTCCTCCTCCTGATGATATAAAGTCCTCCTCTCCTCCTCCTGATGATATAAAGTCCTCCTCTCCTCCTCCTGATGATATAAAGTCCTCCTCTCCTCCTCCTGATGATATAAAGTCCTCCTCTCCTCCTCCTGATGATATAAAGTCCTCCTCTCCTCCTCCTGATGATATAAAGTCCTCCTCTCCTCCTGATGTTCCTTTAAAACCAGGCTAACTCAGTAACATCGTTGTTTGTGTGGGGAATGATTTAAAACAACTTCATAGTTCGAGTGTTTAAATGACTTCTTGCTGAGGGCGTCCTGAGCTGCTTCACTTGTTTAGCAGAATGCTGCAACTCTCCGCAGCGATTCTGAGTTTGAGGTGATTAAACATTAATGGACATTATATCATAACCTCCTGAAAGCATCACACTGGAGCTTTAAAGGTAAATCACAGGTGAAGAACAGAGTCTGTCAGTCGTCTGAATGTTGAACTGATAACTGATCATTTTATTTCTAAACCACACAGGATGGATTCACATCAGTGTGTCCATGAGTTCACAGAGCAGCTGAGAGTCTTTGACCAAGCTGCTGTCAGAGCTCTCATCCATAATTCAGACGGCGCTGCAGAAACAGAAACCTGGAGCAGAAAACAGAAGAACAGGGAAAGTGTGGCTGATCCGCCCCGGAACATGAATACAGACAGACGAGGAGCTCAACCCTGCAGGAGGCACCACAGCGTTCATGCTGAAGTACTCAAGTACCACTGCGAGTAGTCTTTACTCAGTTTAATGTACTGCAGTACTTTATACAGTGGTATCAGTACTTTTACTGCAGTAAAGGATTAATATAAAGTTAATGAAGGAACGAAGGAAAGAAGGAGTACACACAGTACACACAGTACACACAGTACACACACAGTACACACAGTACACACAGTACACACACAGTACACACACAGTACACACAGTACACACACAGTACACACAGTACACACACAGTACACACACAGTACTCACAGTACTCACAGTACACACAGTACTCACAGTACACACAGTACACAGTACTCACAGTACACACAGTACTCACAGTACTCACAGTACACACAGTACTCACAGTACTCACAGTACACACAGTACTCACAGTACACACAGTACACACAGTACTCACAGTACTCACAGTACTCACAGTACACACAGTACACACACAGTACACACACAGTACTCACAGTACTCACAGTACACACAGTACTCACAGTACACACAGTACACAGTACACACAGTACTCACAGTACACACAGTACACACAGTACTCACAGTACTCACAGTACACACAGTACTCACAGTACACACAGTACTCACAGTACACACAGTACACAGTACTCACAGTACACACAGTACTCACAGTACACACAGTACTCACAGTACACACAGTACACACAGTACTCACAGTACACACAGTACTCACAGTACTCACAGTACACACAGTACTCACAGTACACACAGTACTCACAGTACACACAGTACACACAGTACACAGTACTCACAGTACACACATTACTCACAGTACACACAGTACACACAGTACTCACAGTACTCACAGTACACACAGTACACAGTACACACAGTACTCACAGTACACACAGTACACAGTACACACAGTACATACAGTACTCACAGTACACACAGTACTCACAGTACACACAGTACTCACAGTACACACAGTACTCACAGTACTCACAGTACTCACAGTACACACAGTACTCACAGTACTCACAGTACTCACAGGAGCAGCAGCAGTAGTAGCAGTGTAGCAGTGTTGCTTGTTAGCACCTTGTGTCGTCGCCATGGGGACGTAAAGACGAACGCTAACCGCCTCTAACCGCATCCTGTGGCCACGAGGTGGTTACACACACACACCAGTGGAAACACACAAACACACAGCTTCACACTCTGCAGCAGGAAGTGAAGCTGAAACCTGCAGCAGCTTCTGGACTGAAACTTGAAGCTGAGCTGGACTGAAGCTGTCAATCATTAAACTGGACCTGCAGAGAGTCCACAATAAACCTGTGTCAGGTGTGTCAGGTGTGTCAGGTGTGTCAGGTGCGTCAGGTGCGTCAGGTGCGTCAGGTGCAGGTGAACGAGCCGCAGTGGAAGCCTCAGCTGCACCGCAGCTCTCACCAAACCACTGAGGTTTCTGCCTCATCAGGCTGTTTGAAGTCAGACAGCAGCTTCACTCCTCAGAAACATTTCATCTCTTGGCTGAAATAAAAGATAAGAGATTTTCTTCAGATTCAGCTCGGAGACGTTCTTGTGTTTTATTTCACCCTCAGTTTGATTTGACCACAAACACAGAGTTTGGGTAAGAACCACTTCCCCTTCTGTGGTCAGTCCAAACAGTGTGTGGACAGAACTTTCCCTCCATATGTGACGGTGTAACGTGATAATCACACAGCAGCTTTACTCGGTATGTTCAGCAACAGTCTCACAGATTCCCTCTGTTGGAGGTGGAAACACAACATGTTTGGTTCCACATGATTTAACATTCATCATGTTTTAACTGGCTGACAAACAGATGGTTTAACAACTGTGAGTGTTAGAGGAAATGATCAGAGGACCTTTGGCCTGATTTGAATAATTTCCTTACTTCCTAGCTGTGAAGGAACTGATGAGACATGACTGAGCGACTCTGCAGCGATCAGAACCTCGGATCATTGGTTCCACTTCAGTGAACATCTTGTCAGATCTTACAGCCACAGAGGATGAAGTCTAATGTTTTGTTCTCCGCAGCGTTAACAATGAATAATCCTCATTACTTAAAATCCACAGAGTTAATTTAAATGCAGCCAGTAATTATATAACATTCACCAGACTTTCCTCAACATGGAGGGAGCAGATGATGACCTGCTTTATATTTTTAGGTGAACTGTTCCTTTAAGAGTAAACTGTGTCTAAAATATATCAGTTAATGGTGTTCAAACTTGAAATAAACTTGTGGAGAAATAAAACCACATTTTCCTTTAAACACACTTGTTCTTCCTGCAGCTCTCACATTCAGACGCCCACTGAGTGTTTCACTGATTCACCAGATGCACTGAATTATACATCTTCCATTTCACTGAGCACTTCTGCAGGATCAGAACCAAACAGAGGTGACGGCGACGTCTCGTGTTGTGATAAAAGGCTCAGTGGGCCCTGACCCCTGACCCCTGACCTCTGACCTCTGGGGCTCCATGTGTCTGTTCAGTTATCATTCATGATAATATGAGTAAAAGCTGAGGCATTAAAATCCCTCCATTGAACTGAAGAGGCCCAAGTGTACACACTGGTACCAGTCAGTACACACTGGTACCGATGCTCTGATAGCAGTGGAGTGGACCTCAGGCTCCCCCTGCTGGATGGTATGAATACACACAGCAGCTAAAATCATAAACTAAAGACAGAACTTTAAGACAAAAAAGGGGAACAGAAAAACAAGTGTTGACCCGTTCAGACTCAACCAGTGGATCAAAGAGTCCATTTTACATGTTGATCAGATTGTAGTCTTCAGGACAAAGTCAGTTTCTCCACACAGTTTGTTTCGTGTCGTCCTCTGACGGCAGGTTCGCCCACAGTGACACCGTGAGAGGACTTTATAAAGACATGTGATCTGGACCATGAGGCTGAGATCAGTGATCAGCTTCTTCAGCCATCTCTGTAAAATGAGATCCGTCCTGAACCCACAGAGCTGCTGCTGCTTCTGACAATCAAAGACAGCTGATGGAGTAAAGTCTCCTGATGCTTCACGTTTGAGCTTCACTGTGATTTGTTGTTTTTAAATTCATCTCAGTCTTTCTGTGTTTCTCAGTTTCATTTACAACCCTGGGTTTCTTTCTTTAAGACGTCTTATCAATGACACCGATGTGAAATCTATCCCAAATGTTAATCCCCTGGACGTACCTGCAGGATTTATGACATCACGACGTACACAGGTGTGATGTGGAAACGTGAAGCCTCCAGGTCACGAACACAGACACTGAACTTTACAGTGAAACTTTAAAAATCAACATTTTACATTATGAGATGTGAAAGACACAAATTAATATTCACAGCAGATCATTTTAATGTCTGGAGAGGATCTTTAATAACAGACGAACTATAAGTGATGAACATCAGAACAAAAACAAAAACAGGCAACAAGTCCAAAATAAAACCTTTAATATTCGAGTTTCACAGCTGTAAAATCTTTGTCTTCAGCTGCCACTGAACACATTTTAATCTACTAAAACACAAATCAAACATTCAGCACTGCTCCTGCTTCTCTCTAATGAATCAGGGTTGTTAACATTCGACAGCGTCAGACAACGACACAAAACTCTGACAGAAAATACAACAGTTATATTTTTACAGCGTCCACACGACCTGATGTTGAAGGACTTTCTCTGTTGTTCCTGAGAGATGCAGAAAAACAAAATCAGTGTTTTTCGTCACTTTAAAAGACCTGAGAATTCAACACAAATGACACTGAACGCCTTCATACATGTTATATAACCTCTATGAATTAATATGTAATATGTGAGCTGCTGGGCCTGATGCTGGACTGCAGGTGAGATACAAGACAACTGAGATAAAAACAGCTCAGCGTCAGTTTTTGTTGCTTGTTTTCGGAGAATGAAACTGGCGGACACGTCATTGTTGCCTTGACCTCATGTGACGTCTGAATGTTGCATCGTTCGGTCTCTTTGCTTTGCGTCGAGGACCAGGAGAAACTTTAGTTCGTTCCTCTTTCTACTGAACTCTCTGAAAAACAGACCTTCACACCCACAAGAAGTGTGAGTCATCTACTTCCTGTCTTAAATGTGCTCAAACTGCTTCTATGAATAACTCGAGTGAAGCTGCAGCTTTACATCTGACGACTGGTACAGTGCCAACTTCTACATAATGTTGCTTTAAAGGCAGAGCTAGTGGTGTGTTCGTCAATGTTAACAAAGCCTTAAAAAATGAAAAGCATTGATGCTCTCTGAGAACAAACCTTTGAGAACATGAAACTCTGGTCGGACTGACAGCGCAGTTAAACTGGTGAAGCTCAACGTCGCCTCCTGCTGGAGAGTCGGAGCCTCGCAGCCGATGATTCACTCCTTCAACATGGAAACAGGAAAACAAATGTTTACAGTCGAAGGGACTGATCTTGATGAAACAGGAGGGTTTGATTAATCCAAGTAAAAATAGTTTTTAGATGCTTCAGTGTGTTGTAACAGGGTGAATGTGTCTGTCAGCCGTTTCAAAGTGACAGTAAACACCATCGCTATGAAATCCAAACACTAACTCTACAAACAATAACTCTCATGTTTCATCCTCCTCCCGAGTGCAACATTATCTGTATCTGTTCAAACAACTTCATTATTGTATCCATATCCAGTAACCGAGAACTCGTCTCTGGTCACAGGGCTATTGTTGAAATAATGTCACACACAGAGTAAAAATGGGGTTTATATTATCAAAATGAAAAACCTGTCTTTCTGGTGTAGTAGATGACTCCTGCCGACATCAGCAGCAGGACGATGAGGCCACACACCGTCCGAGTTATGATCATCCTCTTCAGGTCATCATCAGTATTACTGGTTGGATATCTCCTCTCTGCTGTACTCAGCTTGTTCTCCACCCGACAGGTGAACACCTCCCCCTCCACGTACGGCACAGAGCTGAGCTGCCTGTCCAGGCCGACCGGAGAGGTGATGACCTGGTCTGTCAGCAGACCTCTGGAGGCCGACAGCCAGGTGATGTTGGGCAGCGGGTGGCCCTCCACCTCACACTGCAGCCTGCGGGGGGCGCCGTCTGGGCCGGAGCTCGGCTCGAACACAGAGAGGCTCAGGATCTGAGGTTCAACTGTGAAGATCATCACAGACAAAACTCAATATGTGATGAGACAGTGGAGCAGAATCTGTGATGTAAAAGTGGAAACAAACCAACAACTGCTGGCTCAAAAACTCAAACTCCAGTGGGTTTCTACATACAGGCCCCTGTTGGAGGGTTTGACGCTGTAGCTGCGTACCAGGACACTTTTTATTTCATTTCTTCATACAGCACCAGCTTTATGACCTTTTTGTGAGGGTCTGATTTAAAGTCAGGTTTCTTATTTGAGGGGTGTTAATTTAAAGGCTCGTGTTGGTGTGCAGTGTTCAGGGCTCTATTAATATTGACTAAACACTATTTTATTTATTCATCTTGTAGAACCAGATTGTTGAAGTGCAACAGCTAAATGTAGCTGCTACATCAAATCTATATGATTTACCACTTTTATATGAAATAAGACTCAGAAACCCACCGAACCCAGAGGAGATCCAGAGGCTCTGAACCTGAACACTGTCCAGTGATGCAGATCTTACCTGTCACATAAAGATGCATCTCTTTCTTGTCATACTGCCACCGACCATCCAGCTCCACTCTGCAGAAGTACGACCCGCTATCAGCCACATGAACCTCCTTTATGAGCAGGGACAGATCTCCCTGTCGAGGATCTCCCTTCAGGGAATATTTAGATACAGAACCTGAACAGCCGTCCTCCATGGAGTCATTTCTTACTGAACACATGAAGAACGGGACAGAATTTTTTTCTCTAGCAAGCCATTGAACAGTGATCGGTCCGGAGTAGTGCTGCTGTCTGGGATGGGTGAAGGAGCAGCTGAGGACGGCGTC
Source organism: Lagodon rhomboides (assembly GCA_039737535.1). Taxonomy (NCBI): domain Eukaryota; kingdom Metazoa; phylum Chordata; class Actinopteri; order Spariformes; family Sparidae; genus Lagodon; species Lagodon rhomboides. The sequence goes on along the minus strand of CM077788.1, from coordinate 34,367,365 downwards.
CTCTCCTCTGGGGACAGTGACCACCGGAGAGACCTTCATATCCCAGGAAACTGAGAGAGACCCTGAAGAGGAGGATCACATCAGGATGAGTTCATGAGTCGAGACTGATTTCAACTCATTTTGATTTGTTTCTATAAAAACGTCTTTAGGTCCAAAGATCTGAAACAAACTTCTGGACACATCGGCCTGAATAATGTTTAGGATCAGTTAACTCGTCCAACTCAGACTGTGAAATCAGCGGCCATAAAACTGACTTTAATCTTTTCTACATTTAGATTAATTATCTCCTGTAACACCTGGGAAGTCTAGAGGAGTCGTGTGGTTAAACACAGAGTTTTTCATTGTGTGCACCCACAGAGCGACTGTTGGGACTGAACAGGACGCCATCTTTGAACAGGGTCCAGTCTACAAACTTTCAGTCATGTTGGCAGCGCGGCTGCATCGACAGTAACGCTGGTCGATGTGTCAGTTCACTTTGGTTCGGACTGAAATTTCCTTTTGAGATTAAATGTGGTTCAGACGTTTCTGTTCCCCTCAGGATGAAAAGCAACAGCTGTGGTGATACAGTAACAAGATTTGTGACCAAAAGCCTGCAGGACTGATGATAATCTGCACCGGTTACAGTCCGCCATGATAACATCAACAGTGTTCTTTTACCTGACAGGTAAGGCAGGAAGACGTCACCTCGGATTCTTCTCCTCACCGCCGGCTCCGAGGTAACTAACTATCTGACTCATAACTCACTAAGATATTCACTTAATAATTGACTTCTCTGTTTTAAATTTCAACTTAGCCTACAAACCAGATGTTACACTGTAAAATAAGTCGTCCCACCTGAGCAGAGAAGAAATGATCTTACCTGTGACGATCGCCGACAGAAAGAGACAGAAACACTGCTGCCACATCCTCAGACTGATTAGACTGAAGTGACAGAAACTCAAGAGAAGCTGAGCGACAAGACTGAATTAGAAATACAGGAAGTCTTGTCCAATGAACAGAAGTGAGGTCACACTGAGAAAACAACACAGAGTTTTAGTATTTGTTTTACATATTATAATTCTATGTTTTCTGTATTTGAAGTTTGAGCTTCTATCACACAGTACAATCATATAAATCTCAAGTGACTGAAATATAAATGTGAGAGAAAATGAGTGGACAAAAGAAACTCTTTTAGGAGGAGAAGAAGAAGAAGAAGAAGAAGAAGAAGAAGAAGAAGAAGAAGAAGAAGAAGAAGAAGAAGAAGAAGAAGAAGTCACAGTCGCTCTTTCAGGTGCATTTTCATTTTTCAACCGTTGTTCTGTCCAGACTCTGCCCACTAAAGACTCAACAGTGAGCAGTATTTCCAATTCCCTGCAGGCACCTGTGAAGTTAGTACCACAGTCTGAACGGATTTGTTTCACAGGGCCTCGTAATGCAAAGAACCGGCGCAGAGAGTTGATGAAACTTGACGCATCCATCGACTCAATGAGTTCTATGTGCACAGCACGTGTGCTCAAGCAGGTAAACAGAACAGCCCACCTTTTGCTATTGGCCTGACCTCCACGAGTTCTTCTAGTGACGATAGACCAAGGACCAAACATGTCAAGTCCTGTGTAGCTGAAAGATGGCTCCGTGCTCATCCGGTCAGGTGGTAGGTCAGCCATTTTTTGCTCAGAAGCTCTGCCACGAAGTTTGATGCAGGTCACACATCGATGGAGGATGCTGTTGATGCATTTCTTCGCCCCAACGATCCAGAATCCTGCCGTACGGACTGAGCCTTCCGTGAACACTCGGCCCTGGTGTCTGACCTTTTCGTGGTAGTGCTGCACAATAAGTGAGCTGATGTGAGAGTCACCTGGAATGATGAGAGGGAACTTCTCTCCTGTGTCAAGTGAAGCATGCTTGAGTCTACCTCCTATTCTCAGAAGGCCATCTTCGTCGACGCAGGGGTTCAGTTTTCTCAGAGGACTATGTTTCGGAATGTCTTTTCCAGCAGTTAAACAGGCGAACTCCTCACTGTATTTCTCCTTTTGGACACACCTGATGATGAAAGCTTGAGTCTGTGAGAGTTCTTCTGCTGTCCTGCATGTGGTGTCATTGTCTTTGACAGCAGCTTTGAAGTTACGAGCAAAGTGTGTCAAAAAAGCTATGGCTTGCATCAAAGATTTCCAGGAGGAGAACCGCTCAAAGCGGCAAGACCACAGTGTGGCTGCCGCAGTAGAGATGGTAGTCGCATGAGAACGCACTTCACTGTCAGAGTCAGGGTCAATGAGATCATGGGACTCCTCCTCTAGTGTTGATGCCCCTTCAGGTTGAGACAGGAAGGCGGGTCCTGTGAGCACCTGCAGGCACTGCGCGACTCCCGTGATCTGCCGGATTCTGAGTGGTGCAGACATAATGCCACTGCTCAGGTCTGGAGGATTTCTTGATACGCTGGACTCGGTTACAAACGTATACATGGAAGCGTCTGGTTTGGTTATATATGTACCCTAAGATGACTTTGCTGTCCGTGTAAAACTCCACTGCATCGATACTGGTGTCCAATTCACTCTCCAACAGTTCAGCCATTTCCACTGCTAACACTGCGGCATTCAGCTCCAGTCTTGGGATGGTGTGTGCAGCCAAAGTTGCAAGCTTTGCCTTGCCTAGGACAAAACCAACATGACACTCTCCGTTGTGGTCAGTTACCTTAAGGTAAGCGACTGCAGCAACTGCTTTCACAGAGGCATCAGAAGAGATGTGGAGCTCCTTGCACTTTGCAGTGGACAGCGTAGTGGGGGTGTATGCTCTAGGGACCCTGAGTTCTCTCAGGTCTTGTAGGGAGTCTTTCCACGTCCTCCATTCTTCTTCCCGTTCACTAGGGAGAGGGCTGTCCCAGTCGAAGGACTCACTGGTGGTGAACTCTCTCAGGAGGTATTTACCTTGAATGGTGATGGGTGAGACAAGTCCCAGAGGGTCGAAGATACTGTTCACTATAGATAGAACACCTCTGCGAGTGAAGGGTTTGTCTGTGTCCACCACGTTGAAGGTGAAAATGTCACATTTAAGGTCCCAAGTGAGCCCCAAGCTTCGCTGGATGAGGGTTGAATTGTCATCGAAGTCCAGGTTCATCATACCCTTGGCATGATCTTCTGCCGGAAAGGCCTCCAGCCCCTCCCGGAAGTTGGATGCGATTTTGTGGAGCCTTAAGTTGGAGTTAGCCAGCATATCTTGTGCACTCTTAAGCAGATTGATAGCTTCTACGGCTGAAGGCAATGACAGGAGTCCGTCATCAACGTAAAAGTGGCGTTCAATGAAGTGTTTGGCATCCATGCCGTACTCATCCACTTCATGTTGTGCTGCACGGCGAAGACCGTAGATGGCCACAGCTGGTGACGGGCTGTTGCCGAAAACGTGCACCTTCATCCTATACTCGATGATGTCTTGGCTGGGGTCATTCTCCCTGAACCATAGGAACCGAAGGAAGTCTCGATGGTCTTCTCTGACCACAAAACTGTGAAACATCTGCTCGATATCCGCTATGATGGCTATTGGTTCTCTTCGGAAGCGTAGCAAGACACCAAGCAGACTATTGTTCAGATCCGGGCCCTTTAGCAATACATCATTCAGGGAGATGCCATGGTGTCGGGCGCTGGAATCAAAAACAACTCTTATTTTGCCAGGCTTTTGAGGGTGATAAATTCCGAAGAACGGCAAGTACCAGCACTCATCTTCTTCCTACAGTGGCGGTGCAACTTCAGCATGGTCTCGATTGAAGATCTCTTGCATAAATGTCAGGAAATGAGCTTTCATCTCTGGCTTCCTTTCCAAAGTACGGCAGAGTGAGTTAAGACGGCTTAGAGCCTGTGCTCGGTTGTTGGGCAGTCTTTGTCGAGGAGACCGGAATGGAAGCGGCGCCACCCAGCTATTTGTGTCATCCATAAACACCTCTTTATCCATTGACTGCAGAAACCGTCCGTCCTCGATGGAGAGGCCAACTTTCTCATCATCCTTGGATCTCTCAAAAAGGGTGCTGCCTAGACTGAGATCATCGCTGACAGACGGGACAAACGGAATGCGAGAAGCAGAGTGGATCTGTGGTTTGGCACTGAAGTTCTCCTTGACATGAAACTGGTTCGGGCATGGAGTGAAGAGAGATGGGCGGCCGTTTTCCAAAATATTTGTGCGGAAAGAATTAACCACTGCTGGTCTGTGGGCCGAACCCAAGCACACGTCGCCGATAACGACCCACCCCAGGTCTAATCTTTGAGCATAGGGGGCGTTGGGAGGGCCGTTGCGTAGCTCACGCACCTTGTGCACTTGTAGGACGTCACGTCCCAGGAGGAGGAGAATCTGGGCCTCTTGATCCAAGTGTGGTATCTTGTGTGCGATGGATTTCAAATGAGTGTGATGTTGTGCAACCTCCGGTGTTGGAATCTCAGACCTGTCGTCTGGCATGTGATTACACTCGATGAGTGTGGGGAGCGTCACACTTACAGTTCCATCCAAAGATTCAACTGTGAACCCTGTAGCTCTTCGTCCAGATGTCTCCGTAACCCCAGAACATGTGCGGAGGGTGTATGGTGAATCTGACCCAGTGATCTTGAAAAGGTTAAAGAATTCTGACCTGGCCATGGACCTATTGCTCTGGTCATCCAGAACCACGTACACCCTTTCAGCTTTGTCTGGGTGAGCTTTAGGGTAGACTTTCGCCAGGCAAATCTTGGAACAAGACCTGTGGCTCTGGCCTCCACTGCAAACTTCGGTGCATTTTGAGGTGACGGAAGGCTGGCTTGTCTCTCCTTCATCCTCCCCGCCATGCTCTGCAGGGCCTGCTGTGCTCCCAGACGGTGGCCCAGGATGGAGTGCCGCCACGTGCCTGTCACTGTCACATTCCCTGCATTTCACCTCTGCTTTGCAGTCTTTTGCCATATGAGTCGTAGAGGCGCAACACTTGAAACACACACCATTCTCTTTCAAGAATTTAGTACGCTCTCCAAGTTCCATGCTCCGGAAACCTCTACACTTTTTTAGAGGATGGGGTTTCTTGTGTATGGGGCATTGTCTATTTATGTCACTGGGTTCAGTCTTTCCCGGTGCTTTGTCTGATTGAGGAGCAGAGCGATTGGAAGCGACCTCTGTTTTGTGAACGGACACCCGACCTTTGACGTTTCCTGATCTCCCTGCTGCTTCTTGCTTGGATGAGCTTGTGATAGGGCGGTAGGAACTGCCCGGACCTGTAGAGGGTGTTGAGAGGGTGAAACTAGGGTCGTTCCTTTTGCGTGCCTCGCTGCATACAAAGTTCACAATATAACCAAATGGGGGGAATTGAACATGATACATGTCTTTGTACTGAGAACCGTGGTTCATCCACTTTTCCTGCAAGTTGAATGGTAGCTTTTCAACAATAGGCTGGATGCCCTTAGCGCTGTCCAGGTACGAAAGGCCAGTCATGTAACCATCGTTTTTTGCAGCATGCAGTTCTCTTAATAAGTCGCCCAGTTCCATGAGCTTTTGCGGGTCCCTTGGATTGATTTTAGGCATCTTCTCCAATCTCTCAAAGAGGGATCTTTCAATCATTTCAGGAGCACCATAAACCTGCTGAAGGCGATCCCAGGCCATTTCGAGCCCTGCAGCAGGGTTATATACATGTGCAGAGCGGATTCTCATGACATGTTCCGAAGACTGGCTTCCAAGCCATTTAGATAAGAGATCCAGTTCTTCGCTCGCTGTTAAATTCAGTCCTCCTGTGGCGTTCTCGAATGAGGACTTCCACGCCCAAAAGCTTTCTGGACGATCGTTGAACTTAATAAGCCCTGTGCTCACAAGCTCACGGCGTACCATGTACGTTGCCATGTCACCCATTACAGTCCTATTATCCACATGTTTCTCTGGGCGGGTGTGTGGAATAGGGAGTGAGGCCTTAGCCAAAGAGGGACTCTCTTTAGGCAGTTTTATATCTGCTTGGATGTGTTAATCGCGTTGAGAGGTGCGAGGATAGGGGAACTGTTCAACAGGGGGAAGGCCTCTAGGCGTCTTTACATCTGCAGGTGGACGACGTGTTTGCTGGGAGGCCTGTTGTTTGTCAGCAGGTAATGAATTTCTTTCCATCATCCACTGTGCTTCAATGGCAAGTTTGCTGAGTCTTGACTCATCATGTTGTCTCTGTCTACTAGGAGACGTTGAGCCCAGTTCTCTTGATTGCAGAGGGCTTACATTAGATTGAGGATTCACAATGGAACTAAGGAAAGGCAGTTGTGAAGGCGTATACGGTTCAAGTACTGGGGGTCCCTCTCCAGGAGACTGCTGTGAACATTCTGTGTCACTATGGTGCAGCTGAGAGTGACGTTCGACATAATCTTGTGTGCGCTGTAGGGCAACTTGGGTTGTGTCTTCCATGTCTCTCGTAGTGAACTGTTCATTTTCAGCTTCCACTGCTGCCTCCAGAACCTGAGCCTCTGCCTCAGCTGCTGCCACATCTCTTTCAGCATGTAGAGATGATAACTGAGCAGCTATATGAGCCGTTTTAAGTTCCTTCTCAGCTGCTGCTTGTGCCTTTTTCATTCTTACCTCGGCTGTTACTTCAGCCTCTTGTAATTTTAGTTCATTCTCCCTCTGAACGAAGGCAGCACGTGCTTTGGCAGCCTCAGCTTGGGCCCGCACCCTCGCTGCTGCTGCACTGGATGTAGAATGCTTAGTGGACGTAGTCCGTCTAGATGCGCCGGAATGCTTAGTGCACGTGGAGAGTTTGTCTGAGCCGGAATGGTTGGACTCATTATCCTCAGGCTCCATGGTTGGCCTTCCTTTGTCCGACATGATGAGGGGATCTCTGTGATGTTTGTGAGGGGATGATGCTGGTCAGAGCGCTGATTTAGTATCCTGTGGTCTTTTGAAGCCGTGCCCACCGTGAAGACGTCTTTTTACTGTTCTGTTCTCAATGTGCGTCTACACAAATTAACAGACAGATAACAGTAGACTTGAAGAGACGGTCGGAGGCGGAGTAAAGTTTTCGCAGATTTTACTGTTTTTCTCCAAAACCAATCAAACCAGTTCTGTAAAACTGTAATGAAATAAAAACAAAAAGCACCAATTAAATAATGCTCAATGTAACATACAATCATCCATGAAATAAACATGAAATGTACAGCCACAAGCAGCACGATCACTATACAGAAATCACTTATGAATAAAATGAAATGTCCATATAGATTAAATGTACACAGCTTGTAGATATATTAAATCATTTTTAACCCATTTATACAGCACTGCTTTTTATACTGCAATATGAGTTATGCATGAATTGAACCATGAATTACAATGAAACATCACTGTCGTTTATCATAATCATGAATTGTAACAAAATGCTCCTTCAGAGCTTGCTCAATGTTAACCAAACATTGTATCCAACATACATCAGGCATGGAAGCTAGCCTTAGCAATGCACATATAACAGGCTGGACGCTAACATTGACCTAGCAGGCCTCAACTCAACATAAGTTACATAATCATCATGGAGACTTAAGAAAATAAATTACACAGTCACAAATGGTGATATACATCTCAAAAATGATTGCACACATGAAATCTGGTACTTACAGACGATACTTTCCGAAGACACAACAGAAAGTGTGAAGAAATACTGTCAAGCACAAGCACTGTGACCGCATGCTCTGGTGTCTCACTTGTTACTGAGCAGAAACTTCCAGAATACACAACTTAACTAGCCTCCAGTAGAGGGCGCTAAAACACCAAAATAAACGCACAGTTCACATAAAACGTGACATATGGGTTTCACAGCTGTAAAATCTTTGTCTTCAGCTGCCACTGAACACATTTTAATCTACTAAAACACAAATTAAACATTCAGCACTGCTCCTGCTTCTCTCTAATGAATCAGGGTTGTTAACATACGACAGCGTCAGACAACGACTCAAAACTCTGACAGAAAATACAACAATATATTTTTACAGCGTCCACACGACCTGATGTTGAACATACAGAAAAATAAAATCAGCGTTTGTCGTCACAAAATAAGACCTGAGAATTCAACACAAATGACACTGAACACCTTCATACACGTTATATAACCTCTATGAATTAATATGTGCAAACAATCTGATACTAGAAGATTAAAATAAAGACAGACGAGATGAGTCAATAAACTTGTCTTAGATCTGAACAGAAGAACAGTGTTGATCCTTAAAGCTTCAGTCACTGACGGCTGCAGACAACAGAGAATAAAAAGATGACTCTTCATACCTCACTGTCTACTGAACGTTCACGGGAGAATAGACGACACCTGAAATTAAAAAGAATGCATTAATATAATAACAAATCTATTTTAGATTTTAGAACAAAGTATTTATGGAGTGAAGCTGCTGTACCTCCAGATGACACAGCAGCTTCACTCCATAAATACTTCGTTCTGTATTGATTCTCGTGTGCAGCGTAAAATAACTCAAACTGCAGTTTCATTTTGCAGCCTGGTTTGTAAAATAAATAAATTGACTCTGAACCTCTAAATGAATAAAATAATCAGGCACAACTTCACAAATCACAAGGCTGTTATGAAGAGATTTTAACTCTCACAACAAAATGGTGTCTCTTCCTGTAATGACTCACAGAACAGGAAGTGGGACCAACACTGTCCTCCATCTTGTAGCTCTCTGTTCTTGTGTGTTACTACAGTGTGACCTCACCTGCTGTCAGCGAGTGCAGCTGTGAACTCACCTTCCTCCTCCGGGTGTCGTGAGTTTGAGCTTTTCAAACTCTCGTGTTGAGCTGTGAAGAAAACAAACAACCTGTGATGAAACCTGAAGCTGCTCACAGAACCAGAGCTGCTTTCTTTACACTCGTCTCTTCTTTTGCAATTCAAAGCAGCGTCTCTGTCCACTGACGGACGAGTCAAATTATTGTGAACTGCAGCTTTTCTTTTTGAGCGCCTTTTTTCCACAGGTGGGAAGTAACAGAGTACAAATACTTCATTACTGTCCTTCAGTCCATGTCTCCTGTCTCTGTCCTGTCCCTGAGTGTCTCTGTGTCTTCTCCTCTCTACATCTGAACACAAACATCTGAACTTTCTCCTCCTCACAGCTTCAGAACAGCCTCGTTACTTTAGTTTGATGCATCTGAGCTGAATTATGGATTATTGTTATTTCCCAGCATCAGCAGACTGATGTCGACCTATCAGAGCGCATCACGCACGGCAGACGCAGCGAGACGAGACAAAGACGTAAAAGCCGTAAGAAGCCGTGAACAGACAGAGAGGGAGGCTGGAATGTGGAGAAAAGGCGTGTTAGTGTCTCGTATCTGCAGAGAGTTTCTGATTTTCTCTCTTTGTTGCTGCTCGGGACGCTTTACAACCCAACATGTGTCTATGTGACGTCCTGGGAATGAGACTCAACAATCAGCTGTCTTTGTGGTGCGTTCAGGAACAGCTGGGACAAATCCTACTGATTCTACCTTTAACTTTAATAGTCTTTGAGTTATATTAATATGACGTGAGCTTCAGTTAGCTTTGACCACAGATGTCCTTCAGAGGGAGACTTTTTACTCTGATACTCTGAGGACATGTCAGAGCCTGTACTCGATTACTTTACTGGAGTAAAGAAGCTGAATCAGTACTTCTACTTTTACTGGAGTAAAGAAGCTGTATCAGTACTTTTACTGGCGTAAAGAAGCTGTATCAGTACTTCTACTTTTACTGGAGTAAAGAAGCTGTATCAGTACTTCTACTTTTACTGGAGTAAAGAAGCTGTATCAGTACTTTTACTGGAGTAAAGAAGCTGTATCAGTACTTCTACTGGAGTAAAGAAGCTGTATCAGTACTTCTACTTTTACTGGAGTAAAGAAGCTGTATCAGTACTTTTACTGGAGTAAAGAAGCTGTATCAGTACTTCTACTTTTACTGGAGTAAAGAAGCTGTATCAGTACTTCTACTTTTACTGGAGTAAAGAAGCTGTATCAGTACTTCTACTTTTACTGGAGTAAAGAAGCTGTATCAGTGCTTCTACTTTTACTGGAGTAAAGAAGCTGTATCAGTACTTCTACTTTTACCAGAGTCTGTTTTTACACGAGTATCTGAACTTCTACTGGAGGAAACACTGTGTGGACGCCTCTGATCGGTGAGGAAATATCTGTCAGAATGGACTAAATCTATAAATATATTAAGGAGTGTAGCTCATTTAGTAAAGTTAGTCTGGTAACAGATTACTACTTCTGTAAATGTTTGGAGCGAACACCAACAAGAAGTGTGATTTGACTGGTTGTTTCCAGAACAGCTGAAATGTTTTTTCATTCATTTAAAAACTTTTAAGGTCTCGTTAATAAGAAAGTTAATATTGAGTCTCATTCTCAACACTTCAAATACGCTTTGGGATCGCAGGACGTTCGTCATCATACTAAAGCGTCAGTATTTGATGAGCTGGAATGAGACTTAAAAATCAACGTTGTCACAAACAGACCTTCAACTAGAGAGCCAGCAGCTGTTCACACCTCACACACTGGTGTTGTTTTACACCATGTGAACATAAAGGCCAACAGAGCCTTCAAGGTGAAGGCAGAGGAACATTTTCATGAAGACTTAGTGAAGAAAACTCAGACTTACTCTGCGGACTGACTGTGGTGTAAACCAGCTGAAGCTCACCATCGCCCTCCGCTGGAGAGTCGGAGCCCTGCAGACGGTGATTCTCTCCTTCAACATGAAAACAGAAACAAGAACAAGGTTTTACAGCTGTTTATTCATCTATTCATCTTCAGGGGTGGAAAGTAACCAAGTACTGTACTCCAGTACAGTTTTGAGATATGTGATTATTTCATACAGGCACCGACCAATCAGATGACCCCTTCATCGACATCGTCCTTCATGTTGTAAATGTGTGAATTTCACTTATTTACAAGTTATAACCAATAACACTAACAACAGTGAATGTGACGGTCTCATTGGTTGAAGGACAACCTGGTCTCAGAGGGACGGACATCAATGTCTTTATTCATTTTTACTCTCCATTAATCATCTGAGGAGTCCTCAGATTTATGTGGTGACTCTTTGACGGAGCCGACCTGAATCAGAACCAGGCTGAACCGCTGAGGTGTCATCTCGAGCTGAGAAGATGGAACGTGCTGAGGTCATAATGTGACCGTCAGTTCAGAATGTGTTTCAAAAGACAAAATGGGAAACCAAACCAGCAGTTCTTCTTTTTGAGGGTTTCTGGTAATTAGTTCCTCCTCCTGTGATGGTCACACTGAGATAATTCTGACTATAAATATGTACTTTACAGCAGCTCACCTCGTCTCCTCCTGCAGTAGATGATCCCTGCCGACATCAGCAGCAGGACGATGAGGCCACACACACTCAGAGTTATGATCAGAGTATAATCAGCTGGATATCTCCTCTCTGCTCCACCCAGCTTGTTCTCCACCCGACAGGTGAACACCTCCCCCTCCACGTACGGCACAGAGCTGAGCTGCCTGTCCAGGCCGACCTGAGAGGTGATGACCTGGTCTGTCAGCAGACCTCTGGAGGCCGACAGCCAGGTGATGGTGGGCAGCGGGTGGCCCTCCACCTCACACTGCAGCCTGCGGGGGCGCCGTCTGAGCCGGAGCTCGGCTCGACCACAGAGAGGCTCAGGATCTGAGGTTCAACTGTGAAGATCATCACAGACAAAACTCAATATGTGATGAGACAGTGGAGCAGAATCTGTGATGTAACATTCAACATATGTGAAGATAAAATCTGATATTTAATATTTTCTGTGTTTATGTTGAAAATTACTAAACAGATTTCCACCAAACTCGGATGTAGTTTCTGTTTTATTTTGTTAATTTCTCGGGGAATAATTCATGGATCCTGTTGAAAAAATCTGGAGTTTTTCAGTGGCTGGTATCTGATAATCTGATGAGTACAATTTGTGGATAAAGGGGACTGTTGGGCCCTGGCGGAGGTATGCACTCTACTGGATGCCATTCTAGTTTAATCAGTAAGCACAGAACTGTCACATACGTACGTAACTTAACTTACATAAGTAATGTAGATATTTTAACCAAAGCTAATATTTTTAGTGCCTGAACCAAACTCCAAGCTTTAGAGTCGTACGGTACATCGGCGGTCCAGTCACTTGTCACTAGTAGGTTGCAACATCACGTTGTTTTTGGGACGGTGATACATCTCGTCTCTGTAGTCAGTGATAATCGACCTGTTCAGTCATTAACTACGAGGATGTGTTGGGTTTTCTCCTTCGACTCTGCTGGTATCAGTATCTTACATTATTAAGATAGATTGTTATTTCAGTTGGAAGCAGAAACCCAATGAACCCAGAGGAGATCCAGAGGCTCTGAACCTGAACACTGTTCAGTGATGCAGATCTTACCTGTTACATAAAGATGCGTCTCTCTTTGGTAATACTGCATCCAGCCTTCCAGCTCCACTCTGCAGAAGTACGACCCGCTCTCAGCCACATGAACCTCCCTCATGAGCAGGGACAGATCTCCCTGTCGAGGATCTCCCTTCAGGGAATATTTTAATCCAGAACCTGAACAGCCTTTGAGTTCCTCCATGGAGTCATTTCTTACTGAACACATGAAGAACGGGATAGCGTTTGTTTTTCTAGCGAGCCATTTAACAGTGATCGGTCCGGAGTAGTCCTGCTGTCTGGGATGGGTGAAGGAGCAGCTGAGGACGGCGTCCTCTCCTCTGGGGACAGTGACCACCGGAGAGACCTTCATATCCCAGGAAACTGAGAGAGACCCTGAAGAGGAGGATCACATCAGGATGAGCTCATGACAGTTCAGACGTTATTTCAGCTAATTTCTAAATGTCGTAGCATGCACAGGAAGTAATCAAACGATAATGTTAGCGAGGAAGTCGTCGACTGCTAACGTTAGCTGAACATGTTGTTTTAATATGGGTCAATGTTACTTCAGATTTTCTCGATCTATTGTCTTTCAGTCGCTCATCAAGCAGGAAGTTTACATTTCAATGATTTATCAGATTCTATGTTTCCCACCCTGAGCAGGAAGTCAAGGGAAAATGGCCGCCGTGTGAATCTACTGGACGAGACGTGGTTCAGACGTGTGGTCGCGTCCCGTCAGACTGAACTGTGTGACATGATAACTGTTCTGACCAAAACACTTTTAGAACTAATCACATCCTCGTCAGCCTCGATCAAACTTTGTGTTTAGCACATGTTAGCATGCTAACTCACCAAACGAACAGCAGGTCCAAAGTTGGCTTGATATCAGCGTGTTAGCTTGTATACTGTAGTCTGGTCAATCATGTGTTAAATCTGGAGGAGTGGAGTTTGAAAGACATTTACCAGACATGAGTTGCATTATGGGAAACGTAGGATGGAGTGTTTTTAGAGTCATAGTGAGATGTCTGCTGCACAGATTCTGAGTCTGTTTCTAATCTGTTTCTGTGAGACCTTCGTCTGTTTGGACCCTGTTTGGAGTCAATGTCCGACCCGCTGTTGTCTTTAAAGTCAGGCTGTCTTTCTGTCGCTTCACTAACAAACCAGACGTTACAGTTTGAAATCAGTCGTCCCGTCCCACCTGAACACAGAAGAAATGATCTTACCTGTGATGATCGCCGACAGAATGAGACAGAAACAGTCGATCTGCTGCCACATCTTCAGACTGACGTCCTCAACTCTTCAAACTAAACCAGAAAATACAGGAAGTCTCATACTAGGAAGTCATAGGGAACTAAAAATATCCTGTTACTCGGACAGAAGTGAGAGCTGGTTCTGACAGAGGCCACAGTGACACAACGCGAGGTGTCACCACTGACAGAGAGACGTTAAAACACTTCACAGCACGACAGCAGCAGATTTTAACTCAACTGTCCGACATGAATGTGAGAGAAAATAACACCAGATACGTTACGTTAACAGTCACAGTCGCTGTCTCAGATCCATTTTACACACATGAATCAGTTTGTGTCTCGTGAGTGAACAAACTGTTAGACGTCGTTGTGTGTAGAAGATAATTAACTGAAGATGTTTGAAAAACCCAGAAGGTCCCTGAAGCTCTGAAGGTTTGGTCAGAATCCTCTAAAGCACCTGGACAGAAAAGTCTTGAGTCTGCTGAAGGATAACAAGGTGTTACAGCCAGTTTGTTTCCAGTCGAAACAAAGATGGCTTCCTGTCGGTTACCTGGATACTAAACAGACACAACAGGCAACTTCAGAAACATGTTCAGAATCTTTGTGTTTCATTTTAAAGGCTGTACTTTTTACTTTTTTGATTATTCTTATGTGTGTAAATGAATTCTTGCTTTAAATGTATGATATGTCATTTCTGCCACTAGGAGTCGCTGCAGATCCAAACCTCCTGGAAGAACTAACACCTGGAGTCTCATCCTGTTCTGGTTCTGATCCAGAGCCGTTCAGTGACGGGAGCAGAGCTCAGACACGACTCTGTAACTTGTGGGATTAAAAAGGTGATTTCTCTTCACTCCTGTTGATCAGCCTGACTGCAGCAGTGATCCGGAGCTGACCTCCACTGTCGGCTGGTTCTGTTCTGTTCTGCTGACTGCTGACTGGAGCTGGAGGGGAAATGGACTTTACTTCATGAACGTAACGTTACAGAGAGGAGAGAGAGAACCAGAACCAGAGCCAGAACCAGAGTCTCTGCTGAGTGCTGACTTCAGTCAGAGCTTCACCTGACTGAAAATCTCTCTTCTGGTTCTGTTGGGTCTGGTTCTCAGACGTCCTTCCTCTCTCTGACTCTCTCCTGAAGTTACAGACGAGCAGATGAACTCAGCGTCACCTCGAGGAACCTGGAGGAACCTGGAGGATTTCTCTGCTTCAGCTTTGTTGGAAACATCTGGGAGAATTTCACACAATAAAATAAAATATAGAGCAGCAGAAATCTTCACACTGCTGTTACTTTACTTTAACCCCAGTTTTTATCAGCAGAGAGTGAAACATATTGGTTGACACATTGAAGCTTTAAAGACTGTTTGATCAGAATCATTGATTCTCTTCAGATTCTTTTATTGGTGGTTCGTTGTTTCTCACATTCAGTCCAACTGATACAAATAGACATGAAGGAAGTAAAACACAAGGTGGAAAAACACACACACACACACACACACACACACACACACACACACAGTGCAGTGAGGTACTGAGTCACATGAATGACACACACACACATTCGCCTCGCTGAGTTGTTTCTTCAGCAGTCTCATCATGGACGTCCGGCTGGTCTGCAACACTTTGAGTCTGCTGTTACCTGTTATAGGAGGTGAGCTCACACACACACACACACACACACACACACACACACACACACACACACACACACAGAGCTTATCTTAGCATTTTCTTTCTGAGGACCAGGCAAAATGTCCTCACAAGTAAAAATGTCCTCACAAGAAAGGTGGGATGTCCGGTGGGTCCACACAAAGATAGCAAAACAAACACACACACACACACACTGAAATAGCCTTAAAGTTTCACTTGTTTTTATAACTATAAGATCTGCTGCTGGAACATTTCTCCTCTCTGGTTCTTCAGTTTGAGGATGTAAATCATGTTTGTGCAGCAGAACAACGTCAGACAAGATAAAATAATCCTTCGTTAGTCTCATAACTGGACTTCAGTACGAACACTTGGTTTTATGATTCTTTATCCTTTCAGCCAGATGTTTTCCTCCACCGCATCTGATTTAGTTACTAGTTACTTCGTCCTGTAAAGTCTAAACTCTGTATCTCCAGATGTGTTGATGCTGAATGTCTGTAATGAACTGAAGGATGAAGTCTGAAGTGTTAATGATTCACACCCACCAACAGGAGTCCGTCCAGTAGATCTCCTCAGCTGCGATGTAATTCCCTCGAATCACAGCAAACACAAGTGGCTTTCTTTCAACTTTCTTTCTTCAAATCCACCTAAACTACAGACACATAGAAGTTAGCAACAATAAAAGCATTCACAGTGTGTGGAAAACTGCTTATCAAAGGAAGAACAAAGACAAAAGAAACACAAGTTACCTCGTTTCTTGGAGGGTCCTTAAACATTTTACAACCACTTAACAGTTGCTACTTAGCATGTTTCTTAACACATCCTGTAGCTTCTCCCTCCTCACGTACACAGAACAGCGCAACTGGATTTCAAAATAAAAGTAGCTGTTTCACAATAAAAGCTATCTCTTAAAATACTATATTGCAAACAACCGTTACATGCATCATAATCCTTTGGTGCGACTGTGACCGTCAAAGTTACGTCCACTGAAAGTGTTTTTGTCTCTGACAGGCTGAAGTCGTTATTCAGAGTCTGGAACAAGAAAAGACACCTTTCTGTTCAATAATCAGATCCTTTTTGTCATCAGAAACAAAAGTCTCGCTCTGAAATCTTGTGAGCTGTTGTCTCATCCGGATGACTTTGGAAATAAATCCTCACTGTTCAAACTCTGACTCACATTTCCACCATCGTCTTCCTGCAACGACTCGCCTCTCGCAAGATTTCAGAGCCAGACTTCTCTGTAGGAGTCGTTTCTGTGATGTTGTCAGACTTCAGCCTGTCGCTGATAAAATCACTTTTAGCAGATTTTACTTTAATGGTCACAGTTGCACCGAAGGATGATGTTGCAGCCACTGCAGCCGTGTCGCAGCTGAGGAGATGAACTGGACCGACTCAAAAACTGTTGGTGAATATGAATCATTTACTGACTCAGACATGTGAATATAGAGCCCAGGATTTAAAATACTGGAATCCCCCTTTAAGCTAAATAAACAAACATCAGATATAAAAACACTGATGGGGAACATTTTACTGAAACTTCAGTACTTTTACTTTTCACACAAAAATAAATGAAAGCAAACTTGTGAATTTAAACGGTAGCGACTCTCCTTCAGCAGCTCTCGGCTCTGGAGACGACGGCTGGTCCACGACGGTGCAGCCGGAGGTTCGAGCCATCGAGGGCTACCCGGTGGTGCTGCCCTGCACCTTCAGCCACCCGCAGCACTCCCAGCATACCTCCCTGCAGGTGCTGTGGCGTCTGGGCCACGGCCAGGGAGCCACCGTCCTGTACCGCTGCTCCAGCCGGGTCGGAGCCCCCACCTGCCAGCCGGGGCCCCAACAGGACCAGCGCTACCGGCTGGAGGGCAACCCGAGGGAGCACGACCTGTCGCTGCGCATCAACAGCGCCACCCTGCAGGATAACGGACGCTACTACTGCCGGGTGGAGGTTCAGGGGCGAGAACACGTCAGCTTCGAGGACAAGATGGGAACCAGACTGAGAGTGGAGGGTACGATCACAGAAACACCTGCAGCTGCGTTTACACTGAGGCGCTACGTGTACGTGGAGCATTAAAGGTGCAATATGTGAGAATCTTTGTTGACAACATAAAAAAAAAATCAAATTATTGACAGTTAATGTGCTAATGTTGTAAACACTGAGCTAACTCCCTCATGGCAGCTACAGTTAGCAGTAGACTTGTAGTTCTCGAGACCGGTCTCGGTCTCAAGACCACTTTTCGGTGGTCTTGGTCTTGTCACGGCCTCGACAGTCTTTGGTCTTGGTCTTGGTCTTGATACTCTCTGGTCTTGGTAGTGTCTTGGTCTCGGTTTAGGCGGTCTTGACTACAAGTCTACTCAAGACATAAATGCATTCATGATGTAGTTTGCCTTTTGTTCTACAGTTTGAATGTATATGTTTATGTATCTGTTCTTTGTGATGTCTGTGTTATATTGTTCTTGTCCCACTGAACTACAGCTACAACTACAACTTGATAAAGTGTGTTATAATTGAGATGCCATTGCACACATCAAGGTGACCAGTTCTTCCTCTTGTTAATGGACAATTTGAAGTACAATTTTGTACTATTTGTACTATAAACTATTTGTATTTTGCATTTAATTTAATGCATTTTTTGGTGCACCTGCGTGCGGGTTCTACAACTCATGCAAAATGGCAAAAAACTAGTCTTTTTTTGGTCTCGGTATCGGTCTGGTCTGGGCTGAACAAGTCTTGGTCTTGACTTGGTCTGTCTTGGCTTTAGTCTTGGTCTTGGTCTTGGTCTTGATACTCTCTGGTCTTGGTAGTGTCTTGGTCTCGGTTTAGGCGGTCTTGGCTACAAGTCTAGTTAGCAGTTACATGCTGCCCCCTGTTGGTTTATGCATTGGGGGCCAGTTCTTACATATTGCACCTTTAAAACGCGTATGAAAGCTTCCACCAGGGGGCGACTGTGGTGTTTCCTCATGTGATTTCCTGTCTGTGCTGCAGCTCCTCCAAAGATTCTGGCTCTGTCGGTGGAGGGCAGCGAGCAGTCCGGGTACAGAGCCATATGTCGGGTCCAGGGCTCCCCGCTGCCGGACGTCCAGTGGCTCGGCCCGGACGACCTGCTGGAGGGTTCTCCTGACGGTCCCGTGGCTCAGGGCTCGGCGGCTCAGTACCACACCGTCAGCCAGCTGAGGGACGTGGAGCCGGGGCATCAGTACACCTGCAGCGCCTCCAACCCGCTGGGCAAAGAGGAGTCCACGCTGTACGTCCTGACCCCCCAGCCGCCGCTGTCGGTGACGGCGCCCTCGCCTCCGCTGCTGCTCCTCCTGTCGGTGTCTCTGGGTGCAAAGGTGGTCCTGCTGGTGGGGGTGGGGGTGTGGGTGGTGCAGGGCGGAGCTCTGCAGGGAGTCGGCTGCTGGTGGAAGTAATTCTGAAATGATTTATTTCAATCCTGCTGTACAAACATGTAGATAATGGTTAATAACACTATAATATAGTTGTATGCAGATTGAAGTGTTAGTAACTATATTTATATTTGCTGTATAAACACAAATCAAATGATAATTTAGTAAAACACTGTTGTAAAATGTCCTCATACCAGAAGATGCAACTACTGAACATTAATAAACATTTAAAATAACCTTAAATCTGCTTACAACTACATCACAGGGTGTTATGAACTATTTATATATGTTTAAATAATTACCTATTAGGTAATAATCTACTAATCTAATCTGTAGGAAAGAATATTATTATTCCATGTTTATTATTAACAACGACCTGAAAGCTGTTTCATCCAATAAAGTCCTGACAAAACTCTGAAAACATTTCATTTCTTACATTATAATAATTATATTATTATAAAGATGTTTAATCAAATCAAATACTGTCCTTTGGAGAGACCAATGTAATAAATAATAAACGATTATGCAATCAGAAATGATGATATAGTTTCTTTAGAAGACACGACAGACGGTGGTGTTGTTTTGATTTACATGTTAAGTTGAGTTTTAAACTGAAGTTAATGTTTATAAAAGAGCAAAGTGCTGCTTCATGAATGTAGGAATCAAACTATCTCAGGATCTTAACTTATTTCACTAAACCAGAAGTTAGATTTTACACACAGTAAATATTTATTCCTTTCACTTGACTTTTATACAATAATAAGATAATTATAATAATATCACTGTCATTCTTCACATTAAACTACTCGCTCTCAGCATGTTTAAAGTCTAAAGTGAACACTGAAATTAACTGGACTTAATAATTGAATATTATTGAAAAATAAATGATTATAAAATGATTCAGAAATTATGTCTGTAAATTGAAGTTTCTGTCAAAATACATTAAAAAAAACGTGAAACTCATAAATGCTTAAAGCTGCTACAAGGAGCTTCAGTTGTGTTGATTCTGGCGCCTCCTGTGGACAAAAGCTGTATGAACACCTTCACCACCTGCAACTACACAAGCATCTGTTGTTGAGGTGGAGCTCTATAGATTAATCTGCTGAGTACGTCCTCCATTAATCGGTTGATTGTTCGTTCAGTAAAAGTAAAACCCCACAAACACAGTTTAATTTATAACAAAACATCATCAGGTTTAATTATCTCCTCATAATTAAGTACCTCAGATCTGTACTCCAGTAGAATCCAGCACGTGAGTAATTTTAAGCTACTTAGTTACACTGATATTCGTCAGTGTTGAATCTGTGGTGTAGATTTAGTTTTCGACTGTGTGTCTGATGAAAGCAGCACAAACACAAACATTAATATTGTTGTTTAAATGTTTGTTGAACCGGAGAGAATAAAACACAACAACTGTTCAGTTTCACACTCAATTTAATGTTACCGTCAGTTACATCAAAGATAACCTGAGTTTGTTTTATCACATAAACAAACTCAAGCAGCTGTTGAGTAAAGACCTCAAAAATAATGCATATCATCAATAATCAGTTCAAATCTACGACTGCACTGCCCGCAAAACCAAGAAGCATCAAGAAGCCTGGGTCTAAATATCCACTTCAAATTGAGTCAAGACCAGAATCTGACTTTTTATGATATATAAAATATTATTATGTCATATAAATGAGTAACTATAATGTATAAAGCTTCTGGCTAATAACAGGTTGTTGAAGACGAGCTAGCTGGTGAGCAACAGCCGACCGGGGCTAAAGTTAGCTTTTACTGTTTCTGTTCCTTCTAGTGTTGTTTCCTGAAACTGAAGAACAAACAAACCTCATCAAACTACAGGGCTAACAAAACCTTTCTGAAGGCGTGTTTCAGCCGTCAGCAACATCTTTTAAGCATCTTGTTTTTTGTTGAAAAAGAAAAAAGAGTTGACCGAAGTTCATCCGGGTACGAAGCTTGCTTAACTATTATTACTATCACTGGAGTGCTACTGTAGCTAGCTAGCTTGATTGCTAGCTTCTGGCTAATAGAATCTCACATGGATGAGTTTCTGGGGTGACGGGGACGATAAATCTGGTGATAAATTTTTTTTAAAATTAGGAAAGGATACACGAACAAACCTCATCGGACCACATGGCGAACAAAACTTCCAGTGACCTTCAGGTTTTCGAACATTAGCTAACAATGGCTGAAATCATTTGTCATTCTTTTTGGGCTTTTTTGATATTTTCCATTTGTAATTCTAGACTGTAATATTACTGAAATAACTTTAAAATGTTATTCTAATAATCTTATTATCAGAAAAAGGATTAGTAAATGCAAAATATTAGCCCGAGGACATGAAGCACCACTTCATGTTTGCCTGCCTGGTTTTGATGAGTTGTGTTCGTGTTTCCCGTCCCGTCACTCTGCCGGATCGTCCCACTACATGGGTAAGAAGACGGGGTCTTTGTAGCAGACGGGACGGGCTTTCCTGCAGCAGCTCTCATCGCTCCAGGCAAACCTGCTGCTGCTTTCCAGGCTCATGATAGCACACTGGCCATCGTCCTCTGTGCCGGGCTCGCCCTCTGCCCAGTTGGTTTCATTGACCGGTTCGTTGTTCAGCCAGTACCACTCCCCAGTCTGTGAGCTCCGACGCATGCCAAACCACACGTGCCACAGGCTGTCATCCTTTGCCTGGGTGATTTTGTCGTAGATGTGGCTCTGGAGTTGCACCGTGGGGAAGCTCACCAGCTCCAGGTCGTTGTCTCTGCAGTACTTCAGGGATTCTCGCCAGCCGGCTGCCTCTTCTCCGATTTTAAAGACCTCTGGAGACACGACGCAACCCCTGAAATCTTTTCACGTGAAACAGAACGGAGACAAACTGAAGTTAGAGCGCATTTTTCAAGAAACCAGTCACTTATAAACCATTTAGTGTTGGTGGAATTACAACAATCTGCAACACCAGCTTGGCAGTCATAGCTCAAGTAAAGCTCTTTTTGGTTGGTGGTTGTGCTCTTCCTCTCTGTGTCCTCATTGGTCGTGAGGAACGTTACTGCTCACTGAACTTACTTTTGCCTTCTCCGACTGAAAACAAGGACTTGTTGTTCGAGTATATCTGCCGCCTGACAGAGTTAGCAGCATCAAGTATGAGGCGCTGGTGTTAAAACGTTTTGTGAAATATTCTCAAACCAAAAACTCAGGAGATTAATAGTTAAGACAGACACACTCCTTATCATTCCACTACTCTGTAAAACTCACATTGAAGGTGGAGGTCCTACCTGGGTTTGTACTGATGATGGGTGCCGGGTTCCCAAACACAGCACCTTTCCTAATTCCCACAAAGTACACTGCCATTTTGGAGGTGCCAGTGTTCCAGATGACGCTCTTTCCCGAGGCCAGAGCAACGTCTGTCGAGACAAAGTCCGTCCCGACCAGCGGCTGCCACTCTGGACTCTTCAGAGGAAGACTTCCAACACGAACCCCATCGGTGAAATCGTTATGGACCAGGATCACAGCAATGTTGTCAGCGTCTGGGATGGAGTAAATTATGGAGCAAGAACCAAAGTCTTTCTCAGGGATCAGGGTGAAGAGTGCACCTGGACGGTAGAGGACGGCTGTGCCAGCTGTCTCGACCACCGGCGAGTTTGGATCGTAGTCTATTACCTTGTTGGATCCGCTCTCTGACAGAAGCACACGTGTTCTGCTTGTGGCGTTCTCGGCCAGAAAAGGAGGGATGTAGAACTTCAACTGCTCCTTTTGGTCCGGAGGCAGCAAGGTGTACAGCTGCCCACAGGTGCAGTTCTCCCTGATGGCGCACGAGTGACCGAAAAGAACCGCCACCGGCTCATTGGCTTTCACGAC
>CM077788.1:34292436-34339936 GCA_039737535.1 Lagodon rhomboides | reverse complement strand
TAAAGTGATATTTTCACACCATATCTGTACTTTTACTCGAGTTTGACTTTCTGTTGGATCTCTGAGTAAAAGTACTGAGAACACACTGAACAGTTACAGTAAACTCAAGTTCTCCGATACTGAAGACCGACTGATGTAAAGTACCTGAGTAAATGTAATGAGTTACCTGAATACTAGAAACTAAACTCTGATGCAGTAATCTGTAGAGTAACTACAGTAAATAAATGTAGTGGAGAAAAAACTACAATGTTTGCCTCCAGAAAGTAGTGAAGTGGCAGAAAATGGAAATACTCCAGTAAAGTCATTAATAACCTCGTTACTGCGGAGCAGGAGAGACGAGGTTTCTGGGTTTCTGGGAACACACACACACACACACACACACACACACACACACACACACACACACACACACACACACACACTCACTCACACACTCACACACACACACACACACATACCTGGAATTCTACTGTAATCTTAATCCAAAAATACAAAGAGTCACTGAAATGTCAAAAAATGTCCTGATTTTACAAAACACACACACACACACACACACACACACACACTCACACACACACACTGAAACCCTGTTAATTCTGCTGAGTGTAGTTGTGTAACTGTTATCTAACTGACTGTCAGAGCAACAATAGAAATAGGACAATATGTGTGAGTGTGTGTGTCTTTAATCTTTAATCTGGCTCTAGATTAGAGTTTGCAGAAGAATTACATCATTGTGTAGTTTTAGCCCCGCCCTCCTGGTGACATCACACATAATGAGGACAGACACACACAGTTCATCTCTCTCAGCAGCAGCAGCAGCAGCATCATGGCAACCTTCGTCTCAGTGAGTACAAGAAAATGTGATTCTGTTTAAAGCTCTTCATGTGATTGATCCTGTGATTGATCCTGTGATTGATCCTGTGATTGATCAGTGGTTTTATTGCTGATAGCTGCTCTAATAACTGTTGATCCGTAGCGACATCATTTATCGTTTCTCAAGTTAAATTAAATTAAAGGCAAGAAAACTTTCAGAATATGTCAAATAACATATTGAACACTTGTTATCTGCCTTCAGTGGTGCAAAGTAACTAAGTACATTTACCCAAGTACTGTTCTGAAGTATAATTTTAGAGGGGCTACTTTATACTTTATTACATCTGAGAGTGAAATACTGTACTCTTTACTCCTCTACATTTATATAAAATACGATGCATTTAGAACAATTATTGAAGGTTAAACTGCTCAACAGTATGAATATTACTTAAATGAGCTGAGTATCATGTATTTATATAGATCATAATACTTTAAATTCATCTAGTAATATAATATCACACAGTGTGTCATACTGGAGTAAAAGTAAAGATGTGGTGTTAAAATATTACTTTGATCAAAGTGAAAGTCACAGTCATATGAATTGTACTCGAGTAAAAGTCTGAAAGTATTTGATGTTAAATGTATCAAAAGTATAAATAAAAGTAAATGATACATGTATTTATATGTACGTTTGAATATTTTGCTGATGAAATTAATTACAAATGTTCTTCCTCGGCTCTGATGTAATCTGTAAAGTAACTAACTAAAGTTATGTAATAAATGTAGCAGAGTAGAAGTATAAAGTAGCAGAAAATGGAGATACACGAGTACAAATACCTTAAATATCTACTTTTACTGTTGCTACATTTAGCTGCTAATACTTGTGTACTTTTACTTGTAGTGGAGTATTTTGAACTTAAAGTAGTTTTAATACTTCGTCCGTCATGTTCACACTGAGAGTTTTAACTCATAATGTGTGAAATAATCAGACTTTTCAGTTTGTAATTTAACAGAATTCTTCCTGATGAAGTTTTATCACAAACTGTTTCTGAGAAACAAACATAGAAACATGTGAGTTATTGTTATTACATAAAGACGGACTGAAGCCTGACAGTCGAGGCTCGTCTCAGCTGCTGTGGTAACGAGGCGGACGTCTAATTAAAGCACAAGTAGGTCTGTGTCTGCTGCCGGGCCGGGTCGGTCCCCCCGGGCCCGGCAGCAGACACCCGGCTCCATTTAGATCTGACGTCCTGAAGGACTGAAGCTGCTTCATCCGTCCGTCTGTCCTCATGTGTGTCAACACTCACAGCCTGAACCTCCCAACTCAGAGACGAGCCGGTCCGACTCTCAGTCCTGAGACACCTCAGTCCACTCTGATACTGTCCATCTACTGCTTATCAACTGTCTAACTGACTTCTCCTTCTTCTTCTTCTTCTTCTTCTTCTTCTTCTCCTCCTCCTCCTCCTCCTCCTTCTTCTTCTTCTTCTTCTTCTTCTTCTTCTTCTTCTTCTTCTTCTCCTCCTCCTTCTTCTTCTTCTCCTCCTTCTTCTTCTTCTTCTTCTTCTCCTCCTCCTCAGCTGGTGACGTGTCATCACTGTCCCCTGGTGTCGTCTCGTCGTGGTCTGGTCTACAGAGATTCTCTGTCGGTTCTGTCCAGGAACCTGGGGGCCCCCGGCGGCCTCCATCGACCCCCCATCACCGGGCAGCAGGGCCTCGGCCACAACAAGCACACCTGCAGACTCACCAGGTAACACACACACACACACACACACACACACACACACACACACACACATACACACACACACACTAGTTGCAGTATTAGTACACAGTTGTGTATTTCCTCAGTCGGTGACATCACTTCCTGTCTGGACATGGACCAGGTTTAACACCTTCATCACCGCCGCTCTCTCTCCTCTCTGCCTCACAGACCTAAACTCCCAGAATCCATTGCTCTGGCTCGCTCCAGGCCGGCAGGCAGCATGAAGCACCTGGTCCTCGCTCACCTGAGGAAGCTGCTGACGACAAGCCCCGCCCAGCAGAGGAGCCTCCACCTGCCCGTCTGACTCCTCCTCCACCCGGCTGCAGGAGAGCAGGCCGCGATGATGATGATGATGATGATGGAGATGATGATGGAGCAGCGGGGGCGCCGCGGTGCCTCACACAGACAGACAGAGTGTTTCCTGTCTGCAGACTGAGGATCTGAAACTGATCCTGGATCAGATGTGAGCTGCTGTGAACTCAGAGCTCAGAAGTCCTCTGAGTTCTCTCAGAAGATCTTTGACTTTAGCAAAAGTAGAGATAGCACGCTGTAAAAAGTGCTCAGTTACAAGTTAAAGTACAAAAGTAGTGTCTGTAAGATGTGACATGGTGACATCATCATTAACGCGTAAGAAGTTGCTTAAAAACAATTAAAACTTTTAGAGGTTAAATCTGAACTGCTTCATTTTATAAGCTGAGTCATTTAGAAAGTAACTAAGCTGTCAGAGTAATGTAATGGAGTATAAAGTACAACATTCATCACAGAAACGTAGTGAAGTATAAGTGTGTGTCACAATCGTGCTTAAATGTACTTAGTTACTTTGTGATCGTGGACACCAGACGAGCTTCACACGATGTTTGTGTTCAACTAATAAATACTCTGATTACTCTGATTACTCTGATTACTCTGATGATCTCTGGCTTCATTTCACCTCCATTTTTTCCTTGTTTGACTTTTTTTGATCTTTTACACAAAGAATCTGAGATAAAGGTCCGTCTGCTGATGAGCGATCAATAAAGTTTTATCTAAAAGCAAAAAAAGCACAGAAAAAGTCAAGAATCATAAACATAAACAGAAAACTCTGTGGTGACGTCACTACGGAAGCCCTGAGGGACGTTTTCCATCTTCTCAGTCTGCTGTGATGAAGAAGTGTTCTGACCCGAGAGCAGTTTGACCCGGAAGGTCAAAGGTCATTAAGTTATTAATTATCATTATCCATCTGTGAAAAGACCATCTCAAAAAAATATGAGAAGAAAGAAAGAAAGAAAGATTTAGATCAGGATCTCAGAAGATGAATAACCAGTTAAACCATTTCCTCATTTGTCCCTCAGGGCTTCCGTACTTTACTTTATGTTCATGGTGTTTTCATCAGCGATCAATGAAACAGGTTCAGTGTCAGTGATGAGTGATCGCCCTCAGTTCTGTACGAGACAAGGTTCTGTTCGGCTCATTTGTGGTCTTTGAGCGCCATCTGCTGGTACCACAGCTGTACTGCAGGGAAGTCTGTGAGCAGACACCAGGACATGACAGAACATGAGGTTCTGCTGTGGCTCAGGGGTACAGTGGACTGTGTGTTGATCTCAGGGTTGATGGTTTGAGTCCCATCTCCTGCCTGAAGCTCCTTTTTTCTAAAAAGCCTTTTTCTTCTGCAAAACTGTGACTCGAACAAAAACCAGAGAGCAGAGGCTTGTGAATTTTCTCATTCATCAAGGTCATAGTTATCTCAAGGAAATTGAATTGAACACAACTGGATTTGGTTTTGTCTTGAAGACGTTTCACCTCTCATCCAAGAGGCTTCATCAGTTCCAGTTTCAGGAACTGATGAAGCCTCTTGGATGAGAGGTGAAACGTCTTCAAGACAAAACCAAATCCAGTTGTGTTCAATTCAATTTCCTTGAGATAGAGAGCAGAGAGCAGCTCTGTGGGTTAAGAACCTGATGTGCTGATGTAAGTTTTTAGTATACAAGAGGTCGTGAGTTCGATTCCCTCCACGAGCAGCCGTGTTGCACCGACGCAGCCTCAGACTGTGAGGCGGCTCACAGGTGTGTCAGCTGGACTCACCTGCTGCTTTTATCAGCTGACGGGTTGTGACGCAGATCTTCAGTGTCACATGATGAGGGGCTGATGTGGTTCAGTGGAAGATCAGCTACTGTTCCTAAAGTTGCTGGTTCAATTCCTCTCTCCTGCTCTACAAATGCACAATGTAGAAGGAAACCTTTGAGCAGACTCATCGTTGAGAGTTGAACCATATTACCAGGTTCTCGCTCCGCTGCTCGTCTGTGACGTCTGAATATGTCTGCGGATCAGCACCGATGGGTTCTGCTAACAGCTGTCAGAACAATGACCAGCGCTGTTTATTGAACACAAACTGCAGCTTCATGTTCCAGAGAGAACAGATTCTGCTGCAGGTGAACACATCGTCTGTGGGATTGAACCAACAACTCTGCAACAGGAAGGTTTCCTGCAGCTTTACGCTCCAGTCAGTCAGCTGCTGTCGCTCTCATTAAACAGAACACAGAACACCTGCTCAGAGCCGGGCCCAATCAGCACCAGAGGCCCAGGTGGGGATTGAACTCACAACCTCTCGCATCCTAAAAAGGAGCATTAAAGCCCGGCGTGTTTCCACTGAGCTATTGACCAGAGGATCTTTGGTCTGTTCAGCTTCATGCTGTGTCTTCAGAATAAAGTTCTGGATCTGTGACTGTGGTGTTTTCAGTCGGAGCAGCTGAGCAGGAGAATTTAAAGCCCGTCAGAACTTTGTCTGCAGCTCTGAGTCAGAACTGTCTGTGTTTGAGTCTCTGAGGACATTTTCATGTGTTTGTCCTCTGTGTGACGTTTGGTGTCAGACGGACTCTGAGTGTTGTGTTGCAGAGATAAAGTTCTGTTCAGGTCCAGACCGGTTCCTCTCTCGTCACCTTCCTTCAGTCTCGTCCTCTGTCTCTCTCTGCTTGTTAGCTGCCTTCAGCGCTGAAGATGGTCCAGTGGTCTAAGACGCCGCCTGGTGACGTGGAGACGCCGGATCGAACCTCGGCTCAGGTAGGAACAGAAGTGTGTGTGTGTTGTGTATGTATGTGTGTGTGTTCCAAACCAAAAACAAAAACCCCCAAAAACCCAAAAAACTTCCGCTCGCGTCTAAAACTTGCGTCCGTTGCGTTCGTTCGTGGACTTTGCGTCGTCGACCGTCTGACAGAGTGGAACTGGAGGAAACAGTGAAGGTAAGTCCGGTGGAGCTAGCTAGCTTGATAAAAGCTAGCTAGCAAGACTGGTTTCATTATTAACTTTGTTTTAGTTCAACTGAAACATTTTTATGTGACGAACCATTTAAAGAATAAAACTTCTTCAGAGTCTCTCTTTTCCTTAAAAACATTATTATGATGTGAATTAATGATGGGAGACATCAAACCTGTGGGACTGTGTCAAGCAGGCGCCTCCTACTGGACATCAGGGTCGATGCACTTTCCTTTGTTGGTGCATTTTAGGCCGCTCTCATGTCAGAACCATGTGACGTCCCAACACAAACATAATGTGATCAGATATTAGAAACATCTTCTTATTTATGACTGATCAGAATATTACGTCACTGACCTCCTCGTGCAGTTCCCATGGATCGTGACTCAGAACCAGAACCAGAATCAGAATCAGAACTCCTTTATTGGTCCTGCAAACGGGGATATTTGTGTGTTTGGGACTCCAACAAAAATAGACCCAGGTCTCTTTGTGGAGGACAAACAACTACCACAAAAACATCACATCAACAAACACACAAAACCTCCACAAACAAACAAACAAAACCTCCACAAACAAACAAACAAAACCTCCACAAACAAACAAACAAAACCTCCACAAACGCACAAAACCTCCACAAACAAACACACAAAACCTCCACAAACGCACAAAACCTCCACAAACAAACAAACAAAACCTCAACAAACGCACAAAACCTCCACAAACGCACAAAACCTCCACAAACAAACAAACAAAACCTCCACAAACAAACAAACAAAACCTCAACAAACACACAAAACCTCCACAAACAAACAAACAAACAAAACCTCCACAAACAAACAAACAAAACCTCCACAAACACACAAAACCTCCACAAACAAACAAACCCTCCACAAACAAACAAACAAACCCTCCACAAACACACAAACAAACAACAAACCTAAAAATACACAACCCTCCACAAAGAGACCTTAGACTACCACTGCTCCTCTTTCTCTTCCTGCAGGTGATGGACGAGCAGATGATCCGAACCCCGGAGACGATCCGAACCCCGGAGACGATCCGAACCCTGGAGACGATCCGAACCCTGGAGACGATCCGAACCCTGGAGACCATCCGAACCCTGGAGACGATCCGAACCCTGGAGACGATACGAACCCTGGAGACCATCCGAACCCTGGAGACCATCCGAACTCTGGAGACCATCCGAACTCTGGAGACGATCCGAACCCTGGAGACCATCCGAACCCTGGAGACGATCCGAACCCTGGAGACGATCCGAACCCCGGAGACGATCCGAACCCTGGAGACGGTCCGAACCCTGGAGACGATCCGAACCCCGGAGACGATCCGAACCCTGGAGACGAGTCCGAACCCTGGAGACGAGCCGAACCCTGGAGACGAGCCGAACCCTGGAGACGATCCGAACCCCGGAGACGATCCGAACCCTGGAGACGATCCGAACCCTGGAGACGATCTGAACCCTGGAGAGGATCCACAGCAGGACCTGAAGCAGCAGGAACTCTGAGTCTTCTGATGAGCTCCTTCAGGTCTGCAGGTGTTTGACTCCAGGTTCAGCTGCTCACAGTGAGCACTGTTGTCTTTACTGGATATTTACGTAATAAACCTTTTTTCTTTAATGAACTCTGTTGTGGTTTTAATCCTGCTCAGCCCTGACTGTTAAAGACCGTGTTGAGTCTTTTGATGGAGTCCAGTGTCTCCTCTCGGTGGCGCTGTCAGAACTTTAACTCTGTCTGATATATGAATGTTTCTCTGCAGTGGAGACCAGAGCTTCATCACCTTCATTATCTGCTCCTGTTGGGAATGACTGAGGCCCGTGTGTTGTTGAATAAAGTCTGAGCAGGTTCGCCTCTCTCCATCTCTCACCACATTAATGAAGCTAACAGCCGCTCAGTGAGAGTTTATAACGTTTTACCAGCAGCTGATATGAAATATACCTGAAGAGCTGCCTGTAATATCACCCAGCAGACAGATGAAGCTCATTCTGACAGCTACAGTAGTTTATATGCTCATTATTCAGCCTCACAGTGGTTCTGTGTGTTTGTCTCAGTTCTGTTCTAATGACTTAATGTTTTAGTTTTGATTAGTTTGGATTGAATTCTATAGAAATAAACTTGCCTAAGTGAGGTTTTATTTGACTGAAGGTTTTTACATCTCAGCCTTTAGATCTCTAAACCTGGTTTCAAACCGAGTATTTATGAATATAAATGGGTTTGTGGTTTAACTTTATGAACATTTTGAACCTACAGAGACAACAGGGTCCTCACACTGATGGTGCTCAGGGCCCTAATGATACAGAAATTAAATGAAAGTCTGTCAAGAATTTAATATTTTAGTTTGGTGTTTGGATGCGACGCTGTGGACGAAAGGTGTCGAGGACCATGTGATGTAACTCACAGGAGGTCAAAGGTCGTCTGGAATATTAATTTAAAAGCTGCGTGAGTTCTCGACTCCTGCTGACGACTTTAATCTGCTCAGCTAATGAAAACCAGACGGAGCTGATCTACCTGCAGGTCAGCAGGTACACACACACACACACACACACACACACACAGAATAAATATACTGTTCTCAGGATTAAACGTCCAGTGTGAAGCATCTAGTGACATCTAGTGCTGAGGTGGCAGATTGCAACCAACTGAACACCCCTCACCTCATCCAAACAATGTGAAAACAACAGGAGACGAAGATTATGAAGACGAGGATGACGAAGAAGAACGTAGAGTAAGAGGAGGAAGATGAGGATAGAAAAGAGCACAGAAAGAAAGAAAGAAGAAGAAGAAGAAGGAGAACAAAAGGGTAGGAGGAAGGAGGAGAAGAGTTTGAAAACAGACTGAACCACAGATGTAAGAGGAGACTTTAGATGGTTTGTTTGTCCTCACGTCCAGACCGAACCTGGACCAGGACCGGGCTCATACAGACTGAACCTGGACCAGGACCGGGCTCATACAGACTGGACCAGGACCGGGCTCATACAGACTGAACCTGGACCAGGACCGGGCTCATACAGACTGGACCTGGACTGGGCTCATACAGACTGAACCTGGACCAGGACCGGGCTCATACAGACTGAACCTGGACCAGGACCGGGCTCATACAGACTGAACCTGGACCAGGACCGGGCTCATACAGACTGAACCTGGACCAGGACCGGGCTCATACAGACTGAACCTGGACCAGGACCGGGCTCATACAGACTGAACCTGGACCAGGACCGGGCTCATACGGACTGAACCTGGACCAGGACCGGGCTCCTCCGGACTCAGAGGGCACCCAGAGGCTCTGGAGCTGCTTTGTGGGAACAACAAAGACCTGAGTGTAATGAAATAATCTGTCAGGATTTGGGCCGACAGGAGCAACAGGAGGGAAACGCAGCACCAACATGAAGCTGCTGATCTCAGATAAGCTCTTCAAAAGGTCGCTGCCCTGTGAAACTGTGTCAGAGCTCATTCAAACATGGTTTACTTCTTTTTTCAACAATCACAATTTTGTTTCCATCGTCGGCTGAAAAGCTCTCGGGGTCTCCCACAGGACGCGCTGCATTCAGGGCCCGTCTGAAAAATGACTTCCCTGCTCTCCATGAACACAACATTCATCTTTTACAAGAATTCTGTTTGTTTGGTTTTCCTTCAGTTTGTCTCGTCTGCGTCACCGTGTCCACAGCGCCTTCCACTTCACTCTGCTCTATTGTATTAATGTGACTGGAATTCATAGTTTTACAGTGAGTTTTATGTCATTGTTAAACTTTACTGCTCTGGCTCACGCTCAGCGCTCTCATAGCTTCGTTTTCAGAATAAAGCTGTAAAGATTCACTGTGCACTGAGTGATGAGCAGCAGACAGACAGTCAGAGACCAGCTGGTGAACATTCAGCAGGTAAACACTCAGGTATTTCACTCAGGAGCTGCTGGAGAACTAAAACACCTGACCTCCCATCAGCATGGAGCAGAAGATGACTGAGTTCACAGGTTTAGGTGAACTGCTCCTTTAATTTCGTGGTCTCAACGTGTTTCTGCTGAAAAGATGAACACAGAGTAACTGTACGTCACTGTAAGTCTCGTCTCTGCTGACCTCCTGTGGTTGAACGTCTCACCTGGCTGCTGTGATGTGCAGGTGTCCTCCAGGATGCTGTGACATCACTGGTGGGTGTGGTCAGAGAAGAAACGGGAGACGAGAGGACAGCGAGTCGTCCGTCTGCTCTCAGCTCAGCAGGTGTTTGAAGCACATTCACAGTCAGCAGGCAGATTTCTCCCTGTGTGGTGTTTGTGTGGTGAGCAGCTCTGTCTAACGTCTGCATGTTGTTCTGCACCTCCTCTTTTCCTTTACATCCCTGCAGAGCTCGTTAACACAGCTGTGACTCACTGTGGACACATTAATAAGCTCTGCAGCATTATAATTATTGACAAAACATAATTCCCCTTTTCTGGGAAAATCCCTGCATGTGTGTTCTGATCCTGGTTCTGAAAATGTGACCAACTGTCATATTTGCAAGAAACCTGTCAACTACAACGAAAACCACACATTTATTTAAAGGAGCAGTCTGTAGTTTAGTGGAAGAAATGTTAATGAGCAGAGAAAGATCCTCACTGGCTGATAAACAACTAAATAAACCATAACTCTTTGTTTTCATGACTGAATAAAGGACAACTCACTTTATACTGTTTTACTCTGTTTACATGTGGCGGACCCTGCCACCTCTCTCGCTTCAGACAGTGTTCTGGGACCTTATTCTCCTCTGAGAACAGCTGGTTTGTTCACTGATGGAATAAAGTTTGTATTATTACCTCATTAATATTGTAAATATTAAAATTCAGAGTTGGAATTTTTTCTTTAAAATTACATATTGTCCTTTAAACATTATTTTAAAAGAATCATCTTTCCTCAAAATCATTCAAAATGTTCTCTGTGATATGAAACAATTTTAGGATTTAAGGTTTCAAAGGTTTATTTACATATTACCCATCATTCATCATCTGTGTGTCTTCATAATTGGTTTATTACTGATAATTATCAACAGTTATAGTCAATGGAAAATTTATCGATATGATTCTTTTCTCTTTTCTTTCAGTCTTTATGTTGCAGCAGCATTTCCATATCAGATTATTTTCTCGCAGTTTGTGATTAGTTTGTTAGGAGACGTTGTCGGTCCTTCCTGCTGCAAAGACTCTGTAACAACCGGATCTGTGATACGGAAACAATCAGACAAATGACCCTCAGATTAACTAAATGTAGAACCAGAACCAGAACCAGAACCAGTACCAGGTTGTGTAAAACCACATACACAAACTGTGAAGTACAACACAACATAGTCTGAAGGGAAGAAAACTAATCTCATATGGAAATACCGACTAGGAAAAAGAAATATGACAGATAAAAAATGTCAATATAGTTTTATATGTATTATTATTATTATTTATATATGTAACAGTGTGTGCTCGTGTGTGTGTGTGTGTGTGTGTGTGTGTGTGTGTGTGTGTGTGTGTGTGTGTGCGCGTGCTGTGGTCAGGTGCTCAGCAGACACAAACACTGCAGGGGATGAAGAAAGCTCCCGTGCTTAGTTACCGGCATGGCTCCGCCCCTTATACTTTCCGGCTCGAGGATTGGTGGAAGGAACAACATCGCTGCCATGTCAACGGAGAAGTGAGCTGTCAATCAAACAGAGGCGGGCTCTGCAGCTGGAGTTAATATATTCCAGGCAGTTGTAAAGTCGTGGCGGAGAGGACCGAGAGGAGAAGCAGGCAGCCGGCGGCCGTTAGCTCGCTGTGGATGAACGCTCACCTGCCCGCGGACACGAACACGACGGCTCGGCTCGGCTCGGCTCGGGGAGATGGAGGACGACAGCACCGAGCAGATGAGACCGCTGCTCACATCTGTAAGTCCACACTTTCCTCCCCGGTGAACCTGTTAGCCGGCGGCTAGCGGCTCCTCTCAGGCTGTGAATTACCTCAGAACTGAGACTGAGGAGACTCCGGAGGCTTTCTGCCGACACGGTGTCTGACGGCAGAGCGAAGAGAAGAAAGTGTAGATGTTGTTGGAAGTGTTGGTGAGCGGATGAGTTCTCCAGCCGGCTGGAAGGAGCCGAGAGGAGGCGACTGCTTTTGTTTTTAAGAGACCACGCTTATGCCAGGAAGTGAAGTAACGATGCTTTCCCGTTTCAGTGAAGAAGGGAACCTCACAGAACCCCTTTAACAAACATGGTGATTCTCGGTTCTGATGCTCTCGACACATCTGTGTGAGTTCTGAAATACTTTGAAAAGTGGAGTTCGACTCTTTAGGAGCTCCTCTTACATTCGGCATGAATCACATCCACCCAGCAGAACTCTGTTTGAGATCATTTCAGCTCTTTTTGTTCGCACTGAAAACATTCATCGTACTCTCTTCCCCATTCGTGTAGTTGCGGCGAATAGCTTGGCCGAAGTTAAATTAAGTTTTTTTTTAATTAAATCCGGGCTGATTGAACTCTTGTTTACACGCCGAACACAAGATGAGTCTGTCATTAATCACAACGACTTATTTTAGTTGTTGAATAATGCACTCAGCGTTGTCGCTAATTATAAATGCGTAAAATTAGCAAGTTACCTAATGGAGTTTCGTTTGGACTGTCAGCCCCATCACTTGTTTCTCCTGTGTAAGTGGGTTGGAAAGAGCCGTGTTTAAGCAGACGACCCAGGCTCGAGCTGCTGCATCATTAAACGTGTGTTTGAGGGAGGCAGTCAACCTCCAGTTCACTGAAGAGTTGTCAGAGCACGTGGAGATGAGTGTGTTGTGGCGGGATGGAGTGATTCACCTCACATCATCCCGGCCTGGAGGAGACACAGCGGGGAAAAGCTGGGCTGATGCCCAGTGTAAGGGCCCTTGAGCAAGGCACAGAAACATCATGTGTTCTGATGATGCTGGCTGAGGGGGTCCTCACTGTCCTGCAGGATGCTGCTGTTACCATGGAAACAGACATGAGTCACTGTTGTTGAATTAAAAAACTGATCAGAACTTTGCTGCCCACTGTCTCTGCGATGCTGCTGTTCAGCCTCACGCTCAGGGACGATTCTCGGGTCAGAGCCCCACTGACACCACCCGCCCTTTGTTCACACAAATACCAAAAATATATCTTTTGAAAAATAACTTTATCATTTTAACATTGGTTCAGCTAACTCCAAAATCCAGATTGGTTTTCCTTTTTTTGGAGACCTTTCCAGAACACCAGCTTCACTGTGACAGTTCACACAGACAGCCTCCTGCGACAAACACAAACCGTCTTCACTCAGCTGGTTCTCCTGACCGTTCACTCCGTGTGCCTCCCTCTGTATCAACAGTCATTAGATCAGATTAGATTCAGCTTTATTGTCATTAAACAAAGTAACAGGTACTTGGACAACAAACATGCAAGTCATCTTATGTAAATTATTTACAAATAGCCATCTCTAACCTGCTTGGTTGCACACCTATCTGAACTTTCATAAACCAATAAAAGTCATCAATAATTAATAATAAAACGAGCTTCACATCAAGAGTCCAGTTGTTCTGATTCTGATACCTTATCGGTGACTCCGCCCACGCTCACCATCAAACTGAAAGCTTGTTTCGATCAGTTTTCCACTTTGAAAATCAAAGAATTTGAAATTGTTCACTGATTAAAAAGACAAATGTCACGTCAGCTGTTATTAATTATTAATTCATGTTAATGACAGAACTCAACATTTGTGAGGGAAGTAGCTCCACTCTGTAACATCGCTGTTTCTGTAGTTTAAACCTCCAGCAGAGAGAGACGTCTCTGTAAGAGATGATCTCACATCAGTTACAGGATCATGTTAACTACTTTCATCTACATTCATACCAGATCAATCATTTAAAGTTATACACTTGTTAGTTTTGAATCTGGACCTTCAGCTTTTGGATCAAGTAGCTTATAAAGAATTAGTTGAGCCGGAGTCAATACGTCAGATAATCACTATGCAGATAAATCCTCCTGATCAGACCCAGTGTCAGCACAGACTCCACAGTAAAAGACTCTGAAAGAAATCAGAGGCAAACAGAACTTGATTATGACAGCAAAAAATAATAATATCATTATCTAAAGTTTATATCACTTCAGGCTGGCGGATCAATGATCGGTCGATTGATATAAAAATAAATCACCATCACTATCAATGAATCATTTTAGACATTAAAAACAAACCCGTCAGACTTTTTCTGGTTCCAGAAATCTAAATGTGAGAATGTTCTGCTTTCCGTCATCACGTCCGACAGCCAATGAAAAATGTTTTAACAAAAGAAATGGCCGACGTCTGTTTGGGCTCCTGTGGTGAGCATTTACAGATGTTTCTCTGGCATTTTAACGATAATGATAATAATCATTGCAGTCCGTCTATACATGTATTAAAGGGCCCAAAACATGGGCAGTTTTTGCGGCTGATGCCAATATAAGATTGTGATATTGATAAATGGGTGAAGACCTGTAGCAGAGGCAGATAGTTTACAGTCTGGTGATGACCTGTAGTGTTTCAGATGCATCAGTGCACTGAAACAGTCAGTGTGATAATTATCAGTCACTCAGAGCATCTAACAAGTTTTCATATAGGCAGATGCATGTGTATCAGTGGGGCGGTGATACTGGAGCTGCTGCTAACCAGTATTTTGATTATTGATTAAGTGATTAGTTGTTTGGTGTATAAATGTCCAGAGAGTGGTGAAGTTGTCGATCAGTGTTTGGTCCTCAGATGTCTCGTTTCATCCACAGCTAGAGACGCAAACTGTGTGTGATTTCTTTAATCCATCATCGGCTGCCTTAATAACCAATAATCAGCTGATCATTAATAATATATGAAATATGTTGGAAGTTTTTCTTTAGAGAACAGTTTGTTAGAGGTTAAAGAGCAGGTAAAGTCAACACTTAGTTACTGACTGATGAACTAAACAACACAAAGTGATGACTTCATTTCAGGAGCCGAGCTGATGATGTGATGATATCAGCTGGTATCCAGGCTCCACAGGTGTGTTAATGAAATACAGGTTCTCATACCAGTATGTTGGATTTTATTTTGATGTATAAGTTATTTGTGGTGAATCATAATCGTCTGTCCACAACTCCAAAGATATTCACTTTACTGTCAGAGGAGAAGATATTCTCATCAAACAGGCCGACGTCTGAGGATTAAAATGACTCAGACAGAATCAACCTGTGATGGTGGAGCTGTATTTGGGAAGCCCTGCTGTAGTGTGTACCTGTGTGTGTGTCTGTGTGTGTCTGTGTGTACCTGTGTGTACCTGTGTGTGTCTGTGTGTACCTGTGTGTGTCTGTGTGTACCTGTGTGTGTCTGTGTGTACCTGTGTGTGTCTGTGTGTCCCTGTGTGTCCCTGTGTGTACCTGTGTGTACCTGTGTGTGTACCTGTGTGTGCCCGTGTGTGTCTGTGTGTACCTGTGTGTACCTGTGTGTACCCGTGTGTACCCGTGTGTGTACCTGTGTGTACCTGTGTGTACCTGTGTGTGTACGTGTGTGTACCTGTGTGTACCCGTGTGTGTCTGTGTGTGTCTGTGTGTGTCTGTGTGTACCTGTGTGTGTACGTGTGTGTACCTGTGTGTACCCGTGTGTGTCTGTGTGTATCTGTGTGTCCCTGTGTGTACCTGTGTGTGCCTGTGTGTGGTGCCTGTGTGTCCCTGTGTGTACCTGTGTGTCCCTGTGTGTGCCTGTGTGTACCTGTGTGTACCTGTGTGTGGTGCCTGTGTGTACCTGTGTGTGGTGCCTGTGTGTGCCTGTGTGTGGTGCCTGTGTGTGCCTGTGTGTGGTGCCTGTGTGTACCTGTGTGTCCCTGTGTGTACCTGTGTGTGCCTGTGTGTACCTGTGTGGTGCCTGTGTGTACCTGTGTGTGCCTGTGTGTGTCCCTGTGTGTCCCTGTGTGTACCTGTGTGTACCTGTGTGTACCTGTGTGTGCCTGTGTGTGGTGCCTGTGTGTACCTGTGTGTGCCTGTGTGTGGTGCCTGTGTGTACCTGTATGTACCTGTGTGTACCTGTATGTACCTGTGTGTACCTGTGTGTGTCTGTGTGTGGTGCCTGTGTGTGCCTGTGTGTACCTGTGTGTGTACCTGTGTGTGTACCTGTGTGTGCCTGTGTGTGGTGCCTGTGTGTGCCTGTGTGTGCCTGTGTGTCCCTGTGTGTACCTGTGTGTGTACCTGTGTGTGCCTGTGTGTGGTGCCTGTGTGTACCTGTGTGTGGTGCCTGTGTGTACCTGTGTGTGCCTGTGTGTGGTGCCTGTGTGTGGTGCCTGTGTGTACCTGTATGTACCTGTGTGTGTCTCTGTGTGTACCTGTGTGTACCCGTGTGTGCCTGTGTGTACCTGTGTGTACCTGTGTGTACCTGTGTGTACCCGTGTGTACCTGTGTGTACCTGTGTGTGTCTGTGTGTGGTGCCTGTGTGTGCCTGTGTGTCCCTGTGTGTCCCTGTGTGTACCTGTGTGTGTACCTGTGTGTGTACCTGTGTGTGTACCTGTGTGTGCCTGTGTGTGGTGCCTGTGTGTGCCTGTGTGTACCTGTGTGTCCCTGTGTGTCCCTGTGTGTACCTGTGTGTACCTGTGTGTGTGTGCCTGTGTGTACCTGTGTGTCCCTGTGTGTACCTGTGTGTGCCTGTGTGTGGTGCCTGTGTGTACCTGTGTGTACCTGTGTGTGGTGCCTGTGTGTACCTGTGTGTGCCTGTGTGTGGTGCCTGTGTGTGCCTGTGTGTCTGTGTGTGCCTGTGTGTACCTGTGTGTGGTGCCTGTGTGTACCTGTGTGTCTGTGTGTGCCTGTGTGTACCTGTGTGTACCTGTGTGTACCTGTGTGTGTCTGTGTGTACCTGTGTGTGTCTGTGTGTGTCTGTGTGTGTCTGTGTGTGCCTGTGTGTGTCTGTGTGTGTCTGTGTGTGTCTGTGTGTCCCTGTGTGTCCCTGTGTGTGTCCCTGTGTGTGTCCCTGTGTGTACCTGTGTGTGTACCCGTGTGTACCTGTGTGTACCCGTGTGTCCCTGTGTGTACCTGTGTGTACCTGTGTGTCCCTGTGTGTACCTGTGTGTGTCTGTGTGTGCCTGTGTGTACCTGTGTGTACCTGTGTGTGGTACCTGTGTGTACCCGTGTGTACCTGTGTGTACCTGTGTGTGTCTGTGTGATCAGACCTGAGCTCTCAGCCTGTTGAACGTGCCTCTGGTTTTGTGTCGTCGGCCTCCTGACTCTCCTGTTTGTTGCTGTTGTTGCTGCTCTGCAGTCGCTCTTTATCACTAGCAGATGTGTTTTTGTGAGCGGCAGGATTCCTCTGTAACGCCGCTCACTTCCTGTGTGTAGTCGCTCCATGGAAACTGAGGTGCAGCTTTTCACTCTTTCCATTCAAATGAGGCTGGGCTGAGAACAATGTGAGCTGTGTGCAGCCGTGAAGCGGCCGCGGCGGCCGAGCGCCCTGATGGAGCAGCTTATTGTTTGGTGCAGATGGAGGCGGAAGTGGCTGCTCTCTGAAGGCTTTCAGCTCCACAATAACACCGCGTTTATTAGGCTGTTTGATCAGAGCTGCAGCCGGAGGTCAGACGGGTCAGGACAGGTGGTCCTCAGCTCAGCTGGGTCTGAGCTCCGTCCTGCTCCAGGTGCTCAGTCACTCAGTACTGAGTCTCACTGACAAAGTAAAATCCTGCTTTCAAAGATTTCAAACAAAGTAAAGATCTCAGTCAACAAGGTCTCAGGTAATCAGGTCTGTTAATCTAAAAACATACAGTAAGTTGACAGTATGTCACATTTTTATTTATATTTTCACCAACAAAATCCTTAAAAAATGATTTATTAACACGTCTGTACAGAGTTACATGAACCTGTCAGAGTCTTTCTTGTATGAATCCATTTGTTTAACAGCAGCTGCTGTTTTGTGGCGTTATGTGGAAACCTGACAGGTTTTAAGTGTCGTGTTGCCAAACTTTATTCTTCACACAGAGACATGAGATACACAATGACAGAGGAACCCAACACAGGAGCTTTGCTTCCAACAAAACAATGGCTTTAAGTCATCAGTGTGGCGTTGTGGATACACACAGAACGACCAGGGGGAAGTTCAGGAGGATCCAGACCTGCAAAAGGTTAAAACTACTTTATTACACCTGCTGAGGTGGTTCAGTTTCAGCTGGTTTATCAGCAGGATGACACAAAAACCACTGAACAGATTTCCTCGTCCTCTTGGGTGGATGATGGGTCTCTGTCCAGAACATAATAACAATCAGAATCATAAGAATGTAGTCGTGGATCAGAGCGTGTGGACAAACAGGGAGTTCACTGGATCTGAACATTAACTGGTAACCAGACCTGTGGAGGAGTGAAGCCGCTGTCTGTGGAGGAGTGAAGCAGCTGTCTGTGGAGCGCAGCTATAATGTTACAGCACATTAAGATACTGTGTGCTCTGTACACTTTCACTGCTTCATTGTCTCGATGGTTTCTGGGTGAAGATCAGGTGTTCATCATGTTGATCACTCACCTGTCTGATCCCGCCCACAGAGTTTGATTGACAGCTGGTCTCTGAGGGACAGAAAGAGTAAATATGACACTTAAATAACGACGAATGTGCTTTTTGTCAGAAAGCCTAAAATCACACTCACAGCTGCAGTGTGTACAGTGTGTAGTGTTTACTGTGTGTACAGTGTGTAGTGTTTACTGTGTGTACAGTGTGTAGTGTACTGTGTGTACAGTGTGTAGTACTGTGTGTACAGTGTGTAGTACTGTGTGTACAGTGTGTAGTGTTTACTACGTGTGCAGGTTAGCGTTGTCGTGGCGTCCCAGGTGGCTGGTGTTGACGTCAGCAGACGGGTCCTCTGGAGGCCCGACGCTCTCTGGTGGGCTGTTAGTCTGGATCCTGTCAGGATGGAGACGCAGTCTGCAGGGACAGAAGAAGAAGAGACTCATTGTGTCCGTGGAGGCGTCACCCTGGACGTGTTGACATCGTCTGTGTGGTGGTGACCGAGCAGAGGGACGAGACGAGCGTCCTCAGCAGTAATCATCACGTCTACCTGCCCGACACTGCTCGTTTTATTCATCAGTATTTATCAGTTTTCATCTTCTTAAATAATCCAACAATCATCAAACTGCAGTTTTGTCTGACAGAAAATATTTTCCATTGTTTTGACTGGTAGAAATCCTGTGATCCGACCGGATCTGGTTCTGCATCAGGTGTTATTGTCACCAGGCTCGTATAACCTGGTGCTGTGATATGCTACAGCACACACACACACACACACACACAGCTGATCCTCTAATAGATGATTCATCACAGAATAGTTCCCACTGATGATATCCCAGATAGCATTTTTGCTTTAAATGCCCTCAGATAAATGGGTCAGAACAGGGTCAGAACAGGGTCAGAACAGGGTCAGAACAGGGCCACAGTGTGTCACAGTGTGAAGCAGCAGACTTTGAGCTCTGACAAATCGTGACTTTTTCTTTTTTTGTCATTTTATACGCTGTTATTAATCACTAATAAACAAATCTTTGACTGCAGCCCTTCTCATGAGTGTCTGGTCGGTACTGAGCATGTGCAGCTCTCAACACAGATGAGAACGAAGGAAAGTCTCTTTGGCTTCGTCCATCAGCAGCTCAGTTAGCTTTACGAGCCTGACGAGGCATTTTACTGGGCAGCCCTCATTACTGAACCCTAAGACGGTCGTACCGGTGATACTGAGGTGACCGAACAGCCCTCAACTGGACCGTCTGAGGCATCGCTGTGGGTTATTTAGGATTCTTTCCGCGTCTCTTCATTCAACCAGTCTCTGTGCTGAATCCGTTGTGTTAAAGTGTCGTGTTCAGTTTGGATTATCTGTAAATTTGTGAAGCTCTGATAAGCAGCTGAAGCCAAACAGTGAAGACAAACAGAGAAATCAGGACAAACAGAACAAAAATGACAAAGAAAACCAAAACCTGAGCAGAGAGAAGCAGACGGAGCGACTGACAGCTGCCTCCAGGCGAAGTGAAGCGTCGGAGGTCTTTGTTGAAGACGCAAACACCAGCAGGAGGAGCTGCACAGCGACTGACAGCTGCCTCCAGGCGAAGTGAAGCGTCGGAGGTCTTTGTTGAAGACGCAAACACCAGCAGGAGGAGCTGCACAGCGACGGACAGCTGAGTGTCAGCAGATCACAGCTGCACGTCACCGAGCTCACGTCATACGCTCAGATCCAGACGCTGAGACGTCAGGACGGTTTCAGCACAGACACGTTCTGCTCGACAGGACAGAGGGTCAACCAGCGGGACAGGAAACAGCAGAAGTGTTATAGTCTGATTCCAGCTTCTCTGCAACAATAATCTATTAATGAGCAACTTTTAAATGATCACCAAATCATTTAAATAATAGATTGATTATTCGTTCTGAGTGAATACGTCCTGGTTTCTTTCAAACATCGTATAGTTTGACTTTACTGTGTGTGTGTGTGTGTGTGTGTGTGTGTGTGTGTGTGTGTGTGTGTGTGTGTGGTCAGTAAACATCACAGCTGTCCAGATGTTGGTTCTGCTCTCAGCTGGTTCTCCTAATATGGGAGCAGCCGAGCCGACTGTCTCTGCTCCCCCGGGGAGTCCAGCTGATGTTGTTGTGACCTGCGTGTGTGTGTGTGCTTGTGTGTGTGTGTGTGATATTTCAGTAACATTCAGGTCTTATAATACCAGAGTTTTGTTTGTTTATTTTATTAATAAAGCTATTCTTAAAACAAACAGAGTGTCGAGCTGACGGTGGTGGTGGGTGAAGCTGCAGACAGTTTGTTGCTGATCCGAAGACTCTGCGTCAGGAGTCGGGTCACAGATGTAGAAGTTCAGCAGACGTGTTGTTCAGTTTGTGCCAATATTCATTATTTTTTTAATGGAATCTAAAACAGTAAAGATGGTTGGTAGGTCGTAATTATCACCTGATCAGACCGATCATCAGTCTGATATTCAGCATTTGATCATCAGTCTCTGTGATTTTTCTGTACAGAACGTGCTGCTGTGGTTCTGATGAGCCCACCGTCTGACTGGTACCACATCACAATTAAAAGCCTATAAACACAAATACTCTTAATCTGCAAAGTAACTAGTAACTACATTTATTGGAGATAAATAGAAATAGTGAGGTAAAGTAGCTGGAAGTTGTACTTCGATTGATTCCATCACCTGTTGATCGAAACTTTGACTCGGTTTCATTTTTGACTGTAAATGAATCTCTGTATATCCAATAATATCTGTTGTCAGTCTCCTTGATGTCCTCGGTGTTAGAATGGCTCCCAGAAACAGCCTCGGTCCGGCCGGAGTCTACATGTGACGGTTGACCACCTGAAGCTGAGCGGCCTGAACTTACCTGAGACGATCCGGTCCAGGTGTTCGCTCACGTTTGTTTCCATCTGAGTCGGTCAGATTGTGTCGGTCTGTTGTTGCTCAGCACTTTTACTGCTGAGGCTTAAATGAGACGACGCTGATGATGAAAGATATTAATTCTAGTTTAAAACATTTCAGTCTTTCAGGAGTGAAGTGATGAAACGACTCAGCGTGTTTTGCTCTCCTGTCCACCAGGCTGTCAGTCAGAAATGAGAGTAGAGCTGGTTCTCAGACTAAATGTTGGGTAGCTGAGTTACTGTAAAGTCAGCCAGCAGAGACAGTCTGATTATAACTGCTGTCTCTGTGGTGGTTTTAATTGTTCACCATCACACAGCAGGAGGTCGCCACCACCACGACACTCCTCTCTGGGTTCAGTGTGACTCTCAGCTGCACAGATTACTGTGGTTGTTGTTGTTGTTGTTGACTTTATTTGCCTAAAATCCCCCAAACTGAAGTCTGAACTCTGCACATGTTGTCAGATTATCAGTTCTGAACCTTTCTGTTCTACTCATTCCTCTTTTATTGCCGCGGTGACATTTTAACTAAACCTCATCCTGTCACACTGAAGTCTGCAGAGCTGTTGCACAGTGTGTGTGTGTGTGTGTGTGTGTGTGTGTGTGTGTGTGTGTGTGTGTGTGTGTGTGTGTGTGTGTGTGTGTGTGTGTGTGTGTGTGTGTGTGTGGGTGTGTGTGTGTGTGTGTGTGTGTGTGTGTGTGTGGGTGTGTGTGTGTGTGTGTGTGTGTGTGTTATACACAAT
Source organism: Lagodon rhomboides (assembly GCA_039737535.1). Classification (NCBI taxonomy): domain Eukaryota; kingdom Metazoa; phylum Chordata; class Actinopteri; order Spariformes; family Sparidae; genus Lagodon; species Lagodon rhomboides. Next base: position 34,318,038 of record CM077788.1, on the reverse strand, counting down.
AATAGGAACCTTACTGTTGTACAAGTTTGATTTATATTTCCAGATGAGCTTCCTTGTTTCAAAGTTTTCTTTTTGATTTATTTCCAGTCTTTCACTTGTTGCTCAGGTTTTGGTCTCCACCTCCTCCTGAGGAGAAGATCTGTCTCTGTCTTGTATTCAGAAAGTGTTGCTACGAGAGCTGTGAGTGAAGCAGAACAGTGAAGTTGTCCGGACAGATGAACATTTAGCTGGAGCTCATGATAAAGACGCGTGTTGTGAGTCTTCATCCTGAATGATCTGACTTTGAGTTCTGATCATGACTGGATTCTTTCCAGCGCTGACGGCCATTGTTAGATTATCGACTCTTGATCAAGTCTAGTCTAGCTCATTGTGACTGACTCTGGATCTGTAAAGCCGCTGGGAGCTGCAGATTCAGCTGATGATTCACGGTCTTCAGAGTTTTTACATCGTCATTACATATATTATTAAAGTCAGAGGTCGACAGAGAAACGGAGCGAGGACCTCCACTGGACATATATTCTTATTAAACCTGTTAAACTTGCTGCTTCCCTGAACATGTTGAGCTCCTCTCTTCTTTGCTCTTACCGTTCGCTGCTACGTTGGCAGCAGTAGTATCTTGGCTAACGTTAGCATGTTAGCTTCACCCTCTGCAACATCTCCAGCAGTTTCTGAGGTGGAGGTTCTGTCACAAGTGACACAATGATCCAGCGTGGCTCTCAGGAACGTCCCTCCAGTACAGGTGATAATCCTCTGGACAGTTGTCTGGTCCAGTCTGTTAGTATAATGTCATTAGCTTAGCGTGCTCACGGTGGGAGGAGCCATTGGCAGCCAATCAGCAACAATTTAACAGTTGTTTTTTGTTTTTTTACCAGTTTATCTTTGCTCCTAACATTTTGGATTCATGTTAATGATTTTGTAGAAACAAGGAAACGTCTGGATGCGACTGAATATCTGTCAGAGGACATTTAAAGTTTTATCTGTTCCAGTTAGGAGTCGAGGTCTGTTAGCTGTCAGGGAGAGTGTGTGTGTGTGTGTGTGTGTGTGTGTGTGTGTGTGTGTGTGTGTGTGTGTGTGTGTGTGTGTGTGTGTGTGTGTGTGTGTGTGTGTGTGTGTGTGTGTGTGTGTGTGTGTGTGTGTGTGTGTCTCTGTGGGTCTGTGTGTGTGTGTGTGTGTGTGTGGTCTCTGTGTGTGTGTGTGTGTGTGTGTGGCTCATGTTGTGGCTTGTCGTTGCCTCTCAGCAGAATTCCTCAGCTGAGTGGATGGAGAGGCTTCACAGAGTTTCTGTGGAAGCTGTTCTTGTCTTTATGGTTTGCAGATGTGAAACCCTGAGCTGTGTTTGTTAGGATGTTGGAAGCAGCAGCAGCTTCAGTCCTCGCTGCGTCACACTGCAGCCTGTTGCTCTTGTGAAACTGGCTGTGTAGAAGTGTCAGAGTCGGACTGCTCTGGTTCCAGTGCTGGTCCACAGTTCGGAGCAGGAACCCGTGGCCCCGCCCCGCCTCCTGTTCTTGCTCTTTTTTTCTTGCTGTGTTTGCAGACTTCCAGGCTGGCTGCTCGCTCTGACAGACGCTCAGTGAAGCAACACGCTGGGCTATAAATACCGGATGGTAGCGGCTGTGCTGGCTGTATTTGCATACTGAACCTGGACGCTGGCAGAGCCACACGTTCCTGCTGATAGTCGGCCTGTGTTCGAGCTGCGCAGCTGCTGCAGCGACCTGCTGCCTGTTTCACCACTCTCGCCTTTGTTTTGGACGGTTTCTGTTTCTGGACTGTGAGCAGAGGTGATTTGAGGCGGCTGGTGTTGGTCGGAGCAGCGATGGGAGACTTTTGGGGAGATATAGCCAGTCAGAGGGTGGCCAGAGCCATGTCGCTGGTACGTATGAAGACACACACTTCTGTCTCATGTGATCAGAGCGCGGTCGGCCGTTACACTCAGACTGAAACTCCTCAGTTGTTTCATCTTGTCGATCGGTGTTTCCTCCTCAAATGTTTTGTTCTGTCAAACCAGAGATCTTCAGTTTACTGTCAGAGACGAGGAGTGAAACCAGACAGATCAGCTGTATACATACGAGACACATGTGACAGGCTGACCGCAGAGACTTTTCTTTCCTCTGAAGAAGAATAGATCGATTATCAGAATAGCTGGCGATTAATTTAACAGCTGACACTCAGATGTGATGAGAGCAGTTTAAGCAGAACATGAGTGACATGTTGTCGCTCATCGTGACACATTTGAGGAAATCAGACGGTGAAACAGGAAGCGAGCTCGATGTTAGAGGCAGCTGAGCGCCTCCACACAGTCTCACTGTCAGGAGGATCAATATTCACACTGCAGACAGGAGTTTTACAAAGAGACCCAGCAGAGATCACTTCATCTCTCAGGCTGTGACTCCTCTGCTGACCGGACAGATACCATCATCATAATCACATTTCACTGCACTGACACTGTTTTTACTAAACTTACAGACTTTCACTGATTAACATTGATAACTGTTAGATTAATCAATAATAAAAGTTCATATTGTCTGACTTCAGGTTCCTGTATGTGAGTATGTTCCTGAACTGAAGATCTTTGTGGACAAACACTGACGTTTCACAGACCGAACAACAGATTGATTCATCAAGAACTTAATCAACGGTGATTTCAGTCGTTGGTCGCAGCAGTCAGAGCAGTCCGACTGTCTGTGTGACCGTTCGGTTCTCCAGAGAACAAACAACTGTTCTGATAACTCAGGAAATGATCCCTGATTCTTCAGTGATGAGAACAACTGTTGGTGTTTCCACAGTTCAGTGTTTCGGATCGGAGTTCCTCCTCCTCCTCCGCTGCAGGGAGGTCAGCTGTGGTTGAATTATTTTCAGGCCACATGACTCGAAACTCTTCCAAGTGCAGATCACAGAGAGAGAACAGGGTGAACAGAACCGGCCGACCCGCTCCAGACGCTTCCTCCTTCTGAATGTGAAGGCTGTAAATCTGAAAGCTGATCTTTGACTCCGAATCATCACCAGATTTTATTTTTAGCCTCTTTTAAACTGAATGTCAGCAGCGAGTTATCTCCTCCGCTCAGCGTCGGACTCTCGCAGCTCTCCGGAGAAGAAACAACACCAGCCTCTGGAAATACTCTGTTACATGACGATGCGTTTTAAGTTCAGGACGATCTGGTGCAATTCTTCAAATGTTCTTAATATCTACATGTCCCTCCTCTCCATTATACTTTCAAACAAACCTTTCCTGTAGAAGTGTCAACACGTAGGACTCTCAGGTCTGAAGTGTGTCTGACCGACGTCACTACAGAACAGAGAATCCAAAATATGTTTGATTTCTGAGGAACGGGACAAATGGAGACAAAGACGCTGCTGCTTTTCTCCTCATGGAAACTGCTGGATAACAGACGTTACACAGGCTCTTGATCCAGACGCTCTGTGAGTGACAGTATTGGCTGATGGATCAATATCAGAACCTGTTTTTACTCCCAGCCTCAGATATCCAGTGTCGCTCAGACTCTCGTCCGCTCACTTTAACCTTCAACATTAAACGAGCGTGTCGTCATCTGTGCTGATTCAGCAGCTTCGCTTCAGTCAACACATATTTTACAACAACTTCATGATGACGGCTCGTATTCCATGTAGACCATCGATGGCTCACAGGTTCAGTGTCTGCTGCTGCTCTGCAAACACACCGAACATCAGGAAGAGTTAGACAGAGAGAGACACACACACACAGACACACACACACACACACACACACACACACACACACACACACACACACACACACATGCAGAGTCTGTCAGATCGTTTGGGGCCCTCCCACCTGTAAACTGTAAAATATTAGGTGCAACATCAAACAATCGCTTTAGCATCAGCTCATCCTTCAGTCTGAAACGTGTTTATTGATGATTGATATTGAGACTTTTTACATAAAGTCTGTCTCTGAACTGTCGTCATGGTTACCAGACGGGAGGCGGTCGTGTGAAGCGGCAGCAGATGTAATTATTTTCTGTTGTGCGACCTGTTCGAAAGAGTCGCAGTTCATATCCCCCACAGCATAAAATAATACTAAACTAAGCTTTTATTTTGAAATCACAGCGCCTTCCTGTGTTCAGAGTTCTGTTTTAAATGTTTGAATATTGAATTTGTCTCCCTGCGTTTCTCTGTTCTGTACTGAATCGTCTTTAACAAACCGTCCCGTCTGAAACACATTTTGGATCAGATTCTGTACTTCTGATCTTTACTGGCAGCGTCGCAGCTCATATGAAACTGAGAGTCAGATAATAACCACAACAAGCCATATTACTGGCACACAGCAGCACCGCTGTGTTGGTAAACAAGTCGTCACACACACACACACACACACACACACACACACACACACACACACACACACACACACACACACACACACACAGTCTGTGGGTGAATCCATGATGTGGTGAGTTAGGGTGCAGTTTGACAGACTCGGCGTGTGAGTCGAGGCGTGTTGGCTGCTGATCTGGGAGCAGTTCACATCCTGCTCACTACACACTGCAGGAGAAGTGAGGCGGATGCAGCGGAGGGATCAATCCTCCACTTCCTGTCGGTCAGCGCGCGCGGCGCTCGGTCGGGATGATAACAGATGTGATGACAGGAAGGAAGGAATGTGTGTCCAGCACAGTGTGAAATCTACATTTGAACCGGATGAAGCGGAAAGATCCGTCACTCACAGCTCACATGGACAACACTGCGGTCACCACACTCTGACCACATCATCAGAACACGGTGGGCGGAGCTTCCTGTCGGGGTGAGACGGTGGTCACCAGGCAGAGATGAGCTGGACGTCCGACATGTCGTGGACAGTTTCTATCTAATGAGAGCAGTTAACATCCAGCAGAGGAGGAGGTGTTCCGACCCGTTAGTTAAAGGAACAGTTCACCCAACACTCGTCATCAACATGTTCAGAATTATAACACTTTTCTGAAAGAGCAGCAACAGAACAAAGAAGCAGTGTGAAGATGAAACAGTCCATGAGGAGCAGCAGAGGACCGAGGCTGTCAGCTGGAGCTGCTGAGGACGTCTGCTGGTGGACTCTGATGTGTTCTGGACCAGGACCGGTGTTAGTCCTGCGGGTCTGGGGACGGGAGGTCGGCTGATGCTTGACCTGTAGTATACAGTCTCCACATACATGTTATATATGTATCTGTACTTGTACTTTTGATACTTAAGTACATTAAATATCAGTAACTTTAATACTTTTACTCGAGTACTTTACATATGAGTGATTTTCACTTTCACCAAAGTCATATTTTAACACCAGATCTTTACTTTTACTCCAGTAGGACTTGATTTCTTTCAACAACAACACTCCTGCCGTCACAAACACTGTGATTTGATCTTTGAGCTGCTAACAATGTTATCGTCTCTTCTCCAAACTATTGATCTGCTATTGGTTCTGATTCAGTGTTGGTTTGTCACCGAGGCGTCGCGTCAGTCCTGAAGCTGATCGACTCTGCAGAGAAGAACAAACTGTTTAAAGTGGAGCTGTGTCTTTAAGCCCTCCTGTGTGTGTGTGTGTGTGTGTGTGTGTGTGTGTGTGTGTGTGTGTGTGTGTGTGTGTGTGTGTGTGTGTGTGTGTGTGTGTGTGTGTGTGTGTGTGTGTGTGTGTGTGTGTGTGTGTGTGTGTGTGTTCTGTCAGCATGCTGCTGTACAAACAGACAGCAGGCTGTGAGCTGAGAGTTACAACAAGTGTGGGGCTGCACTTCCTGTCAGACACACGCCATCATTCAGCTGTGCCTGTGTGTGTGTGCATGTGTGTGCTTGTGTGTGTGTGTGTGTGTGTGTGTGCTTGTAGTTGTGTGTGTGTGCTTGTGTGTGTGTGTGTGTCTCTGTGTGCCTGTGTGTGTGTGTGTGTGTGTGTGTGTGTGTGTGTGTGCTTGTGTGTGTGTGTGTGTGTGTGTGTGTGTGTGTGCTTGTGTGTGTGTGTGAGCAGTAAACACTCATCTCTACTCGATCATGTTGATTTGATTTAAGCTTTCCTCCCGTCGTCTCTCGGTCCTTCTGTCCCTGCTGACTGTCCTGATGTCCAGCTGTCAGCACTTCCTGGTCCCATCAGGGAGACGGTGTGATGAGTCGTGGCGGTCCCACCGGCTGTGGGCGGAGCCTGATAGTCTGAGTGTGTGCAGCGGGCAGCAGCTGCAGAGTGTAGGGAAACAGACAGTGACAGTTTAATGAAGGAGGATTATTACATTAGGCCTCTTTATCCAAAGTGACACACTGACATCAACCCTGTGATCACTTCCTGTTTCATGTCTTTATTACCAGCTGTGTGTGTGTGTGTGTGTGTGTGTGTGTGTGTGTGTGTGTGTGTGTGTGTGTGTGTGTGTGTGTGTGTGTGTGTGTGTGTGTGTGTGTGTGTGTGTGTGTGTGTGTGTGTGTGTGTGTGTGTGTGTGTGTGTGTACTTGAATACTTCTCCTAAATGTCTTGTGGTCACGTCAAAAGAGAAGTTCATGTTGCATGATGATGATGATGATGATGATGATGATGATGATGATGATGATGATGATGATGATGATGTGTGTGTGTCGCTGCAGGGGAACGATGAGGAGGCGGTGTTGGACCAGGGGAAGACCAGCTCCACCCTCTACACCAACTTTGAGAAAGAAGAGCTGGAAAGTGAGTCTGCTGTTTATACACACACACACACACACACACACACACACACACACACACACACACACACACACACACACACACACACACACACACACACACACTGTAACAACTGAGCCTGTGTGTGTGTTTCCAGTCAAACAGAATCAAAGCTTGTGTTTATGCAGAGTCTGCAGGTGAGTGTGGGACAGGTGATATATTACATTATTGTATAACAACATTAAACATTAAACAGCTTCAGGACGATAAAAAAATATCAAATGTTATGAAGAAAGTTCTTTATTTATTTAAAACATTATTTCATTTATACTTATATAACTTTAATAATCATATGTTGTTAGTGACCAACAACCTTGATGCTCAGGTTTACAGGTTTCAGAGTTCAAAGGGTTAAATGACAGCAGGACAGATAAATAGACATGTTTACAGTAAAATCCAGATTATCACAGCAGATTATTAAACCAACTTCATGTCCGTTATCATCAAACCAAACTCATTTTGACTGCAGGTGAAAAACATCATTTTGCCCTCAGTAGAATCTGGAATATGAACCTTTACAGATTTATTCATCGATTTCTGTCAAAGCCACCTTTGTTTCTGTTTGTTTGTTTGTTTGTTTCTGTTGGTTTGTTTGTTTGTGTTTGTTTGTTTGTTTCTGTTTGTTTGTTTGTTTCTGTTTGTCTGTGTTTGTTTGTTTGTTTGTTTCTGTTTGTTTGTTTCTGTTTGTTTGTTGTTTGTTTGTTTGTTGGTTTGTTTCTGTTTGTTTGTTTCTGTTTGTTTGTTTCTCTTTGTTTCTGTTTGTTTGTTTGTTTGTTTCTGTTGGTTTGTTTGTTTCTGTTTGTTTGTTTGTTTCTGTTTGTTTGTTTGTTTCTGTTTGTTTGTTTGTTTGTTTCTGTTTGTTTGTTTGTTCCTGTTTGTTTGCCTGTTTGTTGATGTCTTTCCTTTTTTAAGAACCTTCAGCTGTTGTTGACACTGTGGACAGACTGTCTCACAGTGCTGATGTCAGGCCGGTTGGTGGTCGACGCTCCTGTTTGGCTGTTTGCTGACTGTGTTTCCTCCGTCAGGTCACAGAGCCGTGTACGTCGGCGTTCACGTTCCTCTGGGTCGACAGAGTCGAAGGCGTCACCATCGCCGGGGACACCGACATCACAGGAAACGGCGGGACCGCTCAGACCGGGAGGACGGACGAGAGTCGCCCACATACGGTCGGTCCAGACTCGGAGGGGTTTGAATCACACACACACTGCTGGATGTCACGTTGATAATCTGATGGAGAGTTTGTTGTCACTGCAGACACGCCGTCTCAGAGAGTCCAGTTCATCCTCGGGACGGAGGACGGAGACGAGGAGCACATCTCCCACGATCTGTTCACCGAGCTGGACGAGATCACCTTCAGAGACGGAGACTTCCAGGAGTGGAAGGAGACGGCCAGGTGAGGACACACTCAGTATTCATATCGTTCATGGTGAAACTCCAGAGACGCTCTCGTTGTGTTTCCCTCCAGTCTTTGTTTTCTTTCATGATTTAAAAACTATTTTCAACATATTTTTCTCAGCTGTATCTGATGGCGTCTTTATAACAAGTCACCTGACTCAGACTGGCGCACCTCGTACAGGAGAAACCTCTGTTTGTTCAGGTTTATGGTCTGAGCCCTGAGGATGTTGATCCTCCCTCAGGACTCTTTGTTCACAAATCCACTGGATTTATTTAACACCTGTGAGGCTCAGCTGGATTTTCACCGACCTGTTTCCTTTTTATCTTTTCATGCCGGGATGTTTCAGACCCCGAGTCAAACTGAGCTGAGGAGGAGAACCCTGATCCCAACGCTGATCCCAAGATCCTACATGATATATATTTGTGTGCAGCAGTCAGCTACAGCTACAGTGAAGCTTTCATCTTCAGAAAGACTGTGAATAACATCTTTTTAAATCACTATGGGACGTATGTTGAGTTAAATCTCTCTCTGTCGTCTTCAGGTGGCTGAAGTTCGAGGAGGACGTAGAAGACGGAGGTGAGCGTTGGAGTAAACCCTACGTGGCCACGCTGTCCCTTCACAGTCTGTTCGAGCTGCGTTCCTGCATCCTGAACGGCACCGTGCTGCTCGACATGAGGGCCAGCACCATCGAGGAGATCGCAGGTCAGCACGCTAACCAGCGCGCTGAGCAGACGGTGCAGCTTCTACTGTCTGGTCTCCGTGTCATGGATGATTTATGATACTTTAACATCGACAGGAAATACAACATGAAACATGATAATGAAAAACTTAAGGACGAACCAAATTTAAAAGACAGTAAATTGATAAACAGGACATGTGAAGTCTTCAGAGCGTCTAACATGAACTTATTTAAAGTGTTTGTTGTGTCTCGACATCAGTCCTCTGGTCGTGCTCTTTAATAAAGTCTGGGGGAACTGCACCCGTCACGTTGGTCTGAGCTGATGTGAATCTTCTGATTGAAACTCAGAAGTTCCTTCTCTGCAGGTTTCATGTGAACCACTTAACAGTTTTCAGTTCCACCACAGCACCGATGATCCGGCAGCTCACCTCACCTCTCTCCTCACACGCAGACATGGTGATCGACAGCATGCTGGCGTCCGGTCAGCTGGAGGAGGACGGTCGGGAGAAGGTGAGGGAGGCCATGCTGAGGCGTCACCACCATCAGAACGAGAAGAAGCTGAGCAACCGGATCCCGCTGGTCCGGTCCTTCGCCGACATAGGCAAGAAACACTCCGACCCCCATTTACTGGAACGCAACGGTGAGACCACGGCGCTCTTGTCATTCTGATATTCACATAACCTTCGTCAGGAAGGTTTGGTTCTAATGTCCAGGTTCTGATTCATCACACAGATTTCATCCTGGTGCAGAAATCTAAATATATCTATAATCATGACCTTTGAATGATCACGACAGAAAACTGTGGTTCTGTGTAGAAACAGGACAGTTGAGTCCTCAGAGTTAGTATTATATCACTGACGGGTTCAGTGACTCGACCAGAACCTGGAGTTTCTCTCAGATTCTGCCATCAGAGGCTCTGAATGTGACCTTACAGAACTTCTAACAAAACGTTCTCATGAGCTGTGAAACTAAGTGAAGCTGGTTCAGCAGGACAGTTTCATCTCGATCAAACCAGATGAATATTGATCCTGAGCTCAGGTGACTTCTGAAGCCGAGAGTTCCCTCCACCTGCACCGTCTGTTATACAGGTGCTGTCTGTTCATGAGCAGGCAAACGGTCTGCTAACAAGAAAGCTAAGCTAGCTACAGCTCTACCAGTCGATTCAGCTGTTGCCTTGAGATGATGATAATGTTTTAAACAGTCACAGCAAAGAGGTGATGTGTTCGAACTCTCATTCTACAGCAAAGTGTCTGCAGAAGGTTTTCTGAACACAAGTAGATGAACCACTGAGAGAGGATCCGTGTAATTCTCAGGTCATGATGTTTTTCATATTTGAGCGAAGGTTTCTGTGATTGTGATGAATCTCCTCTCAGGTGTGAATGTTTCCTGACTGAGTTCTGCTGCTCTGTCTCTGAGAACTCTTCAGTGTGTTTGGTTTCAGAGTTCACCTGTCCTGATTGGTCGAGGTAACAGAGTGACAAGACGACGGGTCTCTGATTGGTGCATGGCATCGTGTCGGCATGGTAACGCTGTTGTCATTGTGTGTCTGTAGACTGAGGTGTGATGTGGCGGTCTGCTGTAATGACGCTGCTGCATGAGTGTGTCTCAGACTGATGAGTTCCTGAACACGAGCTGATGGGACATGAGAAGTTGCTCATTAATGACACAGTTTAATATTAGCTGGCAGCGGAGGCCTGTTTGTTGTCCTCAGCAGTGGTCTGGTCCGTTTCCGACCCGTCAGCACTAACCTGAACCGACCTGCCGAGTCAGCGAGCTAATAACCAGCTAACAGCGCGTGAAGAGTCTGTTTAATATCCGGACTCATAAATCCTGTTTGTGAGTCTGAATTCTGCTGATGTTACCTGAAGCGCCGTCCTGTTGAAACCTGCAGAGGCGGATATGAATCGTGTGTGTGTGTGTGTGTGTGTGTGTGTGTGTGTCTGTGTGTGTGTGTGTGTGTGTGTGTGTGTGTGTGCACCTTAATTACATGTCTACCTGCACATCTGGCAGCTGTTTGTGAACACACTGTCTGTTTCATTGAACCAGTAACACAACATCACCAGACTCCCTTAACAAATGTGGTGATTTTAAGAGTTGTTGAGTTAAAACAAACTTTCTAACGTAGTGAAACTGTGTCTCTGACAGATTCTAACTGGTTGTGTCCTTCTTGTAAATTCAGCATTAAATGTAATACATGTAGCCAACTATTAACCAATTTCACCAGACTCCCTTAACAAATCAGCTAATTTAAGGAGTTGTTGAGTAACGTAAAACTTTCTAACGTAGTGAAACTGTGTCTCTGACAGATTCTAACTGGTTGTGTCCTTGTTGTAAATTCAGCATTAAATCAGAAGCTGAAGTTGTTTGTCTCCTTGTACAAAGTGTCAGTTTGTGGCAGCATGTCTGTACCAGCCTGTCTGCTTCTGTGTCTAAAGTGCTAAAGTCTTACCTGCCAACACTGATCAGCTGTTTGAACACACTGTTTACACTGATGTCACCATTTACACTCCATTTATGAAAGAAGAAACATGTTATTGATCTAAACATGTCACATGTTACAAAGACACTAAACAGGAACAATATCGGCTCCTTCTTTGTCCCCGTGGAGAAAGTCCCCAGACTCCCTTAACAAATGTGTCCGTTTAGTGAGTTGTTGAGTTGGAGACACTTTATAAACTCTGTGAAACATTTACATTTACATTTACAGTAAGTACATTTGTCACCAGAAAGAAACCACAACATGTCACCGTTAATAAAGTAAGAATGAAACAAATGCTAAATGGACTCGCATTTACCATTTTACCAATGAAACAAATAAACTGAACTGAACTGATGGATTCAGAGCTGATCACTGATCGATCACTCGGAGCTGATCACTGATCGATCGCTCGGAGCTGACGGTGATATCAGCTCTGATCAGGTTCTCAGTTACAACTTGTCTGCAGCTGTTTGGTGAAACTCTGGTGTCATTTACAAATATATCTTCAGACATTTATTTCTTGTTGCTGATCAGCTGACATGTTGCTGTATCCATGACGACGCGGCTCTAATGTGTGTTTTTATATGATTGAACCGATCGATCAGTTTGATTGTCTGATGGGTCGTCAGTCAGTTTGCACGCCGACTTTAACACCAGCATGAGCATCGTTCACTCGTCCAGCTGATGTTTCCGCCCCTTCACCTTCTTCTTCTCCTCTTCCTCCTCTCCAGGGGAGGGTCTGTCCTCCTCTCATCTCTCCCCCCTCCATCACTCCTTCAGTGACACCTCCACCCCTCCTCCCTCCCCTCGCCTCCTACATGTTTGGACGCCCCAGCCCCGCCTCCTCGTCTCAGGCCACTCCCCCTCTGTTCCAACGCGGCCGCTTCCTGTCCGAGCCCGGCCCACCCGGCCCCGCCCCCTCCCTGCTCGAGGTTCCCCCGTCAGGCCACGCCTCCTCCGGCGCTGCACGCCGCTGCTCTGCTCCAGCAGGGATCCCTCGGGTGGTGGTTTACCCCCCTGAGGAGGAAGCGGAGGTGTTCAGGACGGAGGACAGGCAGGACGCTCCTCGCGGTCACTCAGGCAAATACGAGTCAGCACGACTCTGCATGGTGTGGCTCCAAACCAGCACTAACCTGTAGTCCACATGTAGAACAGCAGCTCCCAGCAGGCACTCTGCCTCACTGCGCTCTGTCACGGTGATCCGACGGTCCGGGCTCAGAGCGAGTTCGGCCCAGCAGCACCTGTGCTTCTGGCTCGCTGGATTCTGACCGTCCTGAAATTCAACAGTCCTGAAATCTTTTAACATACAGATGAGTGAGCTGGTCCACAGACCGGTTCTGTTCTGTTGAGGTGGCCACATGAGGCATTATTCTGACTGGGATGTCGCTGTGAGCATCAGTGGAATATTAGAGTCCACGTTAACACAACTACTCCGACAAACTAAAGAGTGAAGACCTGTAAACATCTGTGAGTGTCTGTCTGTGACTCATCAAGTCTTTACTAACTACATCTGATGTTTTTAGGTGTCTCTGTTCAAATGTGTTTGTGTTTCACAGACGGGGGACAAATTATCAGACAACAGACTGAAATTAAAAACCCTGGTTGCATGAACAGACTCAAACACTGTGTGTCGTCAGGTTTGGACCTCCTGAGTGGATCCAGACCGTCCAGGAGGAACTGAAGCTTTCAGTCAACGAAGCAAAAGAATCAAATATTACATTCTAAAAAAAGCTTCTCAGCGTTAATGAGCGACAGTGAAGTGAGGAAACACATGCAGCAGCACATCGCTAATGAACGACTGTCTGTCGTCTAGTGGTCAGGAGGCAGCTTCTACACTGGTTCACCTTCACAGGTGGAACACAGGTGTGGAGCGGAGCTGACACATCATCATCTGACTCGCTGTTACTGAGTTACAGCTGTTAATGTGCTGAAGTCCAGATCAACAGGCAGCAGTCAGTCAGTGTGGCGACTAATGAAGCAGAGCAGCGTGCTGACAGAGAAAATTACACTGATTATTATTATGGAAACATGTTGAATGCAGCAGTGAGATCTCAGAATGATAAGACTGAAGCTCTGCTGCTGGAAAACATCGGGACAGTTTAAGATCAATCAGAAGCTCACAGACAGACAGACCTGAGACGGCAGCAGGCGGCTCGAGGACGACTCGAGCTTCATGCCTGAAGACGCCTTCAGGATCCATTAAGACAACAGATCAGAATGTCGTGAACATCAGCTCTGTGATTTTACAGACGTGTTTCCATCTCTGCAGGTCTGCTGGCGTCGCCTCATTCGGCTCCAGGAAACCTCGACAACAGCAAGCACAGCGAGAGTCGCATCAACGGCGGCAGCCGGGAGAACAGCACCGTGGACTTCAGCAAGGTAACGAGCGCTCGCTGCTGCTGCTCCAGGTCCTCCAGGTTTTAAACATCAAGGACTGACGGTTTGAGTAACGTAGAGAGCGTGAAGGAAAGTTTGACAGTGAGGAACATGAATACAGGAAAGTTTCACGATGGTGAACACTTCCTGCTTGCTCTTGTCTGACATGCTGGTCCACTGAATGTCTTTGGGTCTGGAGTCAGAAACTCTTTGGCTCAAAGATGAGCTGATGTAGATCTGGAGGTCAAAGGTCACTGTGACCTCACACATAACTCAAGAATTCATACAAACGTCTGATGGATCAAATTAATTAAAGACATTTTATATCAAAACTCAGGAACAGACAGCTGATTGTGGCCAGATTTCACCTGTGAACACAAACAGACACACTAACAGACACACTAACAGACACACTAACACACGCACACACTATAACACACACACACAGACACACAGCAGCCGTGTGATGTTGGTCTTCAGGTCTCTCAGTCTACACAGACGTGGATTTAAATGACGAACTGATTCTTTGAACTCGCTCATTCTAGTTTATCATCTTCCATCTTCTGACGTCTATCAGATCAATAATCAGCAGGTGAGTCACTGCGGCAGGAAACATGGCAGATCTTCAGCGTCAGTCTCGTCCAAACACGAGATAAAGTTCAGCCTGTTTCTAACGAACCACGATGTCACATCACAGTGTTGATGGATCAGTAATTTAATGACGAGTCTCCACCTTCTCCAGTATTTTCTGCCTCAGTTTGGCCTCGAAGTGACTGAAAAACATGAAATCAGACAGCAGTAGATTAATTTCTTCATTCGTCATCTGTCCACATCCTGTTAATGACATGATGTGACTGGACGCACGTCTTGGCGGTCGCTTCGTTCATTCTTGTTTTATCCTGGTCTGATCTGCTGAACCTGTTGTAAACCTGACCACGAGCATCATGCAGCCACTTCCTCCAGTGGAGGTCGGTCAGAACCAGAACCAGAACCAGACCCAGAGAAGCCTCATCAATATGTTTATTTATAAACTCTCAATTTAAACATGTCAATCCAAATCACAGAACAACAACAGTCACAGCTGATCTCATCCAGTATCTCAATATTTTTCACAATATCAAATATTGCACAGTTACTGTTTGACATCTTCAGGCTTTTATTTTGAAAGGAAAATTCACGCAGCGCTTTAACAGACGGACACGGAGGACGTAGTTTCTAAGAAGTATGCCAGCTTTCAGGTTTAAAGCAGGAGACGATGACGAGTCAAAGGATCTGAATGAAGCTGCGTGTCGTCTTCAACAGTTGTTAACTGAACATCATAAATCAAGTCCGCAGCTCTGAGTCCATCACTCGGCGTCGGTGGTTTGGCTGAACGAGCGATCAGCGGTAACATCGTCTGTCAGTATTCGGCCTGGATCAGGATCATGATTGGCTGAATCCTAGTTCGTTTACATCAGAAACACTTTAATATTTCACAGTTTCTCACACTGAGCTGAAGTTGCAGAACACAAACCGTCCAGTGAACTCTGAGTCTCTGAGCTGTAACTGGTCTGTTTGAACCTGATGCAGCCAATCAGAAGCTGTGTTTGTGTTCTGGACGATGACTCGTTTGTTTCTCAGCAGGACTGTGACTGCGTGTGTTTGCTGCCGTCGGCCGGCAGAAAGCCCGCTGTAAGTCTGTTCACCTGTCGGTCACGGCTGTCGACCAATCAGTGGCCTGTGTTGTGGTGATGCGCTGTGTCCTCGCTGTCTGTGTCGCTCAGTGACGTCGGTGTGACGCCGACTGCCGTGTTGTGTCAGTGTTTGGTGGTGACGTGCTCCATCTGTTGGACGTTGTCTTGATGTAGTCTGAATGTTGGTGTTGAGTCGTGATGTCTTCACTGGTTCTGTAGCAGAGAGAAGTGGACCGGTACCACGACATCATCTCACCACCCGGTCCATGATGTCACTGTCCCTGAGCTCTGGATCATATGACATGATGATGACGATGATGATGATGGAGAAGACGTCCCTAATGTGCCTAAAGATATGAGTTGAAGACCTTCATGGTCCGTCTTTACTGCTCAGAACGTTTTACTCTCCACTAGAACCTAAAAACCAAGTGTTAAAACTTAAAAAGAAAAAGAAGGTTTATAAAAACCCAGCTGTATTTGGGCTCGTGTCCACAGGGTGGTGTTAAAACTCTGCTTATCAGTAGAGCTGAAAAAGAGCTTAAACTCATGTTTTGTAAGAGCTCACTAACTTACAGTCTGACTCCATCTGCTGAAGATGATCATGTGATGTGATCGGAAGCTGCATCGTCTTCATCACAGGTCCCACGTGATGCTCACTTCAGATTCATGCTTTTATTTAGAGCCTCTACTAGAAAATGTTTACATGCTTTAATGCTCAGAAACATTGTTGCTACGCTGCAGCAGCTGTCCAGCCCCTCTGCTCTGATTGGTCAGCTCCCACAGGCCTGAGCAGGCACTGAGGGCGGAGACTGTGTACTTGTGACATCACAATGTTACAGAAGTCCTGACGGCTCGTTTGAAGGCAGATTCTGAATCCAGACGAGGATTTCCCTGTGGATCGAGTGTATTCACACACACACACCTGCTTTATGACGACACCAGACAGGAAGTGTCACCTTCTACAAGACGGGACCTTCAAAACGTGTATTTAATGTGCAGGATCAGCTGATGATAACACACAGATCTGAAGTGTTTCCTCTCACTGACTGAGATCAGATCAGAGAAACTCAACCTGCTGCTGTTACCTGAGAGCACCACTCACCTGAGCTGCGACAGGAGGACCAAACTGCTGCTAGCGCCCCCTGCAGGCTGCAGCGTTCACGGTGAGGTTGATCCTGTGTGTGTGTGTGTGTGTGTGTGTGTGTGTGTCAGGTGGACATGAACTTCATGAAGAAGATCCCTCCTGGTGCTGAGGCCTCCAACGTCCTCGTGGGTGAAGTCGACTTCCTGGAGCGCCCGATCATCGCCTTCGTCCGACTCGCCCCCGCCATGCTGCTGACGGGCCTCACGGAGGTCCCAGTGCCCACCAGGTGAGCAACACACACACACACACACACACACACACACACACACACACACACGAGTGGATCTGTTGCTGACTGAACGTTGTCTTGTCCGTGCAGGTTCCTCTTCCTGCTGCTCGGCCCGTTTGGAAAGGGTCCACAGTACCATGAGATCGGACGCTCCATGGCCACGCTGATGACAGACGAGGTGAGACGACAGGGGGATCAGTTAAACCGCGACACGCTCAGCGACGCTAAGCTGCTCATTAAAAAGCAAACAGAGCCGGAGCTGAAGGTTTAATGTGACGGCTTCAGCGAGACGACGTGTTAGAAGTCTCACGCAGATGCTGCTGAGGACGAAACACAAGTCAGACACAGAATTACAGAACTAACAGTGGATGTCGGCACCGACACAGAGAAATCCACTTTTGAATCCTAAAAGTTTAACAAACAAACTGCTCTCCTCGACTCTGAGGGTTTGTTCCTCCAGAGCTCTGCAGGTTAAGCCGCTCGTTGATCCAAAACACGTCTGTTAGTCCGATTAACTCCACAGTACAGATACTGTTCTGATATTTGTATTAAAATGTCTCCAGAAGGAACCAAACAGAACTTGTCTCTGCCTACATGACAGTCCTGCTGTGAGCTGCAGCTTCTTGTCTCTCTGACAGATCTTCCACGATGTTGCCTACAAGGCGAAGGACAGGAACGACCTGCTGTCAGGGATCGATGAGTTCCTGGACCAGGTGACGGTGCTTCCTCCGGGCGAGTGGGACCCCAGCATCCGCATCGAGCCCCCGAAGAGCGTCCCGTCTCAGGTGAGCTGCAGACCTCCACCTGTCAGACGGCCAGGATCTCTGATGTCACGTCCCGTCTGATCTGAGTTCAGCTCCGTGTCTTTGTCCTCTGTCCGTCTGCAGGAGAAGAGAAAAATGCCGTCCATGCCCAACGGCTCCGCCCACGGCTCTGACACCGTCAAGGAGGCGGAGCATCAGACAGGACCGGAGCTGCAGAGGACGGGGAGGTCAGTCTGCAAACTGTTTTACTTTACAGGACTGTGAGAGGACGACACGTATACAAGATCATCAACAGCCCTGAAGACTAGAGCAGTTTCTACAGCGCCAGACTCTCCTGAAGCTGCTTCAGATGTTCCTCGTCTGTTTTAACAGTCATCAAGTGTCAGATGTCAGTAGATCCAGGAGAGCCTGAAGTGAATGCAGACAGAACCTGGATGTTTCAGACTTATTCATGATTTTCTGTCTACATCCTCTGAACCGTTCTGACAAGTTACAGACATTTATAATAATATTGTCGTCAGTGTTCGTCAGTGAAAAATGGGTGTAATCTATATTTCATCCGCAGACTGTGTGGACGTTCTCAGAAAAGTTCAGAGAGTGAAAAGAAAGTTTATTAGATTTTAAGCAAAATAGCATTTTTTCAGGGAAAGTAAGAGCCACAGAACATGAACAACAGAAGTAGCTCGACTACAACCAGAGTGAGAAACTACGTTAGTTTCCTGACGAATCAGAGCTGCAGAACATGATGATGTCATCACGTTCACTACAGAGACTCTGAACAGCCGAGAAACTTCAGGAGTTTTTAAAACATAGGCAGCAGATTAGCAGCTCAGAAGTTACTAAATGTGTTAGAAGAATAGTTATTCTGTCCTCCAGCAGCTGTCTGCATCTGTGAGGGTCAGTGAAAAAGTTTGAATCAACTGCTGAAGTCATTTATCAATAAAAACACAGGCGAAGCTTCTCTAATCATTATTAACTCACTTGAGTTGTGTTCAGGGAAATACTGACGCTGCCTCCAGCTCACGTGTCAACATATCCAGTTTACTGTCACAGGACAGAAACCAGGAAGTGAATCAGAGAATTATGACTTCATGACTCAAACTGATTAATTGATCTTGAGAATATTTGGCAATTAATTACTAGTTGACAAATAAGCGATTAATCATTGAAGCTCTTCTTCACAAACTTTCACTCAAAACATTGTCAGTGAAAAGTTTTGTAGCACTAAAAGTATTTTACATGAAGTGTGATTCAGTCTGAAGTGTCTCTAAATGTTGTGATATAAGAACCACAGTCGTCCTGTGATCAGCCAATAGGAGCCTCAGGATCTGTCGTCAGGTTCTTATTGAATCATCAGACGTTTCCTGAATGTTTTTGTTCCCGTCTGGGTGAGAAATTGAAGGTTTCTGTGTCAGTTGTTGTGAATAAAAACAGAGAGTCGTGATTGGGTCCTCTGTCCGTCAGGATCTTTGGCGGTTTGGTGAACGACATCCGGAGGAAAGCTCCGTTCGTGTGGAGCGACGTCAGAGACGCCGTCAGCCTGCAGGTGTCGTGTGCGTCTCCGTCAGGGAGCGTCTCCATCAGAGAGCGTCTCCATCAGGAAGCGTCTCCATCAGGGAGCGTCTCCATCAGGGAGCGTCTCCATCAGAGAACGTCTCCATCAGAGAGCGTCTCCATCAGGGAGCGTCTCCATCAGAGAGCGTCTCCGTCAGAGAGCGTCTCCGTCAGAGAGCATCTCCGTCAGAGAGCGTCTCCATCAGGAAGCGTCTCCATCAGGGAGCGTCTCCATCAGGGAGCGTCTCCATCAGGAAGCGTCTCCATCAGAGAGCGTCTCGTCAGGGAGCGTCTCCGTCAGAGAGCGTCTCCGTCAGAGAGCGTCTCCGTCAGAGAACGTCTCCGTCAGAGAACGTCTCCGTCAGGGAGCGTCTCCGTCAGAGAGCGTCTCCGTCAGAGAGCGTCTCCGTCAGAGAGCGTCTCCGTCAGCGAGCGTCTCCATCAGGGAGCGTCTCCATCAGGGAGCGTCTCCATCAGAGAGCGTCTCCATCAGAGAGCGTCTCCGTCAGAGAGCGTCTCCGTCAGAGAGCGTCTCCATCAGAGAGCGTCTCCATCAGGGAGCGTCTCCATCAGAGAGCGTCTCGTCAGGGAGCGTCTCCATCAGGGAGCGTCTCCGTCAGGGAGCGTCTCCGTCAGAGAGCGTCTCCATCAGAGAGCGTCTCCGTCAGAGAGCGTCTCCGTCAGCGAGCGTCTCCGTCAGAGAGCGTCTCCGTCAGGGAGCGTCTCCGTCAGGGAGCGTCTCCGTCAGCGAGCGTCTCCATCAGAGAGCGTCTCCGTCAGAGAGCGTCTCCGTCAGAGAGCGTCTCCATCAGAGAGCGTCTCCATCAGGGAGCGTCTCCATCAGGGAGCGTCTCCATCAGAGAGCGTCTCCATCAGAGAACGTCTCCATCAGAGAGCGTCTCCATCAGAGAGCGTCTCCGTCAGGGAGCGTCTCCGTCAGGGAGCGTCTCCATCAGGGAGCGTCTCCGTCAGCGGGTGTCCGTCTGTTCACTCATGTGTCACCTCAGTTTCTCTCTCCACCTTCTTCTTCTCCTCCGTCCGTCTCCACGGTGGTTCCTGTTGCTCTGCTGTTACCGGGCAGAACGATGACACTCGTTTCCTTTGTGTCAGAATGTCACGTTTCATACGTGGACGGTGTCGCGTCTCGTCTTCTGTCAGACTGGTGGACAGAAAACATTCAAAATCCACATTTAGTAGTTTCTTATAGTTCAGATCTGTTAATGTGTGTTTTTATTATCTGTATAATTTGCATATTGAAGCTCAAACTATCTGAGCTGATGTTTCTTGTTGTCAGTGATCAGCTGATTTCTGACCTCGTCTCCTCGATGCAGTTTGACTGCAGGACTTTAACTTGTAATGGAGTATTTTACATCTTTGTGTTGGTACTTTAATCTGAGTACAGAACCAGAATAGTTCTTCCACAGTCCGCCTGTCGTTCATGAGCTCACTGCTGCTGTGCTGAGCTGTGACGCCCCCTGCAGGAGACTGCTGGTCATTAAAATGATGATGTCATTCATGTCCTGGATAATGAGATTGTGTGTGTGTTTGTTTAATGGAGTTGAATCGGAGCTGGAGGCTGTTTGTCCTCGTGGAGCCAAAGAGCTCTGAGATTATCTGGATTTCTGGGTTTTGGGATCAGAACTGTAATTGGCTTCAGACAGATTGTGTGTTTGTTTCATGAGCTGCACTTTTCTGTTGTTTGACTCTTTTTGTCTGAGGATTAAAAATGTTTTTTAGAATAACTAAATGTTTTGTAACACTTACATAAAATCCTTATTTTTCTAACCTGCTCCATTTCCCAGCAGATTATATCACACTGTTACACTTAATATGCTGCTAAAAGCCAAAACATCTCCATGAAGGTTGGTCAGAGACACGTCAGCGCCTGCAGTCAGCATTTATGTAATATATCACAGGATGTGCAGGCAGCGTCACACAGGTCAGAATAACACAGCCAGGTGATTTCAGACAGTTTTTATTTGGAGCCGACACAAAGAATCTGTCACCAGGTCATTTAAAGTCAAACTAAACTTATCACACTGCATCACTTTACTGCTGAGCTACACTCCTTTATGCTCGGAGGGATTATGAATGCAGGACTTTAACTTGTAATGGAGTAGTTTCATGATTTGGTTTTTGCATTGTGCCTTTAAGAAAATGACCTGTGGAACTAAACGTTCAGGAGACATGAGCTCTGCTCGCTGGCTGTCTGAATTGTTGCACAAACAACGTTTCATTCGTTTTATTCAAACAAACATGGAGGTGAATGTTTAACGTGCTGTCGGCTCACATGTTGGTCCTCACATGTTGGTCCTCACATGTTGGTCCTCACATGTTGGTCCTCACATGGGGAACAGCAGGAAGCCGGTGAAGGTGCTGTGGTGGTTGCTGTTGTCCCAGATGTGAGTGTTGTGCCACAGCTGCAGGGAGAGCCTGTCGCCCGCCTCCAGCAGCAGGGCGGCGCCGTTGGACGCCGTGTCGCTGCCCTCGCCGGACGGCTGCTCGTGGGCGATCAGCTGGATCTCTGCGTTGTTCTTGTAGAGGACGGCGCTCATGGGGAAGTCGGTGGGCCCGTTGGCTGTGAAGCGGACGTAGTAGACTCCACGCACAGGTGCAGTGAACACACCTGGAGGAGGAAGGTCAGGAGACACACGGCAGGTGAGAGAGGACAGAATGAGTCACGCACAAGGAAAAAGCCTTCTGGGTAATATTTTAACTGCACCGATGATCAGAATATCACCAGCGTGGCAACATCCAGACCACAGCTGCTGCATTCTGTGGTTTTAATAAAGCAAGCGAGTAGAGAGCATACCTCTGCCCATTTCAAGCCTGTCATCATTAACTGTCCCACAGTTTAATCATGAAGCTCTTCATGTGTTAAAAACAGTTAGCGGTTGCTAACAAGTGTCTGAATGAGACTCCAGAGGTTGTCGGGGACATTAAACGTCCTCACAGCGAACACGGAGACTCGTCTCCTCACTAGTCCGTCTCTACAGGCCACTTTAGCTCCACACTGTTCTAACTCTGACTTTACAACTTGTACTCTGATCAGTTTATAGAAAACCTGGATAGTAATTGTGCAGTAAGACTCTTAGTGGTGGAGACGTTTGAGTCATGTGACCGTGATGTCGTCTGTTTGTAGCCGAACATTAGCTTCTTACTGCTACACATTTAATTTAGCTTCAGACATCACAGAGTGGAGTTCATCTGTGGAGATGATCTGGATCAACAGAACCTGGACCAGAATCCAGTTCAATAATCCCACAGAGGAACCAGAGAGATGCTAACAGTTAGCTACAGACAGACGTGATCAGAGCAGCTCTCTGTGTAAAACATTAGGAGGAGTTGTGATGAGCAGCTGCAGGGACGTGTTGGACAGTCTGTCTCACTGACCCGTCTCAGAGCTGTACGTCTGTCCGATGTTGGTCAGGACGTCTTTGTAGATGAGAGTTTTGCTTCCTGACGTCGTCTTCTGGAGCCCGTTGCCTCCCAGAGAAGCTGAGAAGGCCACCTTCGGTACCTCTGAGGGAAAAATCAACGAGAAGATCAGCCAGGACTGGATTCAAAACTGTTTCTACCTGAGTGGATTAAACAAATCAACCAGCTCCTGAATGTCCCTTTGACACTTTACATTCACAGTATCCCATCACAGACAGAGCTGGACACATGAAACTGAGACTGTGCATGTGGAGAAAACAGGATCTGACTGAAGTCTGACTTTTGAACTCAACATCTGAAGTTGTATTTCTGGTATTACAGTAAGAACTAATGTCCACAGGAGGGCGCTCCTCCACCACAGCTAAACCCAGCTGACGGCACCAGGCCAGGAGCTCACTGGGCCTGGTGCCCTCTGAGGACTGATTAATGCTCAGGACGTCTGTGTGATGAGTGAAACAGGTGGACTGACCTCTCATCACCTTCAGCTCCTGCTCTGTGGCCTCCAGCCTCTGTTTGACACCTGCAGACAGAAAGACACAAGACCACCATCAGCTGATCGGTCGCACCGCTGCTGGAGAACCATGTGACCTTTCAGGAGACGTTTCCACACAGATGGTCCACATGGAGTCTTACTCTGAGTGTCATTCTGAAGCTGCTTCAGGGACTCCTGAAGGTCCTTCAGCTGGACGTCTTCACTGGCCTGTGTGGGAGGCTCGTCCACCCTTTAACACAGAGACACAGTCCAGTCAGGACTCACTGTTTCAGTGTAACAGTGGCATGATCAGCAGTATGAGCAGTGTCTCACATGGAGAGCAGCAGGAAGCCGCTGAAGGTGCTGTGGTGGTTGCTGTTGTCCCAGATCTGAGTGTTGTGCCACAGCACCATCTTCAGCTGGTCGCCCGCCTCCAGCAGCAGGGCGGCGCCGTTGGACGCCGTGTCGCTGCCCTCGCCGGACGGCTGCTCGTGGGCGATCAGCTGGATCTCTGCGTTGTTCTTGTAGAGGACGGCGCTCATGGGGAAGTCGGTGGGCCCGTTGGCTGTGAAGCGGACGTAGTAGACTCCACGGATCGGCGCTGTGAACACACCTGGAGGAGGATGATGAGGAGCTGAGGGTGAAACATGAAACATCATGGAGCCAGCTGCCTCTTACTGAAGCTACTGTTACCACGACCGAGACCGGTCCAGAGACGGTACTGATCCTTCACAGGTGTCCGGACCTGTTTCATCCACAGGTGTTTCTTCACTTTTGTGTAGGATTATAACGTAATGAGGTCGACTCGTCTTCCCTCCTCCTGCTGCTGTCTCTCTCCAGCAACACGGGACACATTTCTTTACACTACATTTAATTTCATTCACTGATCAGTTTTAAGATGCTGCTTGGACTAATCGTGCCTCCGTAACGTGTTCCTTCTGTCGGATCAGTGGACAGAAAATGTCCAAAATGTTTATTTCAGTCCAGATTTATTAAAACTTGTAATAAAAAAATAATGGTGTTAATGTGAGCAACAAACTGAGCAGCATCCCGGTGACGTCATACATCCACATGTAGCGTCTCTCCTCTGATGGACACCTGATCATAGTGTCTCACCTGTCTCAGCGTTGTAAGCCCCGCCCACGTTGGTCAGGACGTCCCTGTAGACGAGGTCTTTGTTGCCGGCGGTCGTCTTCACGAGGCCGTCGGAGCCCAGCGAGGCCGCAAACGCAATCTTAGGTGTTTCTGCACCAAAGAAAAGGAAAAGTCAAGTCCTGTCATCGGTCAGAGGAGCAGCTGGGGAATTAATGTTTTATATTAATGAGGTAATGAAGAAAAGAATCAGCCAATGAGGATCTTTCTCTGCTCATGAACATTTCTTCAGCCACACTGCAGACTGCTCCTTTAAAGTGTCTGAGGCTGCGTCTCGTCAGCAGATTCAGACAGTTTGAACTTTTTAAATATTAATGAACATGTTTGACATTAAACACTCGGAGTTTATAATCAGCATACAAACATTTAATAACTGATTTATGACTCAATGAGGCCATTTTCATCGTTTGCGCTCCAACATGCATCAGCAGTTAGATTGTGACTGTATCTCTGTATTTTAAACCTGATGCTGTGTATCTACCTCTCACTCTCTTCAGCTCCCTCTCAGCTGCATCCAGACGCTCCGTCATCGCTGGAAACAGTCAGAGAAGAGCAGTTAAACGTTAGAGTCTGACTCAGACGAGACTGACGGAGGCTCACGTCTCCTGTTGGAGTCATCAGAACAAAACATGAACAACTGTGTTGATCATCAACAGACGTTTTTCTACAGAAGCTTTCTCAGCTTTCTCAGAAACAAAATGTTTTCCTGAAGTTTCAGAATAAAGAGCGTCAGTAGCTCTTCAGTCTGAGCGAAGTGAAGCCCACAGAACATCCCTGCAGCTTCACAGCAGGACGGAGCTGCAGCTTCACAGCAGGACGGAGCTGCAGCTTCACAGCAGGACGGAGCTGCAGCTTCACAGCAGGACGGAGCTGCAGCTTCTCAGCAGGACGGAGCTGCAGCTTCACAGCAGGACGGAGCTGCAGCTTCTCAGCAGGATGGAGCTGCAGCTTCATAGTAGAACAGAGCTGCAGGTGACAGATTGTCTGAAACTCTCAGGTGCGTCTCTTACCTCGTCTCTCGGCCTTCAGCTCCTCCAGGTCGGCCTGCACCCGCTTCAGCTCGGCCCGGCTGTCGACGGGCTGAGTGGAACCGAACCGGGCCAGGCAGGCGAGGGCCAACAGCAGCAGGACGGGGAGACACCGAGACATGTTGAGGGACGTGAGGAGGACAGAGGGCTCCTGGTTTTTATAGGAGGCTGTGTGGTCGATGGCCTCGGTCAGTGTTGACTCTGTACATCCTGCTGATAACACTGATCACTGATCCCTGCTGCTGCAGGCGGAGCAGCTGCTCTCATCAACATGAAGCAACAGTTCAATCTGCACCATCCACTCTGTTTGCTCTCCTGCCTGGAAGAGTTCTCTACGTTAGATAGAAGGAGGCGATCAGCTGAGCCTGACTGGATGTATTGACTGGATTCAGAACCTTGTTGACTGGTTCTCTGATCACATCCGTCCTGATTGTTGTCGCACCAGTTTGACTGCATTTTATTGAGTACGACTGTTGAGTTCAGACAATATTTCAACACGTGACGCTTCGTTGTCTTTAGTTTTTGTGTTAGTAGCTGTG
>CM077788.1:34262436-34287436 GCA_039737535.1 Lagodon rhomboides | reverse complement strand
ACCACCTGGACCTGCTGGTGGTGGCGGTGATGCTGGGCGTGTGCTCCATCATGGGCCTGCCGTGGTTCGTGGCGGCGACCGTGCTCTCCATCTCCCACGTCAACAGTCTGAAGGTGGAGTCTGAGTGCGCGGCGCCGGGCGAGCAGCCCAAGTTCCTGGGCATCAGAGAGCAGAGAGTCACCGGCTTCATGATCTTCGTCCTGATGGGCTGCTCCGTCTTCATGACCTCCGCCCTCAAGGTGAGCGTCACGCCTTACCTGTCAATAACTCCTCTTTTTAATCAGAAGGAAGAATTAAAAGAAGTTATTAACTCACAGTGTTAACATGCCAACTCATTTTACTGAGTTTACTCCTCAAGTGTCCCAAACGTCTCAGCAGTTACTCTTCACCTGTGCTCAGACTTCAGATGATGTTAATGTTAATGACACGATGATAGTTCAGACCTGATATCAACGTCTGTCCTGACTGGAGAAGAAGAAACGAGAAGGTTTGGGCTCTCTGTTTCATTGAGCCAGTAACACAACAGCACCAGACTCCCTTAACAAATGTGGTGATTTTAAGAGTTGTTGGGTTAAAACAAACTTTCTAACGTAGTGAAACTGTGTCTCTGACAGATTCTAACTCGTTGTGTCCTTGTTGTAAATTCAGCATTAAATGTAATATTATTTTACCAGACTCCCTTCACAAATTAGCTAATTTTAGGAGTTGTTGAGTAGCACAAAACTTTATGTACATTATGAAACTATCTACGACAAATTCTAACTCATTGTGTCCTTCTTGTAAATTCAGCATTAAATGTAATACATGTAGCCAACTATTAACCAATTTCACCAGACTCCCTTAACAAATCAGCTAATTTAAGGAGTTGTTGAGTAACGTAAAACTTTCTAACGTAGTGAAACTGTGTCTCTGACAGATTCTAACTGGTTGTGTCCTTGTTGTAAATTCAGCATTAAATCAGAAGCTGAAGTTGTTTGTCTCCTTGTACAAAGTGTCAGTTTGTGGCAGCATGTCTGTACCAGCCTGTCTGCTTCTGTGTCTAAAGTGCTAAAGTCTTACCTGCCAACACTGATCAGCTGTTTGAACACACTGTTTACACTGATGTCACCATTTACACTCCATTTATGAAAGAAGAAACATGTTATTGATCTAAACATGTCACATGTTACAAAGACACTAAACAGGAACAATATAGGCTCCTTCTTTGTCCCCGTGTCCGAAGGTTTGATATCAGTAGAATTGTTGGTATCTACCAAATGAGTTGAGATCAGATTTGATCGAGCACAGTAATAAATAAAACACTGAATATCAGTTAATTATTCTCAGTTCAGTTTTGTGGCAACAAAGATGAACTCATGAGTTTGAGTGAAATGACTGAACACTGGAGGAGTGAAAGTCTCAGTCAGGTTCTTATCTTCACTCCATCTAATGTTGATTGTTTCACCACCGACGACTACTGATGACCATTTTTAGATTAAACTGAATGAAGATGTCTCAGTGTCTCAGTGTCTCAGTGTCTCTGTGTCTGTGTCTCTGTGTCCTTGTGTCTCTGTGTCTCTGTGTCTCAGTGTCTCTGTGTCTCAGTGTCTCTGTGTCTCTGTGTCTCTGTGTCTCAGTGTCTCAGTGTCTCAGTGTCTCTGTGTCTGTGTCTCAGTGTCTCAGTGTCTCTGTGTCTCTGTGTGTGAAGATGTCTCCTTCTAACCTGAAGTCTCTCCGTCTGTCCGTCAGTTCATCCCGATGCCGGTCCTGTACGGAGTCTTCCTCTACATGGGAGTGTCCTCGCTCAAAGGCATTCAGGTCTGTCTCCGTGTCCGTCTGTCCGTCCTGCTCCACCAGTCTGTGTTTACAGGGACAATATGTCTTTAATCTGATTGAAATCTTTCATGGAGGCTGACAGTGATGTGATGAAGGTTTGTCTTCACGGCCCGGAGACGTTCATCTCAGTGAACCTTTTGACATTCAGACACTTTGAGACGTCGGCAGACGTGCAGACGACTGAACAAACTGAATACTCTCAGACTTCTCCAGAGGTTCTTGATTTGGTCTTTCATCTTTTAAAACACTCGCTTGACCAACTTGTCGAGGCGTTCAACAAGTTTGAACTCCTTCGAGTCTGAAGGTCGACCGATGAGACCTGCTCATAAAAATCAAGTCCAGTAAAAAGTTCAGTTAACTCGAGTAAAGTTCTTTGGTTCAGTTTCCTTTTTCTCTCACTACATTTATTTCATCACCTTCAGAAACAAAGTGTTTATTCTCTCGGGTCGGATCCGTCTCTTCACGCGAGGCGTTTGGTTCTGATTATTCGGGTTCATGTAAACGTGTCACTGTCTCTGACGCCGTGTCCGTCTGTCCGTCCTGCAGCTGTTCGACCGGATCAAGCTGTTCGGCATGCCGGCCAAACACCAGCCGGACCTGATCTACCTGCGCTACGTCCCCCTGTGGAAGGTCCACGTCTTCACGGTGGTGCAGCTGTCCTGTCTCATCATCCTCTGGACCATCAAGGCCTCAGCAGCCGCCGTCGTCTTCCCCATGATGGTGAGACGGCCGGAGACGACTGAGAGAACACGGTTCATATATTCAATCCTTGGAGGCGGTAACCGGTCTCTCCTGTTCTGTCCTCTGCAGGTTCTGGCTCTGGTGTTCATCCGGAAGCTTCTGGACTTCTGCTTCACCAAGAGAGAGCTGAGCTGGCTGGACGACCTGATCCCAGAGAGCAAGAAGAAGAAGGAGGACGACAAGAAGAAGAAGGAGAAGGAGGTGAGTGGACACGCTGAGCGCTGACAGGCGGCCCGACTCCGCTGCAGCGTCCTCGCCGACCGCTGACGTGTGTTTGTTTCAGGACGCTCGGCGGATGATGGAGGAGGTGGAGGACGAGCCGCCGTACGACCTGAAACGACGGTGAGTCCATGACGTCACGACACCGCGAGCTGCTGACAGACGCTGCAGCAGAGAGTAACGTGTGTGTGTGTGTGTGTGTGTGTGTGTGTGTGTGTGTGTGTGTGTGTGTGTGTGTGTGTGTGTCTGTGTGTGTGTGTGTGTGTGTGTGTGTGTGTGTGTGTGTGTCTGTGTGTCTGTCTGTCTGTCTGTCTGTCTGTCTGTCTGTCTGTCTGTGTGTGTGTGTGTGTCTGTGTGTGTGTGTGTGTGTGTCTGTGTGTGTGTCTGTGTGTGTGTGTGTGTCTGTCTGTCTGTCTGTCTGTCTGTCTGTCTGTGTGTGTGTGTGTGTGTGTCTGTGTGTGTGTGTGTGTGTGTGTCTGTGTGTCTGTCTGTCTGTGTGTGTGTGTGTGTCTGTGTGTGTGTCTGTGTGTGTGTCTGTGTCTGTGTCTGTGTCTGTGTGTGTGTGTGTGTGTGTGTGTGTGTCTGTGTCTGTGTCTGTGTGTGTGTGTGTGTGTGTGTGTGTGTGTGTGTGTGTGTGTGTGTGTGTGTGTGTTACAGTGTGGACCCGTCAGAGGTGAACATCTCAGATGAAATGGCCAAAAGCGGCATCTGGAAGTCCGTCTCCATGAACTCTGACAGCAGCAAAGCTCTGAGACGCAGCAACAGGTAAAACTCACCTCTGTGACATCACCGGCTGAGCCTGTTTGTGATTGGCTCAGCCACTCTCAACAGGTTGACAGTTAGGGGGTGATGATGAACAGGTAGTTGGAGTCGGATCAGAGCCGTTTGAACAGATTAGAGATCCAATCAGAGTCACCGGATCACAACTAAAGATTCTTCTCCTCACTGAATCACTGAATCTGTAAAATGACGTCATCAAACTGTCCAACACCCAAAGAACAGCAGAAGCTCAGCAGTCTGTCAGAACGTCCAGAACCTTAGATTAAAGCATTCAGAGTGGATCAGTCGGACTGAACCAGTGTTATCAAAGTCCAGACTGATTGATCGATCACGTTGTCTTCGTGTCTTCCAGTCAGGACAAGCTGCCGAGCGTCCAGATAAGCGTGGAGAACGAGGACGGCCGGAGAGTCGTGGACGCTGAGACTTCGCTATGATCCACCGGACGAGGACGAGGAGGACGAGGAGGACGAGGAGGGCGGGGCGGCTGTGACTGATGGGACGCTGAAGCCCTGGAGGTGAAAGGTCGTGGGAGGGCCAATCAGGCTTCACCTCACCACGCTGCGTTTTCTCAGACGACCTTTAATTTCTCATCGTTTTATGGTGAAACACGGAGGCTCCAGCGCTCGGAGCGAACGCCGCCGCCGCCGGTGGAGACGGCTCCCTCAGCTGTCTCTGGTGGGTTTTACTGGGGCGGTCTGCTGCTGCGCTGTGATTGGCTCCTGAAGCATCGGACTCGGTGGACGTCTGATTTTCCAGACTGATAAATCTGAAAAACAGCTGAAGTTTAATTTTATTGTTTTAATTTTTCAGTTTCTGCTTTCATGAAGCAGAAGAGGCTCCGACAGGTTCTATTTAATCCAACGTGCTGATTCAAGCTGATCATGTGACTGTGTGTGTGTGTGTGTGTGTGTGTGACTGTGTGTGTGTGTGTGTGTGTGTGACTGTGTGTGTGTGTGTGTGTGTGTGTGTGTGAGAGACGTGTGTGTGTGTGTGTGTGTCACTGTTGTGCCTCACCTCGTTGCCTCTCTGCGGTGACGGCTGATGGACGTCGTCGTATTTTCTCCTTCACGTTTCGATGAGTTCAGCTCTCTGAGGACGATCAGTCTCAGATTGGACACTTTGATCAATAAATCAGATTCTGGGTTGTTCAACATTCTGTGTGAGGACACGTTCGCTCAGGAGACACTTTTCTACTCTGTGTAATTTAATTAGGAATAAAGACGTGATGTCTTCAACACGGCTGCATGTCTCCTGACTCGTCTGTCCTCCTTGTTTCCCCTCGTCAGAATGTTAAAGTTTCATATAAACGTCCTGAATTATAAATGAAATGACACTTTACGATACGAGAACATTATTAGTTAATGCTGTAATAATAAGTATTAACAGTTCATGCTGTTAACATCAGCTGAACTATAAGTTAGTTTGTTAATTTTGGCCCAAACTCAGAAGAATGTGTTATTGATCAAAAAGTTCACAGTTGAGACATTTCTGTTTGTATAAATGTTTATTTAATATCAATAATTATTATGAACTGGTTCATCCTCCATCTCAGGACTTAACACAGGTGTATTTTTCTTTTTACAAAATCAAAACATCATAAATCTTCACATTTATTTCAGAAATCTGCTCGAAGCCAAAACTTAAAAAAACTGTCGACTGCGTCACAAACCTGAGAATCACTTCACAGCTACATCACATAGAAAAGCACAAAATCACACGTTCTTACTGTGAATAAATACGACAAAACTACAGTTCACACAAATATAATGTCCCAAAAATATAAGTCCAGTCCTCCAGTCTCCTCCTGATGAAGGTGATGATCATATAAAGTCCACAGAACAGTTCTGGAGACTTGATTTAAACATCAGATGGATCCATGCAGCTCGTCTGCTGTGATCACAGTCTGCAGCAGAGACACATCACTAACTGATCTCAGACCAGATTTAACCCTTTATTAACATGAAGTCTGCACTGCAGCTGCTGAGCTAACAGAGTTAGCATCAGCTAGTTCTGCTGAGCTAACAGTGTTAGCATCAGCTAGTTCTGCTGAGCTAACAGTGTTAGCATCAGCTAGTTCTGCTGAGCTAACAGTGTTAGCATCAGCTAGTTCTGCTGAGCTAACAGGTTAGCATGTTTAAGCAAGATAATGACTGAATTTACATTTTTGAGTGAACTGCTCCTTTAAAACCTAAAGATGCTGATCCTGGGTCTGGTCTGATCCTGGGTCTGGTCTGATCCTGGGTCTGGTCTGATCCTGGGTCAGGTCTGATCCTGGGTCTGGTCTGATCCTGGGTCTGGTCTGATCCTGGGTCTGTTACAGCACGTTGAACATGACGAGCAGCACCGACAGCAGCAGAGCGACGGACAGCGGCGCTCCCTGTGATCCACCTGAAATCAACACGGTACTGTTCAGTTACTCTGATCATATGAAGTAATCTGATTACTGCTGTGAGTACTGACAGACGTGTTCCAACACAAACAGGAATCTTTCATAAGCCCGTCAGCCTCTGGGTCGGGCCCCTCTAACGGGCCACCAGGTAAATCTTAGCGGTCGTCATGTGATTGATGGGAGAGGAAAAGTTCAGTTTGGAGGTAAAATGTTACAGGACATAAAGTCTCATCAGTAACTGAAGCTCTTCAAGCCGACGTCGAGCAGTAAAAGTAAAATATTTCTCAGGATGGAAAGAATCAAGTGAAGTAAATGTACTCAGTTACTTTCCACCTCGAGAACTTAATAAAGTTCCAGCCAACATTTGTCCAAAGAAACTCCAGTTTCTGGACTTTTCTCAAATTTCTGATGTGAAGTGAAACGTTGATGTTCTGAACGGTTCTGTCGGAGTTTAGAGGTGAAATGTCTGAAACATAATGAATAATAAAAAGTAATTACCCGAGTGTGGTTTCTCTGTCCCCGCTGGTTTCTCTGTCCCCGCTGGTTTCTCTGTCCCCGCTGGTTTCTCTGTCCCCGCTGGTTTCTCTGGTCCCAGCAGGTTCTCGGTGACACTCAGTGATCCGTTGTGCGGCGCCGGCTCGATCTGCAGCAGTTTACACATCAGAGGGTAAATGTGGATGCTGTCGAACGGCTCCGACACGAAGTTCTTCTTGAAGTCCGGCCCGAAGGCCCTGAAGATGGTCTTCATGTCCATCTCTCCGTTGTGGTAGCCGTGGTCGCCTTTGTTGACGTAGACGATGAATCTCTGGAGGGAAACAAAAAGATGAAGAATCACAAAGAGGTCCGATGTCGTTCTGACGGCTGACTCGACCTCTGACCTCACCGACAGCTCGCGTCACTTCGCCCTCGAACGGACAGAATTTAGGTCGGCTTCAATTTGTTTTTGCAAATTACAAACTGCTCAGATAAAAATGGTTAGAGGTCAGTTTCTGCACTTCAGAAGTTTATAATTAAAGCTTCTAAACGAGGCCACTGATGATGTCACTTCCTGCTCTGAATGAAACCAACCCGTCCGTCACTGAGACAAACAGACGCCATGTTTCTACACAAAGACAGAAAGAGGTTCTTGTAGAAAACCTTTGTGGATCAAACATTTCTAACAATATAAATATTCTGTATCACACTGAGGGGATTCTTCCCTGCAGCACCGCGAGCGACCACAGGAGAAGTTCTGACGCCGGCCCAGCTCGGTCTGATTAACAGACTGATGGTTAAGATGCTGGTCAGGCGCTGCAGTGACCTCTGGGTCGGTTCTGAGAAACAGTCTTTCAGAAAAGAAGATGAAGACTAAACGACGCTCGACCGTCTGAAGGTCGGTCGCTCTCAGTAAACTCACAGAGTTCAGGTTGAATCCCAGATCTGCGACGACCACGATGGGAGGCAGCCGCTCGCTCCTGCCGAGGTGGAAGTCTTCAGGAAACTCGCTCTTCCTGTAGACCGTCACGTTGGGCACCTTGGACAGCGCGTCGAACACTTCCTGCTCCTTCCCCGTCTTCGGCGTCAGGATGCCGAACCCGCCGTAGTCGAGGATCTCAAAGCTGGTGAGCTTGAGCAGATCCATGTATTTGTTGATGATGATCTCGTCCACCAGCGGGCGCTTCTTGACCGTGGTCATGCCGTGGTCGGAGGTGAGGATGACGTTCAGGCTGTCGGTCAGGTTAAAGCGGGAGATGGCCTCCCTCAGGTAGCCGATGGTGCGGTCGATCTGCATGATGATCTTCTTCCTGTCGGGGTGGTCCGGGCCCTTGGCGTGGCCCACGTTGTCCGGCTCGCCGTAGTACAGCGTCACGAAGTGGAAGTCCTCCTCGGAGAACCAGCTCATCACCCTGTCGATGTTCTGTTGCCACTCGGTCTCGTTGTCGTCCGGGTGATCGAACTCCTCAAAAAGCACCCGGTCGACCACCTGACCGCTGTAGTTGGCTCCGCCTCCGGGGTAGTGGAAGGAGGCGGTTTTCAGACCCTAAACAACAACAAACACACTGTAAACAACAACAAACAAACTGTAAACAACAACAAACACACTGTAAACAGCTCTGACACACAGCAGCATCCAGTCGTCCCCCTTCAACCAGACCCAACCAAGTGCTGGTTCTGGTTCTGGTTCTGGTTCTGGGGCTCATGCACAGTCATCGATCCTCAGACCGCTGCTGCTTCGCTGGTTCAGATCTTTGGCTCATTGGACCCGTGGGCGGGTCCGAAGGCGCTGACCGGCTCTGGAGGTGACGAGCAGCAGATTGATCCTCACTTGCTGCTGAGCGAGTGTTTGTGGCAGCAGGACGGTCTGAGGGTCCAGTTCATCACCGATGGTAAATTAAAGTGATTTTATTGTTTTCAAGTTGATTGTTAGAGTCTGATTCTGACCCGATCTGACCCGTGTCAGGAGAGAGACTCAAAAACCTTTAAGACCAGCTCGACTCTGATTGATCCTCAGTTTAACTGTCAGTTTCTTTCTGATCAGCCATGTTAACGAGGTCTCACCTGGTTCTGAGCTGTGATCCATAACGGCAGGACTCTTTGGTTCCACCACGATGATTTCTTCAGCGTCAGTTTGTGAGGAAGTTTCAGGTTCGTCTTGTCGTCGAACATCATGTTGTGGACGACTTCGTGATCCTCCACCCATCTGCCTGACGCACAGGAACAGGAACAGGAACAGGACGGGTTCAATTCAGAACAACTTCAACACTTTTAAACAAAACTTTTAAACAAACGCTCAAAATGATCAGGAAGTTTAATCGTGTGACTCTTCAGGCGTCTGGACGAGCTGCTGTCAGCTTCCATCTGATATCAAGTTTGATCTCAGACGTCTGGACTCTGTACGATGGAGGTGAGTTCAGAGCATTTAGATGATATGAAGCAGTTAAAGGGCATCTCAAGGAAACTGAATCGAACGCAACTGGATTTGGTTTTTGTCTTTGAAGATGTTTCACCTCTCATCCGAGAGGCTTCATCAGTTCCTGCTCGCTTGACTAGGCTGAGACTAGTCCGTCAAAAACCAAATCCAGTTGCGTTCGATTCAGTTTCCTTGAGATAACTATGACCTGGATGAATGAGAATATTCACAGGCTAGTTAAAGGTCAGTTAGCCGTGTAGCTAGCGCTCCTATTGGCTAACTCTGCCTGGACTGATGGCTGATCGCTGAGGTCGTGACCTCAGAGTTCACTGCTAACTTAGCAAAGCGAGCTAACTTTATCTTCCTCCTGTTCTCGTCCTCTTTGTTTCCCTCCACGTGTTTTCTGGAAGCAGAGGAACAAATTTACGACAGGACAATAAATGATATCTTATCATATCTGACTGTTTGCTTCATTATGTAACCCTGATACAGAACTGTCAGAGGCACCGAGACGACACCGCGAGGTCCAAAGTGAGCTGAGCTGCTGTTCTGGTGGTTTTACTGTGACAGCTACAGACGTCACATGAGCTGCTATCATTATTATCATAATCAGTATAATTATCATCAGTTAATCCTCTGTCATTGCTTCATGTCACTTGGCTGCGTTCAGTTTATGGACGCAAATAAAGCCGTAAAGATTTTCATCTTGTCAGCAGACGAACGTCTAATCATGAAACGTTACGACATTTTAATCACTGAATTCATGTTAGAGAGAAAAAACACTGAAGATGTTTTTCTCTGTAAATCGTCTGTCTGAATATCGTAAAGTAAATTAATTATCAGATTAAATAAACTCAGTTTGGATCAAAACATCTGGAGCTTAAATTCAGATGAAATCCAGAGCCGAGCCTTCAGGAGACGAGTCAGAAGCTTCTGTGCTAATAATGATAAGAATCAAATCTTTATTTACTTCTATTTTAATGGATTAATTACAATCTTCAACTATAATAATGACTTTAACTACCACTTAGTGTCCGTCAGATAATATAATATAGAGTATTCTTCATAGTACACAATGGAAGTACTTTTCATGTACTTCTCCTGCGTACTTTCATCTGACAGCTGCAGCGACTTCACAGATTAATATTTCTACACAGAACATCTGAAGTTTTCTTTTATATTAACAGTTGAAACGAGTCGACTGAAGCTGTGACTTTGCACCTTTTACAGTTTTGTGTCAGTCATTTTACTGAAGTCACATTTTAAATACTTTTATAGTCTGTTGTTTGTACTTTTACTGCAGTAAAGGATCTGAATACTTGTCGTGTCATTAGTTACCGTTACTGTTTATATCTGTAACTTCAGCCGTCAGGATCTTTTCTTAGTAAAAGCACATGAGTAAACAGACGGGTGTATAAAGTTCTGGTACCGGTGATGGTGGTGAAGTGGGACGGGGAGGTCATGGTCAGCATCGGAGGGGTGATGTATTTGGCCTTGACTCCGTCCTTCACCATCTGGTCCAGGTTCGGCGTGTCCACGTCCTGGTCGTAGTCCCACCTGAAGCCGTCGAAGGAGATGAGCAGCAGCTTGTTCCTCCCTGCCGCTGCCTTGCTCGTGGGCTTGCCGGCGGCGCAGACCACCGCCGTGATCACCAGGAAGAGCTCCAGCCTCATCTTCATCTTCACAGCGACTGACTGCAGCTCAGAGAGGCTTCACCTGTCTGTCTGCTCACCTGTCTGCTCACCTGCAGCTTTCATATGTAGCCGCGGGCTCTGATAGAGATCTGCTGACCGGAGGTGAAGGATGAGACCTTGGACCGGCAGCAGAGCTCAGATGGACTCTTATCAGGACTGATTTCATCCATCAGTAATCTGCTCACCTGCTGATATCTGCTCACCTGTAAATGTCTCACAGCAATAAACGTTAACACACACGAAGCACGAACATCATCCAGCAGAAACAGAGTCAAGTGTTTCCTGACAATGAGACGCTCACACAACAACTGATCACAGACGGGACGTTCAGCTCGTCTCACAGTCTTCATCATGCCTGTCGCCATGGTGACGTCATGACAACACTTTATTCCAGAGGTCAAGAGGTTCCGACTGTCCACCTGAAGCAGTCTGAGCTGTCGGTCCAGATAAACGAGTTCTTTTCATTGTCGAACACGACTGAAACAAGTTTTAACAGACATTAATAAAACACTCAGACGGTTCAAACGTTAACGAGAGCTTCCTGTCAACAGTTATCAGCTTTATTTGTTCCACTGCAGGTTTATCTGATCAGGACATGATGACCTGAATAAAACCTGATGTCAAATTAATGACTCATCAGACTGAAGGACGTCTGAGAGAGCTCACTCACACCGGCTCACACCGTCTCACACCGACTCACACCGTCTCACACCGTCTCACACCGACTCACACCGTCTCACACCGTCTCACACCGTCTCACACCGTCTCACACCGACTCACACCGGCTCACACCGACTCACACCGTCTCACACCGGCTCACACCAGTCTCACACCGTCTCACACCAGCTCACACCGGCTCACACCGTCTCACACCGGCTCACACCGACTCACACCGTCTCACACCGTCTCACACCGTCTCACACCGGCTCACACCGTCTCACACCGTCTCACACCGGCTCACACCGACTCACACCGGCTCACACCGTCTCACACCGACTCACACCGGCTCACACCGGGGGCACAGGGGGGTTCAGGTGAGTCCAAGTGGTTCTAACAGAACATGAACTGAGAGCAGCTGAAGGTCACGCGAGCACTGAAGCTGTTCTCCAAAACACATCTGACCTCGACAGAAGGTCTCTCACTAAACCCAGTCCACACAGATCTAATGATCACTGTGATTTAGTGAGCTGGTCTCTGAAACACAGAGGGACCGTCCATAAAGTCCTGTGTGACTCAAGCTTCATGTTCAAAACCTTCATGCTGGATGTTGGTGAAAATTATAGTTTAACAATTAAACTAAATCGGTTTAATATAACACACTTATTTTAATTGTTAATGTGTCATTAATTGATTTGAAAATAAACAGATTATGTGAAGGATTGTCTCAAAATCAATGTCGAAATGTCGGTTGAATGGGACACACTTCTTTGTATTTGATTTTACTGCTTTTTATGCCTTATATTAATGTTTATAACGAGAAATCACACTTTTTCCCAATAGTTTCTATGTATAGTCAGCAGTTCTTCACAATAGCTCGCAGGTCATGTGATCCATCGACTCAAAATCAATGGCCAAATGTAAAAAATTAAAACTTTCGTCTGATCAAATAAATGTCTCTTATTTTGGTGGGAGAGGAGACCCGGAAGCACTTCAGTATCGACGTTTTCACTTCCGGTATTTTGAAGTTCTTGTCGCTCACGCTGTTGGAAAATGTCCTTGGTTCATTTTTCAGTCAAAATGCGATAAATATCTTGATTTTCTGGAACAGTAAATTGTGTTTTTTCTCTCCGGACCTTCTGTGATATTCTGGCGGAGGTGAGAGTCGCTCTGTGGGCTCAGAGCCGGCAAATAGAGCGGCAACATCAGACTTAACCTCCGTGTTGTGGACTGTGACATGGCTAACGTTAGCTGTTAGCATTGTTGTATGTGACGCTATACGCATTAATTAGCATTAGCACGTTGAGAAATGTTTACTCTTCACTGTTCGGTAACTACAAGTGGGCTGTAGCTTGTGGAGTCCTTGTTCGGTTGAGCTAACGTTAGTATGGCGGAGGTCACACCAGACTCCATTTACAAAGTGTCGTATTTAAACGTTTCTTATTCGTCAGAGAGCTAGAGAGGAGTCAGAAAGTAAACTTGAGACATTATAAAAATCAGCAAGAGTCGCCTTTTATTTCGGCATACCTGTGTTTCACCCTGCACATCTGAAATCACGTCATTTTCAAAGTTTACCACTAAAAGACCCACAACACGAGTCATATAACCTCCACGTCTAGAGGCGACATGTCGACTGTAGATGGGATTTCACAGATTAAACCAGTTTGTACTTCAGTTGATTCTTAATTAAATATGTTCGTTATTTTCCACCGGTGTGTGTGTAGAGGTGGACACAACAAACAGCTGGTGTGTTTCTGTGGGTCTTTGGACCTGTTAGTGTTGAACAGAGACTCAGTGTACTTAGTTTTATGCAAAGTTTCACAAAGTGAAACAAATCACGTATGAGCATCTTTGTTAATAACTTCTTTGATTTGTACAATCAGCAGGTGATCAGTGTTTCGCTGTGCGTGTCATCACAAACCCTGAACTTGAGAATCTCCTCTGGTTTGTTTCAGGAATGTCTTCATTATGGAGCCTGAGGCCGGCGCTGACGTCACTGTTTCAAGGTGAGGCTGCACACCTGCACACTGTCAGTCTGTCTCAGGTGCATGCTGGTCCGTCTTGGCTGAAGGTGGAGGAGAGGGTGGTGTTTAGTGTCCTGACCTTCTTCAGGGGAAAATGTTTGACAACCGACCAAATCATGAAGAAAGACAGTAGAAGAGCTTCGTGTTGAGTCATAGATGAAAAGCTGATAGGATATAAATCTGACAGGAGCGTACCAAGCTAACTCACACAGAGGTTTTATATGAATATACTACAAACAGGCCAGCGCTCATAACATATCAACCATTATATGTCATGTTAGAGCAGCAGACTGCACAGATGATCAATAATCACCAGTTTCTTTAGCGTTAGCAGGAGCTGTTTTGGGGCACCTGGTTCTGGCAGTAGAAGTCCCACTGATTTATTTCCTTGAGACTGTTTCACGTGACTCACAGTTGAAGCACTTTGCTCTGCATGAAACTCTCGTGGTTCAGTGATCAGAGCAGAATTATAACAGGTGTCACAGATTCTGTGCATTTCAGCAGAACACCTTCTGGACCGGGACAAACTTCTGTCACAGAGCAGCTACCTGTGGGCAGGAACCAACGATTACGCTGGTGGAACTTTATCTTAAAGTCTGCATCTTAGATCAGTTTACATTTTTTGGTCAGCTGTGGCTTTTATCCTGCGTACCAAGTGTTTGTTCCATCTACAAAGTGTTTTGATTTCCCAGCCGCTCTGATTCGTCCCTCGAACGGGCTTCTTCTCCAGCACAGCGGCGTCGGAGGCAAAATGACGAATCAAACATGACTTCATAGAAACAACGTTGAAATAAAGAAAGTGGCTGAAACAGACGAAGTGTTGAGATGAAA
This sequence comes from Lagodon rhomboides, assembly GCA_039737535.1. NCBI lineage: Eukaryota > Metazoa > Chordata > Actinopteri > Spariformes > Sparidae > Lagodon > Lagodon rhomboides. Next base: position 34,273,396 of record CM077788.1, on the reverse strand, counting down.
TCAGCAGCAGTGAGTGAATCAGAACATGAAGTCTGTGGATCAGATGACTGATTACCTGTGCAGGGTTCAATCGGTGACTTTAATCAAGATGTGCATTTTTATTTTGTACTTTTCATATTAGAATCTTGTCTCTTTACATTTTTAACATGTAAATAACTTTTCCCTGCCTGCAGCGTCCCAGCATGCCTCTGCCTGGACCGCTCCCATCCTCTCCAGGACGATGGCCACCCTCAACCAGATGCACCGCCTGGGGAAACCCAAACCGCCTCCCAAAACTGTCGGCGCCACGTTCGGCTGTCCCCAGCTGAAGGCGGTGGTCCTGAAGACCATGATCCGAAAACCCAAGAAGCCCAACTCTGCCAACAGGAAGTGCGCTCGAGTGCGCCTCTCTAACGGGAAGGAGGCGGTGGTGTTCATCCCCGGGGAGGGACACAACCTGCAGGAGCACAACGTGGTGCTGGTGGAGGGCGGGAGGACGCAGGATCTGCCCGGAGTCAAACTCAAAGTGGTCAGAGGCAAATATGACTGTGCCCACGTGGTGAAGAAGAAGCACTAGAGTGCGAGGAGGACGCTGGAGGGATGGAAGTGTGTGTTTGTCAGCTGTTTAATAAATTAATGTGCTCTTTATTACATCATCAGTGACGTCAGATCTTTATTATAGACTCTCTGGATTTGATCCTGTTCAGACACAAACACCACAGGCTGTGTTCAGGATGCTTTTATTGGATCCAGATTGTGTCCACGTTGGTTTGAGGAAGTCTGGACAACAAAAAAAACACATTACATGTGAGTTCTGCAAACAGACCCAAAGTAAAGGTGGATGGATCTGTTTCAGGTGGTTTGAAATGTGATTAAAAGTCAGAATTCTCCAGGAGCTCATTTCAGATTTTAAAGCGTCTTTTGTCTCTCGTAGTGCGAAACACGACAACGTCAAATCCACAGTGACAGAAGTGCATCAGAGCGGCTGAGCAGAATCCAGGCTGCTGCTAGACTGACACTACGTATCGTAGTTCAATCGCTCAAAATAATCGATGAAAACACACGTCTGTGAATATTCTCATTCATCCAGGTCATAGTTATCTCAAGGAAATTGAATCGAACGCAACTGGATTTGGTTTTTGTCTTGAAGACCAAAAACCAAATCCAGTTGCGTTCGATTCAATTTCCTTGAGATATGAAAACACACCAAATTATTTTTTAAATTTTTTGTGAACTTTCAGAAGTTTGCTTAAAATTTGCTCAACACTTTATGTAGACGTGACTTCTGGCAGCACTGCAGAGTGTCAAGAAGACGCTGTTTCAGTTATCAAGAACAAAATACAGGAACTGAAACATGAACTCCAGCTGCATGTCAGAACTCGGTTGGTCTTTAGACATGTCAGTTTTGTCAGCCTGGGTTGTAATGAAGGAAAAAGGAATATAAAAGTGAAGAGTGGATGAACAGCAGCTGGTCCACCTGCTGCAGGGTTGTTGCAGTTCACCCTCCGGCCAGCGGCGGCAGCACTGAGCAGCTGATGAGCGAAGAAGACCGAGTTCACGTTGAATCCACCTGCTGTCTGTTTACGTTACTTTACCTGCTGCTGACACCGAGCTGGACCCTCCTGGCGGGCCGCTGAGCGGTCCATCTGTCCTCCGGTGGGTTCCGATTCGTAACATCGAATCTATAAATGACGTAATCAGCGTTTAGCGGCAGAAACACACGTCCCGCCGGAGCAGCGGTCCAGGACGCTGTGACGTATGACTCCTGCATCCGAGCTAGCAGGCACCGTTAGCATTAGCATCGCGTTGAGGCAAAGTCAGAGCCGTCGTCTCCTCCCGGAGCCTTTTCATCCGTCAGAGGCGTCTGGTCCCCCGCAGCTGTCCTCGCCTCCTCCGCCCTGCAGCTCCACAGAACCGAGGTAACGTGTCCGCGGCCCGGTGTTGGTTCGGGATGAACAAACTAGCATCGCTGTTAGCTTGGAAGGAAAAATGTATCTTTACAGCTAACGACGCTTCTCTTCTCTGATTGGATGAAACGCGTCAGTCAACACACACACACACACACACTCACACGCGCGCGCACGGATCAGTTAATGAACATTATATGATGAGCTCGTGTTTCAGTGTCAGTAAAGTGCGTCAGCTGGTAATTATAAATAAATATAACCATATAAATACTGCAGGAGAGTTAACCGTTAAACCTCAGCCCGACCGGACCGGACCGGATATCGATATGATATCGATACTGTGATATGAGACTATATATGCTTGTCAAAAAGTCCAGTAGGGTTCTAATGTCAGGTGAGTCTGGAACCAGTCCTGTAGGATTATATAAGTTATACTATAAGAATCCTGTAAGACTTTATGTAATAATAATAATAATAATAATAATAATAATAATAATGCTAGTTGTTGTTATTTTACAGGGCTCCCATGCATCCTGGAAAATCTGGAAAACTCCAAATTTGCAATGTCCTGGAAAACCTTTAGTTCTCCTGAAACATTATTTAAACTCCTCAAAACTCCACAGCACATCCTGGTTTTAGTCTTAAACTGTATATTGTTTTATATATTTTTCTTAAATGGAAACAAGTTAGTTGTTTTTAAAGAGCTCATATTATGCTAATTCTAAGGCTCATACTTTTATTCGGGGGTCCAAGTAGAACAGGTTTACAGACTTTAATTTCCAAAAAACACGTTATTTTTACTGCTACAGATGTTAATACAGAGTTAAAATATATATATTTATAAAACGCTTGTTGCATAGTGATACACGTAAGTTTCAGAAGTAGCGGCTCGACTGCAGACCAGGCGGGTCAGGCAGGTCTGGACTTTGGGCTTTTTCACTTTGCAGAACTTTTACAGGCACAAAAATGCTTCATAACACAATAAAGGAAAGGCAAAAAACCCAAATGCAGAATCTGACCGTTTTAAGAGACTCGTCTTGTTTCTTCTTGTGTTTATTTGCTCTTGATGAGAACTAAACTCCCAGCAGCTCTTCAGTCGTTGGTGTTCAGGCAGCCATGACAATGAGAACGATAATACACTGTAACTCACAAGAGAAAAAGGCACCGGGGTTATAAATTGATTAATTGAAGGAACACGTTAGTGCACAGGTGCGCTCCCTGTCTGTCGTATCGGCTCGATCAGCACTGAAAATGATCTCTAGCTGTGATATCCAGCTTGCTTTAAGCCACCAAACACAATATTATATAATATTTATAAATTTGTCTGTTGAGAAGATGTATAATAACAATAATCCTACATAAAACCAACCTCTGCGCAGGTGCACTGTTTACCTTTACACTTACCTGAACTTGTTAAAGAAGATGAATTCTGACTTTCTTTAGAAGTGATTAAATTAAGTGTAAGTGGATGTTTCCTGTAAACATCCCGGGAGGCTGAAGTTCAGCTGGTGTCTGTCCTTTACCTCCCCACATGGCTGCAGCCCTGCACAGAGCCGGCTGCATGAAGACATGGCTGCCCCCGTTTGGTGTGGATGAACTTTGACCTCCACTCGATGAACAGCCCTGAGATGTGACCTGGAACAGGCCTGCTGTGAGTCTTACTGCCTCCAGTCTGAGCTTCAGCCCTGATCAGGTGCTGACTGATTGTGTTTGTGTCCTTTGTCTTTGTCTCAGAGGCCTCGAGGAGACACGTCCACCCTCAGAAGGATCAGAGCATGAGGAGATGAATGGAGTGAAGGTGGAAGCAGAAGAAAGAGGAGGAGAGGACTGTCAGCAGCCTCCTGCTGAAGGTCAGAGACCACACCCACATTAAAAGGCCTAAATGATCTCCGTCTGCACTGAAACAGCCAGCGAGCTGCGAGTCGCTGGATTTTATTACATTTGAACAGAGCAATGCTAGCTCTTTCCACCTGTTTCCAGTATTTATGCTAAGCTAAGCTAACCAGCTGTCGGCTGGAGCTTCATGTTTACTGCACAGACATGAGAGTTGAATCAATCTGAGCATCTCTCCTGCAGAGAGAGAAAGAGATGATGGGACACCGATTGTCTCCATGATGTTAATGTCAGCTTCATGTCCTGCAGGAGACGGGAGCGTCCCCGACACAGAGACACCGTCCGCGCCAGCGAGCAGCCGTCAGTCAAAGCGCCATCACCGCTGTTCGGTATGCAGCAGGGAGTTTTCTCGTCCGTCTCGGCTGGCGGACCACATGGCCACGCACTCTGGCCACAAACCGCACAGCTGCTCCGTGTGCGGGAAGCGCTTCACAAAAAAGATCAACGTGGTGGTGCACCAGCGGGTCCACACCGGCGAGAAGCCGTACTCCTGCCCGGACTGCGGGGCCAGCTACGCCCAGCTGGGCTGCCTGCGGCGCCACCGGCTGCGACACGCCGCCGAGAAGCCCCACCACTGCTCGGTGTGCGGCCGCGGCTTCATCCAGCGACGGCATCTCGTCCAACATGAACGCACTCACACCGGGGAGAGGCCGTTCTGCTGCCCGCTGTGCCCCAAGCGCTTCGCTTCCAGGACGGGCCTCAGCGACCACCAGAAAACCCACGGAGAGAAGAACCTCTACTCCTGCTCCTTCTGTGAGAAAGGCTTCTCCACGTCGTCCTCCTTCAGGGACCACGTGAGGCTGCACACGGGAGAGAAGCCTCACCGCTGCTCGCTGTGCTGCAAGAGCTTCAACCGGCCGGGCCTGCTGAGGAAACACCTGCAGAGGCACGCCGAGGAGAACACTGTGGTCCAGGCTGGAGCTGCAGCCGGGAAGGTGAGCGATGGTGGAGTCAGTGAGAGAGAACCTCAAGGAGAAAGTCACACAAAAAGTACAACTCACTCGGTTTGTAGTTCACAAGAGATCCTCGGATCACAAACTGATCTGAGGAGACGTTATTTAACTTTTTATTAGGATGAAACCTTCACTGTAGCTGCTGAGATAAAAGTGTTAGCATGCACCCCGTCTGAAGAGGGAGCAGGAGCTGGACAGCATGCCAGCGTCCATCCACTGAGCTCCATCATTAGACGACGTGATGTGAATGTGTGAAAGGTGTCAGTGCAGACAGCTGTGTGGAGGATCGGAGGGTCGATCGAGTTCAAACAACAAGTTCAACAAAAAGACGCAGCTTGTTTGTTCCTAAAGCTAATGAACAAATCTTTGTCTCTAAACATCAGGAGGAAACGTTCCATCACTGCCTCCTGTGCCTCAAAGATTTCTCCACCACGGAGAAGCTGCAGCAGCACCTGAAGCTCCACCAGGGGGCGCTGCAGTTCACGTGCCACATCTGCGGCCAAGGCTTCAGCCGAGCGTCGCGGCTGAGGGAGCACGAGAGGTCTCACACCGGAGAGAGGCCGTTCCAGTGTGACGTCTGCAACAAACGCTTCTCCATGCAGAGAGTGTTCAGGAAGCACCAGGAGATCCACCGCAGGGAGGGACGCAGCGCCGCCATGGCGCCGGGCCGCAGCGCCGCACCGTCACACTCTGACAGCAAGGTCAAGACTCTGCTGCTCCCAGACCTTCAGTACTCTTTATGTTTTCTCACTGTGAGATGAGACTGTTGCTCCAGACTAACATTTACAACACTGATGTCTGTGAACAGTTTAACGTCTCAGTCGCTGCAAACTGAAACACGTTCTCCCTCACAGGCGCCAGACGAGCAGCTCGGGGACGGCGGCGGCGGTCTGAACGGGCTGCAGGAGGTCGACAGCAGAAACGATGAGGATGTTGATGATGAAGAGGAAACGGTGCATTCACTGACCGGTCAGAACGCTTCACATACACCAGCTCATATCTCTGACGTAACTCTAACATTGTAGAGCTCACAGAACTGAACCAGAACCAGAACTGCAGCCGTCTGTATGAGCAGATTTATTGTGATGTTCATCTTGTTCAGAACCTTTTCTGAGCCCAGTTGGCTCCATGTTGGTTCTGGTGCCGTGTTGCTGAGACGATGTAGTTCACTGAGCTTTAACACACATGAGCTTTGACTTTAATGACGACAGACTGAGACTTTATTAACTTGTAAAATGGTCTTCACATCCTCCTGATCCTGAACTTCATGTGTTGATCTTCACAGACGGCGTGAAGAAGCTCCACGGCTGCTCCGTCTGTGGGAAGAGCTACACGAGGCCGTCCAGGCTCAAAGAGCACTTCAAGATCCACACGACGGAGAAGCTGCATCGCTGCTCCGTGTGCGCCAAGGCTTTCACCACCACGACCAACCTGAGAGCTCATGAGAAGATCCACATGGCCCACAAGCCTCACCCCTGCAGCATCTGCCCGCGGAGCTTCCTGAGGCCCTGCCTGCTCCGCAAGCACATGAGGATCCACGTCAGGGACGGACTCATCGCAGCGCCCGCAGACAGGGTGAGGCCTCGCTCGCTGCTTCTGCCTCAGGATCAGTCAGGACACGTTTCACAAAGTTAGAACAAAGATGTGTTTTACAGAAGAAACACATGATATCAGTATAAAACAGAACTGATCCCAGAGCTGTGCAGCAGAAACACTGATGAAACACTGATTTCACAATGAGCGGATGTTTGTCAAACTGCTGCAGAACAAAGTTCCTCTTCCTCTGCTCCTCTGCAGCTGTGCGTTAGATCATAAACCTGATCACATATGATCACATATTGATCTAACGTTGGTGCAAATTGATCCTAATCAGCAGATGTCAGTCTCTACACAGAGTGTGTGGTGCCGGGTGACGAGATGGAAGTCTGACCTGCTGTGAGATCGTTGATCTGCTGAGCTTCACTTTTATGACACAACTCACATCTTGTGTTGTGAAAGTCTTTCAACATGAAGTATGGTGAAAGACAACTGACCACAGAAGCTCATCACAGTTTCCCAGAACTCAACGTGACGTCTTCAGATTGCAGAAATCAAACAGAAAATCTTTTGTTTAAGAAGCGAATGTTTGACACTTTTGCTCGATTATCAAAATGTTTGGTGATGAATTTTCTTCTGAGTTCTCGCTGCAGCTCTGATGTGAACCTTATTTCTGTTTGAGTGGAGACTGATGAGGTGATGTTTTCTGTTTCAGGAGTTCTGGCTCAACATGAAGACTGAAGAAGAGGAGGAGGAGGAGGAGGAGGAGGAGGAGGAAGGTCCACATGAGCAGGTACGAACTTCAGCCTTTTGATCGTCATCATGTGAAACGACCAGAAGAGCTTGTTTATCATCTGTCTCGTGATGTCTCCAGGACTCAGATGACCTTTCTACCCCCGCCGAGTCCTTCATCACCAAGTCTGGACCTCCACCTGGTAACCACGGTAACCACGATAGCTCGCTGTTGAGGGAGGTCGGAGAAGAAAACAAGGAGGGAGACGTCAGCGGTTTGATCAACTCTGATGGCGAGGAAGAGGACTGGAGGCCGGCGCTCGTCGGTCCGTCATCTCCTCTCACATGGTTTTGTGCAGCGACACTGTGGTGGCAGAGTTGGAGTCAGCTGCTGTCGTTACTGTGTTCTGTGTTATTAAAGTTTGTTACCATCAGCTGCTATAACAACGTCAGAACGGAATATAATTAAAGAGGTTCTAGATTATTCACACGATATCATCATGTGTAGTATTTCATTTTTAAACATCTGCATGTTGACACCTCGAGTAAATTCACAGATATTCAGTAGATCTCTCTCATGTCACCGTCCTGACAGAACAAGATGGCCGCTCAGCGATGCAGGAAGTCACCGCCGGCGGGAAAGGGAAGCACAGCTGTCCTGTCTGCGGTCGAGACTGTTTCAAGGCGTCGGCGCTGCAGAAACACCTGAGGATCCACTCGGGCGAGCGTCCGTTCCAGTGCCCCACCTGCAGGAAGAGCTTCACCCAGCAGGTCCACATGACGGAGCACCAGAGGATCCACACCGGGGAGAAGCCCTACACCTGCACCCACTGCAGCAAGAGCTTCACCTTCTCCAGCGCCCTGCGGCGACACCAGCGGCTGCACACCGACGCCCGGCCGTACCGGTGCTCCATCTGCGACAAGACCTTCAAACAGCAGAGCTCGCTGAAGAGCCACCAGCTGACGCACTCGGGGGTCCGCTACCAGTGTCCGCTCTGCAGCAAGAGCTTCAGCCGGGCCCTCGAGCTCACCTACCACGTGGACGTGCACTCCGACACCCGGCCCTACTTCTGCAACATCTGCAAGAAGAACCTGAGCGGCGCCAGGATCTTCCGCAACCACATGAAGAAACACGAGTCACCAAAGTCGCCGCTGTCGCTGATGCCGCGGGCCGGACCGGGAAACGCTGAGACCGTCCCAGAGGTCCCACACTGACAAAAACCAGCAGTCTCTAAAACACCTGTGGTTTCTCAGCAGCCAACCGTGTGGACGACAGGTGATCAGTGATGTCACTAGAGAAGTTTCAGACTTATGGATCAGTTGACGTTCACTGAGTGTCATTCGGACCTAATCACTAGAATAAATGCTGGCAGAGTACGTCTGCTTAAACTTTAGATCTCATGAGGTCCAATTTTCCATTTCTCTCTCATCACAGTGCTGTGGTTCTGCTCCGGTTCTGCTCCGGTTCTGCTCTGGTTCTGCTCCGGTTCTGCTCTGGTTAGGGTCAGAAAAACATCATGTTCTGTCTTAAAATACTTTTTGGTCGCCACAAACTCAGCTGCGAAGTGTCTTGAGGTCTCCTGTAGAAATATCCAGCTCTGTCGGGCTGTTGGAACGCAGCGCTCCCTCCGCCAGCGACAGGTCATGAACGTGTCATGTGAAGGTGATGTAACAGGTGGAACAAGTGGAGATGTCGGTACGGTACGTTGTCTCGTACCGGACTCGTTTAAATGTGAACGTTTCTGGTTTGTAGAGACGTAAACTGTGAACTTGTCATCCTGCTGATCATTCACAAGGTTTGATTAGAGCTGCAGACACAAACACACCGCTGAGCTGAGCCGAGTGTGACTTCAGTGTTTGTCCACAGCACTCTCCTCTCATGTGAAGGTCAAAGGTCAGCCTCCGAGCCTGCAGGGCCACAGTGCCTTGCTCAAGGACACTTTATAAGGTTGATCAGTTAACCCAAAGATGGTTTGTTTACCCATGAGGCCGTTCTGCTGCTACTGAGTGCGTTCGTGTCTGTATCAGTACAGATGCAGCTGAAGTGTCACTTAACTTATTTATAGTAGAAATCAGTGAAACTGTGATCATGTCATCATGTTTCTCCTCATCACTGTTCAATAAAGTGACTGAAACTCTAAACGCTCCGTCTGCGAGTCTTTCAAACATCTGGAGAAGAAAAGTCATTAAAGCTGTGAACTTTCTAATGTCTTGAATCCAGTTGACAGAAGAATAAAGTGTCCAGCAGTTATCTCAAGAAACTGTTAGTCGATAGAAGCGATGTGTAATATGTGTTCTGCAAAAATGTATTCTTCAAATAAAAATTGCGTTCAAGACCTCAAAGGGACTTGAGGCAGGATTTGTGAAAAAACAAACTTGCATTTAAGTTTTTTAATGCTAATGGCTGATGAAGCGTTCATAAACAAACAGAATGAGCCCACCCACGTGTCTCTGCGTCGCCTTGAACAGGCTGTGTGCTGCATCATGTGCTGCAATTCTTGGTCTGAATTTCCCGCCCAGTCCTGTGGACGTGACGTCAGATGACGCTGATGACGCGTCCTCGTTGGCTTGGAAACAGGAAGAAGACAAGCGCGGTGGAGCCAAACTAGTGTTTGTGTAGTAACGGATTCTGCTACGGCCAGAAAACGACCCACCACCACACAAAGTCCACTAAAAAGTCATACTAAGAAGAAAACGAAGGTTTTATCAGCGGCGAGTCGAGAGTCGAAACGAAATTACGACCAAAGCCGGACCGGAACCAGAATAAACATCGGATACGGTTCGACTCATGGAGGCAGCTTCAACTTGAACTGGGACTGAAAACAGATGCTGACATGGCTCATTTCCTAGTGACCAGGTAAGAAAACATTACAGGTCATGTTTAGAGCTTGATTTGAAATCATATGAGATCACCGAGGACTCGGAGTGACCTAACGTGCAGAGTAGCGTTAGCTGCTAACATGCTAACATTAGCCCACCGCTGTGTAACACTGAATAGTTACAGACTGCGCATTTTCCACGGTCCTTTAGTCTGAAACCGAATAGTTAGAAATATGTCCCTTTATATATGGGACCGAAAGCCCAGCCTGTTATCTGGGAGGTGACGTTAGCAGCTAGCTGTAGCCACATGCTAACGGTTTGTTTGTGACCTCAGTGAAGTTAGTTTTAAGTTGGATATTCGACAGACATTCGCTCCGGTTAAACCTCTTCTTCGCTCCGGGTACACTGCGATCCGAGCAAGCCGCTCCGATTGATCACATGACCCGGAAGCTATTGAGCTAAAATGCTAATATTTACATAGCAGCATTTTAGCTCAATAGCTAATAGCATTTTAGCTCAATAGCTTCCGGGTCATGTGATCAATTGACTCAAAATCAGTGTGGGATCATAGTACTCCACTGGCTGCATGAGACACACCTCTTGTTTTTGCATTTTACATCTGTTAAATATTTTTTTATTAATTTTTATATGTAAATATTAGCATTTTAGCTCAGGTAGCAGAGGTCTCGCAGTAAACAGTCAGGTGAACAGCGAGTAAAGAAAATGATGTTTCTGAGTAATATTACTGAAACACAGGACCATCAGTAAAGCACGAGGAGCCGAGAAGGATTTCACAACAAGAAATATGAAATGTTTTCGGATGTGTTTCAGGTTTAAACTGAGGCTTCATTAGAAAAGAGGGCACAAAACTGAGATTCACGGAGCTTCACAGTTCGATCAGCCCTGCTCCTCCTCCTCCTCCTCCTCCTCCTCCTCCTCCTCCTCCTCCTCCTCCTCCTCCTGCTCTCAAACACAGCAGCTCCGGTCCGTCAGTACATTTCCTGGTTCCCTCCCCTTCAGATCCACAGTTTGAAAACGGGTGTAACCAACATGTGGTGAAGTGCAAGAGCTGACAAGCCTCATCCACTGCACAAACACACGGCAAGTGCTCAGACTAGTTTCAGTTATCAGGAAGTGAAT
>CM077788.1:34082436-34257436 GCA_039737535.1 Lagodon rhomboides | reverse complement strand
AAAATCGACAAAGTAACTCGTAACCAGAGCTGTTCGATAAACGCTCCTGAGATCTGCACACGAGCCAAGGTTCCTGTGTTTTCCACCACCGAGGATCAGATGAAGAGAAGCAAGTCACAGTCAGAACTTTACATGCAAACGGAGGAGGTGAGAAACTTTGTTTCAGGAGCTGAAGGACACTTTTCATTTCGAGATCTCACTTCTGGAACTGCTGCGAACAGAAAGGTCAGCGATGACTAAGCTAACGGGAGGCTGCAGGGACGTCTTCAGTCTGCAGGGACGTCTTCAGTCTGCAGGGACGTCTTCAGACCGCAGGGACGTCTTCAGTCTGCAGGGACGTCTTCAGTCTGCAGAGACGGACGTCTTCAGTCTGCAGAGACGGACGTCTTCAGTCTGCAGAGACGTCTTCAGACTCTGCAGGGACGTCTTCAGTCTGCGCTAAAACACTCAAAAAACTCAATCTAACGATCAGATTTGTGAAAGTTTCTTAGATAATGATAAAATATTCCGTTTTAATTCGGATTTTGTAACAACAGTCGGTGTTCAGTGCTTCAGTCCTCAGCTCTCAGGTGAGAGAAGAGTCGTCCAGAGTGAATCAGCTCAGAGTTCATCAGTTCAGAGATGATTGACACTTGAGACAGATGAGTCCTGAGCGAGTGAAGCGTCTCTCTCGGGGGTTTTCGTGTCTCTGCTTCTTCTTCTCTATTTGAACAGTTTCACTCTCAGACATCTGCCGCTGATCCAAACCTGAACTGACCTTCTGTTTATCTTAACATCATGAATCCACTCAGACACTCAGCGGAGCGGCAGATGGGGATTCATCCGCCGCTGAAAATAGTCCCCCACAAGCTGACTGTTTCCTGTGTGTCTGATAGAAACTACAGAGAGCAGCTGTTAAAAGACTAAACTACATGTTTGTGAGGAGTTTTTAAAGGTTTATATCTTCAGTGGGAATCAGCAGGTCACATACAGGAAGTGTGGAAGTCCACAGAACAGTTCTAATAGCTTTGAACTTGCTGCATGTTGATGATAACTATTCAGCGGAGGATCTGATGATGTCTCAGCGCTGATCAGACCTCCTTCACGTAACACTCACATGTTTTCACCCTGTTAAACTTTGAAACTCTGTCTGTTCATGACTGGAGCCACATGAGTCAGCGTCACCGTGTGTGTTAAATGTGATGTAGTGATGTTAAACTGACCTGAGGTCTGCTGTCTGCAGGTGTACGAGGCGGTCCGGTGGATCCAGCTCGGCATGGCTCTGCTCAGGTCAGCGTCTCCCTGCTTTGTTCTCCTCGGGGTTAAAGAGTCCGACACACAAAGTCTACAGAAATATGATTTAGTTTGTATTGAATCCATAAAGTACAACATCGACTGTGAAGCAGATAAAGTTACTAAACATGATGTTCATTTGTAAAGAAACTGTCTTAAATGTGGATTTATGGAAACACTGGTTGCTAGAATTTAAATTTGAATCCTCTATTTTGTATATTTCAAAATCCTGAAGTGGAGTCGGATTATCATGTGAATCAGTTTTTAAAAAGAGAAGAAACTTTTATTTCTGCTTCATTTAGCTGCAAATGATAAACAGGAAGGAGGTGAAAGGTCAAAGGTCACAGCACTCAGACAATAGGGGGAGGACAAGTTCAGTCAGCAAGAAGTAATCTGATTACAGAGTATCCTTTGAAGCAGCAGCAGCATGTAGTTTCTCATCAGATCAGATGTTAGCTGATGACGTCGTCAGCATGTTTCCTGTACGTCTCAGCTGTCTGAGCTCTTTGACTGACGCCTGTGTGACTCTGTCTTCAGTATTCTGGGCTCCGGCTCCATCATCGTCTGCGTGATGCTGCAGAGGCTCAGCCGGACGCCCGAGGTCAGTCGCTTCTTCACTCTGTGTTTGATTCAGAACGATTCAGTTCTGTGTTCGGATAAAAAGTTTTTCCTCACCTGAAGGAAACAGTCGCTCCCTGCACAGATCCTGGAGCCACTGAGGCGATGGGATCTGCTGCATGAATAAAAGTGATTTGATTGATTTGAGATGAACAGAAGGCACGTGGGACGTGTGACCGCGGCCTGGTCTGATTATTCCTCCAGAAGCTGAACTTCACAGCAGGTCAGATTATTGATCTGATGTTTGTATTAAACCTTCTCCTGAAGACTGGGAGTAACAAGTACAGGAAGGATCATAGCTCGAGTATGTTGCCTTGCATCCCGCTGAAGGCAAAGTCTCTGTGCGCTATAGATACAAAGCTGACGGCATCAGACAGAACATACGCAGGATTATCAGTTAATAAACGTGTTGGTCGCTCAGTCGTGTGTGTGTCGGTGTGTGTGTGTGTGTGTGTGTGTGTGTGTGTGTGTGTGTGTGTGTGTGTGTGTGTGTGTGTGTGTGTGTGTGTGCAGCTGCAGCCTCTGTTCCTGCTCAGCGTGTCGGACCTGCTGCTCGCTCTCTGCTGGCTGATCGGAGCCGCTCTGTTCTCTCCAACCTGCAGCAGCCTCAACAAGCACTGTTACCACCTGCACACCGTGGAGCAGGTACACACACACACACACACACACACACCCTCCAGTTTATAATATCTGCTGAGCAGGTGTGAAGGGTTCTGAGGGAGGTCTGGTCTTCTGGTTTGATGGGAAGATACAGTCGTGTGTCGTCGACGTAGGAACGGAACTGAATGTTGTGTTGCGGCGTGACACCACCCAGGAGGAGCATGTAGATGGAGAACAGGATGGAGCCTCCCGTCTCCAGCTGTGTGAGGAAATCAGTGAACCAGATCATATTTTTGTGTGGCGGTGAGACGGACTGACATGTTGCTGGTTTGAGATCTGCTGCTGAGATAGATAACTGTGTTATTCAGCAGAGTCCTACATGAACACAGTACTTTGTGTCATGATGTCGTGCTGCATGTGGACGAGTCTAACTTACTTATTCAGTTGATAACTTGTAATATTGGATATAAATCCTTTGAATGTGAAAGCGAGTGTTTTGGCTCCACAGTCACATGATCGACCGCTCAACAAGATATTTTTATGCTCATTTATCAGGAGGAAACTTTTGTGCTCTTCCACTTATATTTGAAGATATTATGGGATTTCCATCTCCTCACAACAAGCTCATATTTGTTTCCTTAAATATCACCAGAACAAGGAACCACGGTGATGTGAGTCTGCCCACATGCCGTGCTGACCCACAGAGACGTTCACAGCTGGGAAGTTTCAACTTCCTCCTGAGACACTCAGCTCCACCTCAAACAGGCCCGACTGAGATTAAACCTGATTTTAATAAATGTTACAGGAACGAGTCACAATCAGCCATGAGCACGACAGGAAAACACACTTCTGCATGATCCTGTTTCAGCCGATCTAGAATAAACCCGTGACAGTCAGGTGGTTGGTTCTTACTGCAGCAGAAGGTCGAAGCTTCTGCCCGTCGCCTCTTGATGACATCAGACGGTTGTGTCACATGTGGCCAACACGTGGTGATGATGTGATGCAGCACCAGAGGAGCAGAAAAGCTCGTCGACTTTTATGACTCAGTTTGAATCATTTCATCGTCGCGGTTTCACGACTGACGCAGACTTTGAGCTTCGATTTGACAGATTTCAGGGAGATGATGTGTTTTAAAATAATCTGAGGGATGATTTGTCGACACTTTCCTCCTATTGGACCAAAAACAGAAAGTTGAAGCAGAGTTTGGATGCTGTTGACAACTTGTCCTGACAGATCAGCTGACCTCTAACAGACCAATGAGAGCTCAGGGAATGTGACTCCCGGCTGTTTTGATGTCGGGAGGTGAAGCCGGGTCACCTGGATGGAAACCAGCCGGACCAGACGGGACATGTTTTCAGAACTTGACTGGGTTTTCTGATAAAAACCACTCTCCCAGCTGTGAGCGGCTCTGTGCGGCCTGCTGGTCCAGATCCTCGGTTCAGCTCTCAGTATGTTATCTAATGGAGCTGTGTCCTGTAACTGGTTCTGAAATGGACCTTCACAAACACGGTCCTGACTGAAGGAACAGTCCACCTTGTCTCAGCTCCCGTTAGAGACGCAGGTTAGTGAAGTGTCTCTGGGAGCAGAGGACAGATCAGACCTGGAGGAGATCCAGGTCTGTTCTGTCCCAGTATTCTGAGCTGGTTTGCCCCAGATGACCTGGTCCAGAACTGATCGTGAAGTGGGTCAGTTGAGTATGAAACAGGGCAGCAGAACCAGGACAGACCACAGACTGGATCTAAACAGAAAAACAGCATCCAACATTCCTGACCTACATTAATTGTTCTGACGCAGCGACCGCGAGGTCGGCGTGTCACAAACAAGCTCCGTGTCCTCGGGACCGTTTGACACACGGTTCTAACCAACTGTTTGGTTCTGTCAGATTCTCTACATGGCCTCCTTCTTCTACACTCTCAACTACGTGTGGAACCTGTTCACAGCGATCAGAGAGAAGTACTACAGCTGCAGCACCGGATACCCTGTACAGGTACGCACACGCCGCACAGCACCGGGTCTCACAGGAGGACGAGTCCGACTCTTCTGGTTCAGTAGGTTCAGTTCAGGTGGTGCTGATGTGTCCAGCTAACTGTCAGACAGGAAGCAGATAAACACTTTCACCAAAACGTCAAACTGTTCCTTTAAAGCCAAGATACAAAACTGCAGGTGATTTCTGTGTTTCGTCTGTCGAAGGAACAGTTCACCTGAAATATTAAAATATATTTTCTGTTTATTTCCATAAATGATGAAACGTAAATGAACAAATGAAACCTGCAGCATGTTGATGGTTTTATTTTTGGGTGGACTGCTCCTTTACATGAACCTTTTCCATGGTTTTGTGCAGTTCTCCAACAGAGTGAGCACCGCCGGCAGAACCCGGGCTCTGCTGTCAGGGTGAGTACACGCGTGTTCCGGCCCGGTCCGGTTTACAGGCCACGTGGCGCCGGTGTGTAGACGGACGGTCAGTGACTCACAGTGTGTTTGCAGACTGATTCCTGTGATGCTGATGACGCCCGTGTTCATACAAGGAAACATCAGCCAGTGTCAGGCCAACTCCAGCGAGCCGTACAGGTGAGCCGAACACCTCAGACGCTTCCAGACGCAACACGCAAAACACAAAGCCCGATGGAACCGGTCCGAACGTCTGCCGTCACTGTTTTCATGCTCTGTGCCTCCACCAGGTGTCTGCTGATGCACACCGGAGCGCTGTTTCGCACCTCAGAGCATCAGCAGCCAATCACAGTCTGCAGATGGCTGCGCACCTACCGCATCGCCATCTTCCTCGCCACCTTCTCACTCACGCTGCTCAGCATCATCGTGAGTGACAGGATGTGATGTGATGAGACATGATTTATGATTTATTTGAGGAGTGTGGATGAAACGCTGTCTGAATGTCCCTCCTGCGTCAGGTGCTGATGGTGAAGGCCCGCCGTATTTACAGGCGGGTGGTGACATCATACGGTTACCTAGGCAACGAGCAGCGGACGTCCTTCCGCGTGATGGACCGACGGATGCTGCTGTACCCGCTGGTCTTCGTCCTCTGCTGGGGTCCAGGTTTGTGTCTTGGTCCTGATTGGATCCTTCATGTGTGGAAGCAGCGGAGGTCTGTTTCTGGTTCTGACTGGTTCTGTGTCGTCTCCTCAGCTGTGGGTCTGGCGTTCCTCCTGGAGGTGAAGCCGTCCGCGGGGCAGGGCTGGGCCGTGGTCGCCCTCTACATATCACAGGTGAGTGTGCAGCGGGACGGCGGCCTGCAGGTGATGTGTGACGTCAGTGTTGAAGCTGAAGTTCATATTTGTGATGAGATGTTTGTGTAGAGAGAGTGAGGACGTGTTGCAGGACCACTCTGTGTCTTCTGTCCTCAGGCGTTCACCTCGGCCTCTCAGGGTTTCCTCAACTGTCTGGTGTACGGATGGACCCGAGCACGTCTCCGCCGGGCCGGCCGGATGGTTTTATCTCGAGACGTGGACACTCAGACGCCTCTGCTGAGGTCGCAGAAGACGAGAGGCTACCAAACTCTGCACACCGTCGGCTGACACACACAGACAGACAGACGGAGGAGTGACAAACTGAAAGTGGAAGTGAGCAGGTGCTTTCTGTCCTCGCAGAGGAAAGTCTGACCTTTCAGCGAGAGGGAAAGCACCGTGCTCGTGTCTCTGCAGAGGACGGTGACGGCCACCTCTGATCCTGGACCGCTGAGGCGAGAGAAAAGGGAAGAAGAAGACGGCGGGGGAGTTTACAGCAGGAGGAAGTGCGACGAGGGAAACAGGATTTGAAAAAGACGAAGCTGTATTGAATGTGCAGCATCAAACCTCACAGGTGGACTGAACTTATTCAGAGTAGATTAACTGATCAGAAAAAAAAGTGCATTCAGACAAAGTGACAATACAGTTTGATTCTCATGCTGAAGCTTCCTTTATCGTGAAGTTGAGGGAAGTTTGACGTCTAAAAAAAGAAAGTTGGTCTGCAGATTTGGGGAGAGTCCAGTCCTCCTGTCCTCCTCTTCTCAGGAGGAGGAGAGGAGGACTGGGCTTCACTGTTTGGGTGAACTGCTCCTTTAAACGCTCCTCTTGTTTAATCCTGTCAGTTGAAGCTCCACACAGACGTTTACGTTGTTCATCAGGAGCAGTTTGGGTCTTTGCTTCTTTTTTTTCTTCTTGTGTGTCTGATTGTGTTTTGAAGAACTGAATGAGCGTCAGAAGCTGCAGATACGACGAGTCACTGAGTGAATCTGTGACCTCAGAGTGTTTCAGAGTTTCCCTCCTCGTCCTCCTCCTCGTCCTCTTCGTCCTCCTCGTCCTCGTCCTCGTCCTGCATTGCTGCTGATTAATCGTGCAGAAACTCAGTGAGTCCATCACACCACGTGACCACCGCCTCATTCACAGAGTCGCCGCCTGACGCAGGAGCCTGAGCTCGTTATGTGATGTGGTGCTCCCTCCTCCACCTCCTCCACCTCCTCCTCCACCTCCTCCTCCTCCCCCCGTCACACTGTGGGCGTTCAGCCAGAATCTGCAGCAGAACAATGAGGCTCCTCTTCAATCGGCCCTCAGCTCATCTGACGCTGACGTTGGTGATGTGGCAGCAGGAAGCCGTCGCTGCACGTTAATCAGAACTGAGAGCAGTGAAATGAAAAGTCGAGCGTTTCTGTTCCCTCCAGAAACATCAAGAGGACGAGCTGATGACATCACGTGGTCCAAGTCTTCATACGTGACATCAAGACGACGACTGTCCTCCTGTTTTAATAAACATTCAGTCGTTTTCTGTCTCCTTGTTCTATTTTATGTCCAAAAATATAAATTTAACATTCATGATAAAAAAAAATACAAAATAAAAACATTATTGACTCTTATTTCATTTTACTTTGAAGCCTTTTGGAGGTTCTGGTCTCTGCTCGGGTCCTCGGCTGAGGTTCTGGTCTCTGCTCGGGTCCTCGGCTGAGGTTCTGGTCTCTGTTCACCACGCTCACTGTGACTGTGATGGCAGGAGGAGAACAGCTGATCGTTATCAACAGAACCAGCACTGATTGATTGAAATGTTTACTTGAATATGTAAAGAACAAGACAGCAAAAGGAAATGTTCAGACACGTTGTCGACATATAAACATATTTAATCCTCCTCTCCTCCTTTAATCACTGAACGATGATCAACCAGCTTCTCATTGGTCGAAACCTTTACTCTGATTCATTTACCTAAACTTGTCTAAATATGATATTGATCATCTTTTATCTTCGTCCAAAACATAAACTGATCAGGTTTCTTTCTGAAGATGAGTATCTTATGTTTATATACATGAAATATATATATAAAATATAGAAAAGGACAAAATAAGGATAAATATTTAATACCAAAATGAATAAATAAATGTTTCCAGGTCCAGGAAAAGTTCTGTTAGTTCTGTTAATCCGTCGTCTCTCCAGAACCTGCTGGTTCCGGGACAGAACATGTGTGACAGGAGGACGTGCTGCCCTCTGGTGGCCGACAGACAAACTCTCTGAACAAACAATCAGACCTTAAAGGACAACACAGTTCATACTGTTTACTGTGTTTATATGTGGCGGACCCTGCCACCTCTCTCGCTTCACACAGCTCATTCTCCTCTGAGAGCAGCTCCTTTATTCACTGATGGAACAAGGTTCATATGATCACCTCTTTGACATCGTAAATATTACAATTCTGAGTTTGACTTTCTTCTCCAAATCTCCGTAGTGCTCCTTTAAAGAGGTTAAACACTCATTATCAACATATTTGATCAGCTGTGAAAGAAAAAGCAGGCTGAATTCCTGATCTCGTCACTTTTCAGTCTCACGTGGAGAAATCAGTTCATGTGAGTTGCGTAACGTTTGCTGTGTGACATAATCTGTGTCATCACGATCCGTCACACTGCGACAACCGGCCGTCTGTTGTTGTGCACGAACAGGAGGAGGTTCTGTTCACACGGGTCAAACCTCCTGCTGACCAGAGCTGCAGATCAGTAAACAGTTCACAGCTGACTGGGATTTATTAACGAGGCGCAGAGCCTCAGGCCACGTTTATACACAGCAGGGTATTTAGAGAAACGGATATTTCCCCCCTCCGTTTTCAAAAATAACATCGTGCACACAACATCGTTTTCAGAAAAGTTGTCATTTCCATCAACCTGCATAAATACGCCGTCGAGCGTCATTCTAACTCTGCCAAACCTCTGGGCGGCAGTGTAGGGAGAAGGGTGAAGCCATGCAAGCAGGGGCGTCGCTAGGAGAGCAAAACATCCGGGGCTTTAGCCCGGCAAAGTAATCTGATTACTGTTTACTTGTTTTTGAAAGTAACTTAGTTAGATTACAAGTTACTGTATTAGTTACACTCAGCAGCTGCCGACAACACCCCGTCAACTCAACATACAAATGACCACGGGTTTTGCCAATACTCACTTTATTGAAAGTGCATTTTTAACAGTAACGCAGCGCGGCAGTGATACTAGTAGGAATTATGGCACGAAACGAGGGCGAGTCAACCGTGTTTAAGGGCAGCATTTCCTCTACAACATACCGCCCGACCAACTTCTTCAACTCTCCTCAGCTTACTTGTTTTGCACCGAAGTCCAGCTTTTGTTGTTTGGGCGGTGAGAGACCTCCTGTACAAGTCGAGGCCGTGGCTTTCTGATTTTCTCATCTTTAGCTGACACGAACTCAAAATAATGAGCTAGAAAACGCGCATCTCTCTCCTCCCTCCATGTTGTTTGTGTTTGTGTCGCTGCGTGCTGTTACACGTGAGTTGTCCTCATGCTGAAAACGTGACTTGTAGCACGTGACATCACTCCCCGAGATGGAAAAAATAAAGCAAAAATATATATTTTTACTAAGGAAAATGACAAAAATAATAGTAACGCACAGTGACTTGAATAAGTAACTTTTAACCCGATTACTTTTCTCGTAATATTAATGCGTTAGATTACTCGTTACTGAAAACAGTGGTCAGAAGTAGTTACTAAGTAACGTGTTACCGGCATCACTGCCCGCAGATAGAGTCTGTTTTTTAACGGGGGTCCGGGGGTTTCTCCCCCGGGAAATTTTGAAAATTGGGCTGTTAAAGATGCAATTTCTACGTGGTTTGAGAAGGACATGAATCGTTGGGCTCCTCATCGTCATATTTTAATGACAGATAAAGCTAATTTCCCCTCACTATAGGCCTACTAAACAGCAGGCTGATAGACGGGCTCTGGTAATATCAGTGACACATAGAGGGGGAAAGAATAACACTGATGTTGAATTTGCAACAAATTATTCTGGCTCTGCCCATATATGGGCATGTGCTACAAGGGAAGACAGGTCAGCTTCTGCACAGTTTGCGCTGGTGACACTGTTGCATTTGTGGCTGCTGGCCGTTCGATATGCAACCACATAGAAACCTCGGGGCTATTTTCATCATTAGGCAATTATATATATTTTTTAAGGCAGCGAGATCCGGGGCTATTGCCCAAAACATCCGGGGCTATAGCCCCGAATGCCCAGGTCTAACGACGCGCCTGCATGCAAGCCAATCAGAATCCTCAGAATCAACAACAACGAACAACACGAGCGACTTCGTATCGGTGGAAAAGCATTTTATTCTTCATGTTGGTCTGAAGGTCGGAATAAAAGTAAAGTGTAGAGAAAAACTGATGTGGCAGTTAAATACAAGGAAGCTCCAAAAGAGACCGAGATAGAAATGTAGGAGATCCTGCGAGCGCTGGACGAACACCTTCAGACTTCACCTGCAGACAAGTGAAAGGCATCAAGGAACATTGAATAAAGCCAGGCTGGGATATTAATGATATGTAATGACTACATTTGTCGGTACTTTGTCCCTGCTTACCCTTCACTAACAACCATGTTCATGATGTATGACCACTTTCATCACTCATCATTTCTGCTGTTTATAGAAAGAATGAATTAAACCAAAACCTTGATGGAAAAGTTTTCCCATGGTCAGTCATAACTATGATCAAATCCTAATTATGAGATTTAAGAATCTTAATTATTAGTTAAAAGGTCAAATCTATGAAATAGAAAGTCAAAAGTCTTTTACAAAAGTCATGATAATGGGATGAAAAGTAGAAATAAGATAAGATAAAAAGTCTTATTTATTTATAAATGTATGGAATAAAAAGTCAACATGCGATAAAATAGTCAAAAATAAAAGTTATAAGTTATAATTATTAGATAAAAGGTTGATATCCAGATAAAAAAAATCAACATTATGACATAAAAAGTCATATTTATGGGCCAATAAGTCAAACTTAGCAGATATAAAGACAAATGTGAGGAATAAAAAGTAGTGAAGCATAAATGTCAGATATATGATATAAAGTGATAATTCAGAATTAGGTATCAGATCACAGTCATGATTATAAGGTAAGAAGTCAAAATGTATCTTAGCAGACAGCCTCTCGTCTCTACAGGAGGATCAGATGACACGAGCCTTCTTTGAGTTTCCACATTTATTATGTGATCAGCAGAGAAACGTCACAGACGTCATGTTTACTGTTCCATCATGCGAATCGACGCCCAGTGACAGTTATCAAAGAGCCAATTGTATTCGGAGCCGCCGGTCTCCACAAAGTCAGCGACGGTCTTCCTCCCCTGGAAGTCCCCTTCTTTAACAACCTGCAGGAGAGAAACAGCAGAGCAGAAGAGTCTGAGCCTTCATCATGTGATCTGTGATGAAACATGAAGATTTACATGAAGATTTACATGAAGATTTACATGAAGATTTACATGAAGATTTACCTTCCACTTTGGACTCATGTGTCGAGCATCGACGACCACCGTGTTGGAGGAGATGCCGAAGTTACCTCCTTTGTGGATGAGCCACTGATCGCCGTTGGCCAGCGTCACTCTGAGGAACAAACGATGTCAGTTTATTCTTATCAAGGTGTGTGAGGTACCTGAACAGCTGTGTGTGTCCGTGTGTAATGTTGGAAACACAACAAAATCTACAGACTGTGACGAGACAACAGCTCTGAAGTGATGATGTCTGTCTGTGGTGTTGTGTTGTGTTGTGTTGTGTTGTGTTGCGGAGTTATTCACTGAAGTTAGCATGCTAAAGCAAAGCTAATGTACTCCAACACTCCCCTGGGGCTCCGAGCTCCCCGTTCAGACAGCGAGATAAATGGCTTACCGAGCCAACAAGCTAACTGAGCCAGCACTGACAGTTAGCAGCAGTTAGCGATTAGCCTGGTGATATACTGCCCCCTGTGTTCTGAGTATGAATTCAGCAGGTGGCCAAGTCTTGGATAAAAACTTCTGACTTACTAAGGACAGAAAACCTCACCGTTGTCATCTTCCACCTGTGAGGAATCTGAACCTGGATCAGAACCACAGGTGCTGCAGACTGACCTGACTCCAGAGTGGCTGATTGCTCCCACCGCATAGCGAGTTCCCTCCAGCGGCCTCTTCATCCTCTCGGCCTTGTACACCGGAGAGTTGTAGATCCTCGTCAGCTCCGGACCCGACAGGTCGTAGTTGTGGTTTGGAGTGCCGCCTGTCAGACAAATGTAGAGACATAAAAAGCACATTTGCCTCTGAAATCTTGAAACATACACCGACCTGGAGTGAATGTTCAGAAGTGTTCAGACGGAGGAAAGAGACTCACGGCCTCCAGTCGACGCCTCCACGGTCACAGCCAGCAGGGTCAGAACCACAGCAGACAGCAGCATGGTGCCGGAAAACATGTTGGATCGTAATCTGCTTTGTTTCACAGCTGGGACAGAATTTATAGCGTCCCGACTCTCCTCCCTGTTTGGACCCGCTCAGTATTTACGTCCTCTTGCTCTGGTTAATGGATAACGGGACGGGTCACCTGGCAGCTGCAGCTGATGTTTCCACACAGTGAAAAGGCCCAAATTTCATCACATCAGAAAAAACTCACCTCAGCAAACTCTGACTTTAACTTTAACTTGGGGTTGAAGGACATCTTTGACTTCAGGTGCTTCCCCACATTTCCCAGAACTGCATTTGCGTAACTCTTAGATAAAGGTCCAATGAGACGAGGACAGCACTGCGTCTGCTGGATGTGGAGACTGTAGACACTTTATATTGAGGCCTTTGTACCAACATGAGACTTTACATCAGTGCTCCACAGTGCTTGACCCCTCCAATGAAAATCAAGTTTTTAACCTTGTTAACCTCCAAATGGTGTTTTTATATATATATTATTACACAAGACATGAACAAAAGAACCCGTCAACACCACAGAGTCAAAAGGCAGAGTGACATATTTATATGTAATTTGTTGTATTACAATAACACAGAGTGTGTAAATAGTTAGAAGCTGACCTGTCAGTCTGTCAAAGACTTAGCCCCTCCCCCTATATATTATGTTCCCCACGTTAGCCCCTCCCCTTTTTGCTGTATTGCATTGTTGTCTGACACGTCCATGTTTTAGCCACGCTAGTCTGTTTGCTCCTCCTTGAACCGTCACCTTATCGTGGTGGAGGGGTTTGAGTACCTGAATGATCCTAGGAGCTATGTTGTCCGGGGCTTAATGCCCCTGGTAGAGTCTCCCAAGGCAAAAAGGTCCTAGGTGACGGGTCAGACTAAGAACGGTTCCAAAGCCCATGATGAATGTTAGTACAACGAGGCAGCGTACGTCGCCCGGATTGGCGTTACCGGGGCCCCACCCTGGAGCCAGGCCTGGGGTTGGGGCTCGCAGGCGAGCGCCTGGTGGCCGGGTCTGTGCCCACGGGACCCGGCCGGGTACAGCCCGAAGGAGCGACGTGGGCCCGCCCTCCAGTGGACCCACCACCCGCAGGAGGGTTCAGAAGGGGCTGGTGCATTGTGGATTGGGTGGCAGTCGTGGGCGGGGGCCCCGGCGACCCAATCCCCGGACGGTGACTCTGGCCATGGGGACATGGAATGTCACCTCACTGGGGGGAAAGAGCCTGAACTAGTGCGGGAGGTTGAGCGGTACCGGCTAGAGATAGTCGGGCTCACCTCCACGCACAGTCTGGGCTCTGGAACCCAACTCCTTGAGAGAGGCTGGACTCTCTTCTACTCTGGAGTTGCCCGCGGTGAGAGGCGGCGAGCTGGTGTGGGCTTGCTTATAGCTCCCCATCTCAGCCGCCATGTGTTGGAGTTTTCCCCGGTGAGCGAGAGGGTCGTTTCCCTGCGCCTTCGGGTCGGGGATAGGTCTCTCACTGTCGTTTCGGCTTACGGGCCGAACGGCAGTGTAGAGTACCCGGCCTTCTTGGAGTCTCTGGGAGGGGCACTGGAAAGTGCTCCAACTGGAGACTCCGTCGTTCTTCTGGGGGACTTCAACGCCCACGTGGGCAGCGACAGTGTTACCTGGAGGGGTGTGATTGGGAGGAACGGCCTCCCCGATCTGAACCCGAGCGGAGTTCTGTTATTGGACTTCTGTGCTAGCCACAGTTTGTCCATAACGAACACCATGTTCGAGCATAAGGGTGTCCACAAGTGCACGTGGCACCAGGACACCCTAGGCCGGAGGTCAATGATCGACTTTGTAGTCGTGTCATCTGACCTCCGGCCGTATGTCTTGGACACTCGGGTGAAGAGAGGGGCTGAGCTGTCAACTGATCACCACCTGGTGGTGAGTTGGATTCGCTGGCAGGGGAGGAAGCTGGACAGACTTGGCAGACCCAAACGCGCAGTGAGGGTCTGCTGGGAACGTCTGGCGGAACCCTCTGTCAGGGGGTCTTCAACTCCCACCTCCGGGAGAGCTTTGACCAGATCCCGAGGGAGGCTGGGGACATAGAGTCCGAGTGGACCATGTTCTCCGCTTCCATTGTTGACGCGGCTGTACGAAGCTGTGGCCGAAAGGTCTCCGGTGCCTGTCGAGGCGGCAATCCCCGAACCCGGTGGTGGACACTGGAAGTAAGGGATGCTGTCAAGCTGAAGAAGGAGTCCTACCGAGCCTGGTTGGCTCGGGGGACTCCTGAGGCAGCTGACGGGTACCGGCAGGCCAAACGTGCGGCAGCGCGGGCAGTTGCGGAAGCAAAAACTCGGGCCTGGGAAAAGTTCGGGGAGGCCATGGAGGAGGACTACCGGTCGGCCTCGAGGAAATTCTGGCAAACCATCCGGCGCCTCAGGAGGGGGAAGCAGTGCTCCACCAACACTGTTTACAGTGGGGGTGGGGAGCTGTTGACCTCAACTGGGGACATTGTCGGGCGGTGGAAGGAATACTTCAAGGATCTCCTCAATCCCACTGACACGCCTTCCGTAGAGGAAGCAGAGGCTGAGGGCTCAGAGGCTGATTCATGCATCACTCAAGCCGAAGTCACTGAGGTAGTCAGGAAGCTCCTCAGTGGCAAGGCACCGGGGGTGGATGAGATCCGCCCTGAGTACCTCAAGTCTTTGGATGCTGTGGGGCTGTCTTGGCTGACACGTCTCTGCAGCATCGCGTGGCAGTCGGGGACAGTACCTCTGGACTGGCAGACCGGGGTGGTGGTCCCTCTATTTAAAAAGGGGGACCGGAGGGTGTGTTCTAACTATCGGGGGATCACACTCCTCAGCCTCCCTGGTAAAGTCTATTCCAGGGTACTGGAGAGGAGAATTCGGCCGATAGTCGAACCTAGGATTCAGGAGGAACAATGTGGTTTTCGTCCTGGTCGTGGAACACTGGACCAGCTCTATACCCTCCGCAGGGTGCTCAAGGGTTCATGGGAGTTTGCCCAACCAGTCCAGATGTGTTTTGTGGACTTGGAGAAGGCATTCGACTGTGTCCCTCGTGGCATTCTGTGGGAGGTGCTTCGGGAGTATGGGGTCCGGAGCCCTCTGCTAAGGGCTGTACGGTCCCTGTATGACCGGAGCAGGAGCTTGGTTCGCATTGCCGGCAGTAAGTCAGACCTGTTCCCGGTGCATGTTGGACTCCGGCAGGGCTGCCCTTTGTCACCGGTTCTGTTCATTATTTTTATGGACAGAATTTCTAGGCGCAGCCGGGGACCAGAGGGGGTCTGGTTCGGGAGCCACAGGATTTCATCTCTGCTTTTCGCGGATGATGTTGTCTTGTTGGCCTCTTCAAGCCAGGACCTCCAGCATGTCCTGGGGCGGTTTGCGGCTGAGTGTGAAGCAAATGGTATGAGAATCAGCACCTCCAAGTCCGAGGCCATGGTTCTCGACCGGAAAAAGGTGGCTTGCTCCCTCTGGGTTGGGGGAGAGTTCCTGCCTCAAGTGGAGGAGTTTAAGTATCTTGGGGTCTTGTTCACGAGTGAGGGAAGGATGGAGCGTGAGATTGACAGGCGGATCGGTGCAGCGGCTGCAGTAATGCGGTCGTTGTATCGGTCCGTCGTGGTGAAGAGACAGCTGAGCCGAAAGGCGAAGCTCTCAATTTACCGGTCAATCTACGCTCGTACCCTCACCTATGGTCATGAACTTTGGGTCGTGACCAAAAGAATAAGATCCCGGATACAAGCGGCCGAAATGAGTTTCCTCCACAGGGTGGCGGGGCGCTCCCTTAGAGATAGGGTGAGGAGCTCTGCCACCCGGGAGGAGCTCGGAGTAGAGCCGCTGCGGCTCGGGCATCTTTTCCGGATGCCCCCCGGGACGCCTTCCTCGGGAGGTGTTCCTGGCATGCCCCACCGGGAGGAGGCCCTGGGGAAGACCCAGGACACGCTGGAGTGACTATGTCGCCCAGCTGGCCTGGGAATGCCTCGGGGTCCTCCCGGAAGAGCTGGGGGAAGTGTCCGGGGAGAGGGAAGTCTTGGCGTCCCTGCTCAGGCTGCTACCCCCGCGACCCGCCCCCGGATAAGCGGAAGAAAATGGGATGGGATGGGATGGGACAAGTCTGTTTGCTAGCTTAAATGTATGGTGAATATGCTGAAATGCTTCTGTATCATTTCATTTGTGTAGGATTTAAGGTCATAATGGACGGAGGATTTTTGTTATTCCTCTGTTGTCAGAATAAAGAGATATATTATGAAAGCATGTCCAACATGTTGAAACAGGTGAACCCGTCCTGAGGGAGCAGTTGGCAGCGTTCACACCTAGGAACCGGCTCCAGATCTGAGGCAGTGCCTCTGGTCGAGGACACCGACTGCAGGATCAACCTGATGTGCATGTGTTGATGGCGAGGGAGTTCATGATGTATGACCACTTTCATCACTCATCATTTCTGCTGTTTATAGAAAGAATGAATTAAACCAAAACCTTGATGGAAAAGTTTTCCCATGGTCAGTCATAAATATGATCAAATCCTAATTATGAGATTTAAGAATCTTAATTATTAGTTAAAAGGTCAAATCTATGAAATAGAAAGTCAGAAGTCTTATACAAAAGTCATAATAATGGGATGAAAAGTAGAAATAAGATAAGATAAAAAGTCTTATTTATTTATAAATGTATGGAATAAAAAGTCAACATGCGATAAAATAGTCAAAAATAAAAGTTATAAGTTATAATTATTAGATAAAAGGTTGATATCCAGATAAAAAAAATCAACATTATGACATAAAAAGTCATATTTATGGGCCAATAAGTCAAACTTAGCAGATATAAAGACAAATGTGAGGAATAGAAAGTAGTGAAGCATAAATGTCAGATATATGATATAAAGTGATAATTCAGAATTAGGTATCAGATCACAGTCATGATTATAAGGTAAGAAGTCAAAATGTATCTTAGCAGACAGCCTCTCGTCTCTACAGGAGGATCAGATGACACGAGCCTTCTTTGAGTTTCCACATTTATTATGTGATCAGCAGAGAAACGTCACAGACGTCGTGTTTACTGTTCCATCATGCGAATCGACGCCCAGTGACAGTTATCAAAGAGGAAATTGTAGTCGGAGCCGCCGGTCCTCACAAAGTCAGCGACGGTCTTCCTCCCCTGGAAGTTCCCTTCTTTAACAACCTGCAGGAGAGAAACAGCAGAGCAGAAGAGTCTGAGCCTTCATCATGTGATCTGTGATGAAACAGATCTACTCCTGGGAAACATGAAGATTTACCCTCCAGTCTCGAGTCATGTGTCGAGCGTTGACGACCACCGTGTCAGAGGAGACGCCGTATCCGCCTCCTTTGTGGATGAGCCACTGAGAGCCGTTGGCCAGCGTCACTCTGAGGAACAGACGATGTCATTGAGTCTGTCGGTTAAAGGTCAGCCAGCACCTGACTTCTTATCAAGGTGTGTGAGGTACCTGAACAGCTGTGTGTGTCCATGTGTAATGTTGGAAACACAGCAAAATCTACAGACTGTGAAGAGACAACAGCTCTGAAGTGATGATGTCTGTGTGTTGTGTTGTGTTGTGTTGTGGAGATATTCACTGAGTATGAATTCAACAGGTGGCCAAGTCCTTCATATCGGATATAAACTTCTGACTTACTAAGGTCAGAAAACCTGTCATCCATTGTCATCTTCCACCTGTGAGGAATCTGAACCTGGATCAGAACCACAGGTGCTGCAGACTGACCTGACTCCAGAGTGGCTGATGGGTCCCGCCACAACGCGAGTTCCCTCCAGCGGCCTCTTCATCCTCTCAGCCTTGTACACTGGAGAGTTGTAGAGCCTCGTCAGGTCCGAACCCGACAGGTCGTAGTTGTGGTTTGGAGTGCCGCCTGTCAGACAAATGTAGAGACATAAAAAGCACGTTTGCCTCTGAAATCTTGAAACAGAAGTGTTCAGAAGTGTTCAGACGGAGGAAAGTGACTCACCGCCTCCAGTCGACGCCTCCACGGTCACAGCCAGCAGGGTCAGAACCACAGCAGACAGCAGCATGGTGCCGGAAAACATGTTGGATCGTAATCTGCTTTGTTTCACAGCTGGGACAGAATTTATAGCGTCCCGACTCTCCTTCCATGTTTGGACCCGCTCAGTATTTATGTCCTCTTGCTCTGGTTAATGGATAACGGGACGGGTCACCTGGCACTGCAGCTGATGTTTCCACACAGTGAAAAGGCCCAGATTTCATCACATCAGAAAAAACTCACCTCAGCAAACTTTGACTTTAACTTTAACTTGGGGTTGAAGGACATCTTTGACTTCAGGTGCTTCCCCACATTTCCCAGAACTGCATTTGCGTAACTCTTAAATAAAGAGATTCTGGTGGAGACTGTAGACACTTTATATTGAGGTCTTTGTACCGTGACAACAGGAGACTTGACGTCAGTGCTCCACAGTGTTGTCCAATGAAAATCAAGTTTTTAACTTTGTTAACCTCCAAATGGTGTTTTTTTAAAAATATTATTACACAAGACATGAACAAAAGAACCCGTCAACACCACCGCTGAACATTTCTGCTTTAGAAATAAAACAGATTCAGACAGTCGGGTTTCATAAGTCACAGAGCAAAGAACCAATCCCGTCAACTTCCATCTCATGAACATCACGTTGATCAAAAGTCAAACGTGTCTGAGCTCTCTGGTGGCTGACAAGGCCAAACAGCTGCAAATACACAAACGATGCAGAACCAAAGACACACAAAACACAGGCAATAGAGAAATGCTGCATATTGAGTCAGCACAACAGGAAAAGCACCAGACCGCGAGGGTCCGACCTCCCGACCTGGACCTGATGTTCTGTACGGACCAGTCTGTACGTTGTACCTGACGAGAGTGAAAGTGTATTTCAGTTTCTTCCTCCACATACTTGGTAGCTGCAGTTACCAGAGACTTCACAGACTGAGAGTAAATGTAATCAGCGAACACAGTGTGAGCTGTTATTCTTCCACTCCGCTCCATTTATCTGATACCTTTAGTTACTAGTTACTTTACAGATTACATGCTGCATCGGAGCCGAAGCACATTTTTAAATTAATGTAATTTATCATCAATCAGATAAAAAAGTGATTCTGATAGTCAGTCGAGTATAATTATTAATTATATTGTATTAATATCAAATACCCAACAACACTCTTTATGATAGAGGATGTTATCATTGTAAAATATCCCACAGACCATCAGCAGCTTCTCGTGACATCATCGCTCAAATAATCCAACAGTTTTATCATAGAAAAGATTTTAATTGCAAAACATGAACTGACATCTGAATTATACAAAGTCATCAGATCATCAGACAGATCAGTGTGTGTGTGTGTGTGTGTGTGTGTGTGTGTTCTGCTGAGGGGCCCAGCAGCCGTCTGATTGGCTCAGCAGCACCGTGGCCCCGGCTCTGTGGCGCCAGGCGTGCAGGAAGCTGTCCTGGAGGAGGTCAGCTGGTCGAGGTGAACGAAGGCCTCCCGGCTGCCGAACAGACTGGAGCTGCTGGCGCTGACGCCTCCGACGGCGGGCAGGTAGGAGTGATGGAGGATGGGCAGCTGCACCGACAGGCGGCGCCACACGCTGAGAGAGACGACAGGAAGGAGGTGAAGCTACGGAAACTACACACACAGCGAGCATCGTGTCGGCCTCAACTGCTGCGACGCTGACTTTACTACTGTGAATACAGCAGATATTAATAATCAGGTCGTGTTTTATTATTCTGTCAACTGTCTCCAATAAGAAGAATCTTCCATCCAAACGTCAATGAACAAAGTGTTAACTGTCGCCTTCATCTTTCTTTGAACTGATTCTTTTCAGCATCATTTGTTTTTATCGTCTTTACCTGACAGCAGCAGTCATGAATCAGCTGTCCCACTGTTCTGTTTGTTTCTGTTTGGATTTAGTGCAAATTTCATCCGAATTTCCAGAAAACCATGAAAAGAAAATGTGACTAAAGGCCTCAGAAACACAACGCTGTGAATAAACTGAAACATGTTTCTTTGAATGAAAGGTCACCGTCTGTAGAGAGTTTACTGAGTGACTGAAACTGAGTGTATTGAGTGAGCGCGAACAGCTCGAAGATCCTGAGATGATTTAAAAAGACAAATTCTAAACTAGTTCTGTGGATCCTACGACCCAAAGAGTTCAGCTTCAGCGTCTGTTTCCTGCACTCTGACGTTTAATGAAGCAGCTCTGATTTAAAGGAGCATTCTGAAGTTGTAGAGAAGAAACTCAGAAATATGTATTTTCTCTTTCTACCTGAGGCCGCGACAAGACAAACACAGAACCAGTTTGGGTGTCTGGACTCACTGTTCAGGAGAGTTGATGCCGTCTGGACTCGTGGGTTTCCTCTCAGGACACACCTGAGCGACGTGAGTCGACGTCACACACCTGACGTCACCTGCAGGAGACAAAACACAGTCGTCAGAGAAGAAGGTTGATTCCGACTGAAGAGTTGGTTAGTTAATGATGTGTAAATGCTGAGTCTGGACTGGTGTTTGTTACCGTCGTGTTTCTCTGACTCAGACGTTTCAGACAGCTGCACCGTGATGGTTTCTATCTCCACATCCAGCTGCAGAGACACGACACACAGCGTTAATTCACTTTGTATCACGCCAGCCTCGTCTGCAGTAATGTTTCTCCTCACCTGTGCACTTTGACTCTTCAGCTCCTGGTTCAACAGGCTCAGCTGCTCCTCATCTCCATCTTCATCCCCCTCTGCAGCTTCACTCTGCAGCTCGCTGCTGTTCAGACGCACCAACAGAAACTGCAAAGAAATTAAAACACAGGAAGAAAATCCTCTGAATCCCTGTTTAGACCAGCGTCACAGGTGAGAACGGCCCAAAGACACATCCAGGACACATGTGAGACCACATTCACCTGTCCACCTGCTCAACTGATGTCCTCTGTGGAGGAGGAGGAGGAGGAGGAGACAGACCGTATCATATCACCAGACTCCCTTTACAAATGTGGTGATTTTAAGAGTTGTTGAGTTGAAACAAACTTTCTAACGTAGTGAAACTGTGTCTCTGACAGATTCTAACTGGTTGTGTCCTTGTTGTAAATTCAGCATTAAATCAGAAGCTGAAGTTGTTTGTCTCCTTGTACAAAGTGTCAGTTTGTGGCAGCATGTCTGTACCAGCCTGTCTGCTTCTGTGTCTAAAGTGCTAAAGTCTTACCTGCCAACACTGATCAGCTGTTTGAACACACTGTTTACACTGATGTCACCATTTACACTCCATTTATGAAAGAAGAAACATGTTATTGATCTAAACATGTCACATGTTACAAAGACACTAAACAGGAACAATATAGGCTCCTTCTTTGTCCCCGTGGAGAAAGTCCCCAGACTCCCTTAACAAATGTGTCCAGTTTAGTGAGTTGTTGAGTTGGAGACACTTTATAAACTCTGTGAAACTCTGTCTCTGACTCATTCTGCATTATTTGGACCTTCTTGTTGATTCAGCAGATGTTCTACATGAACTTCTTTCTGTCTTTGAGTAGAAACATGGAGTCTGTTTGTTTTCATACAGAGCAGGAAGTGACATCACATCAGACACATGTTACTGTCAGCTGAACTCTGTGATCGATCACTCAGGACGGATGTTAAAGGTCTGAGCTCACAGTCTGCTGTCTGAGTATGGACACACACAGAATGAACAGAGGTAGCGTCACACTGACCTTTGGTCCGAACACTGAGCTCAGGGTGAAAATGTTACAGCAGAGGATGAGGACGCTGGTCAGACAGAACTGAAGAGGAGGATTGTGGGTCGTCAGCAGCGATCCTGACACTCCCGACACGCTGAACACCATCACAGCGAACACACTGAGCGTGAGGCGTTCGCTGCTGACATGATCCTGCACAGCCCGGATGCTCCAGGCCAGGAAGCAGCCCAGACCCTGAGAGACACAAACATGATGTGCAGCTCTAAATCTCATTTCTGATCAATATTTATACAATATCAGTCCATCTTTAAACACAGACAGACATTTACAGTGTTAAATAAAGCCAAGCGTGATGTTTCCTCACTGATGGTTAAAATCTAAGAATGAAAGCATTTGAGTTTTCTGGTGTGAAGCTGGAACTGAGTGCTTGTGATGGAGCCAGTGAGGCTGCAGACTGACTGAGAACAGCCGGCCGTGTGACGTGAGCTGTGATGTGTTGTCGTGTCGGTCCTGACCATCACAGGTCCTTTGTATCCGCAGACGGCGGTGAGCCACAGCTCCATGTTGACGCTGCTGCAGTGCTCAGAGTACGGACGCACGACGGCGTCCTGAGCGGCCGCGTCGCTCTGAAACACAACAGGAGACACACAGGTCACCTGAGAGACGACAACAAATACATAAATCTGCTTAGAAAACCTCAAACAGTCTCTCCTTACATGAGCAGAACCTGCCTGATAAAAACCATGTTTTAAGTTTTCTTCAGTCTCACAGTCGTCTGAACGTCCACAGGTTCACTGCTAACAGGAAGTGCTAACAGCTGATTCTGCAAAGTTTTAAGTAAGTTTTGGATAATGACTGAACTTTGATTTGTGGGAGAACTGTTCCTTTAACAAATCCTGTGAAAAACCTTTCAACTACTGTATGATACTGGTTTGAATGTGTCTCCTTCAGGTTGTTCTCTGAATCTCCCGTCTGCAGAACAAATTTACTGGCTAAGGAACCTTGAACCTGCATAACGAGGATAAACTCTTCTTCATCTGCCTTTCTGTCTTTTTAACCTCCACCCTCGTCCGGTCGTCACCTCTGCGTCGTGCTGCTGCACCACCCATCTGAGAGGGTCCAGGATCTGCCAGGTGGTGAGAACAACCAGGTCGAGCAGGAGCATCCAGAGCAGCACGCAGCCTGCTGCTCGCGGCTGCTGCTGCTGCTGCTGCAGGACACAGACACATCTCACTGTTAGACGACTGATTGGTTTTAAACATGTGGAAGTGACCGAGGCTGTGCTGCTGCTGCTGCTCTGACCTTCTGTCTGATGCTGCACAGCCAATAAACCCTCCATGTTTTGGTGAAGAGCACAGCGAAGCCGACCGTGTGTCCCACGGAGAGAGTCCACAGCCGAACCTGCCGGACAAACACTTTCCTTCAGACCTGCGACTGTGAAGCTGCGTTTGTATTCAGCTCGTTAAAGTCACCGTGTGCAGGATTCTTCTGATTACATCATCTCTGAATTCGTTTTATGATTTGTTCGTATTAAGATTCAGTCAGTCCTG
This sequence comes from Lagodon rhomboides, assembly GCA_039737535.1. Lineage (NCBI taxonomy): Eukaryota > Metazoa > Chordata > Actinopteri > Spariformes > Sparidae > Lagodon > Lagodon rhomboides. Next base: position 34,234,072 of record CM077788.1, on the reverse strand, counting down.
GTCAACACGTAGGACAGAACATGTTGAATTTGAATATGAATATACTGAACGACGTGTTTATGCAGCCGTCTGGACTCACAGAGCAGAGCAGCTCAAGTGTCCAGCTGGACAGCGAGGCTCCGTCCAGACCGGACATCAGGACTGAGGAGGAGGACAGCAGGATGCCCAGCAGCAGCAGCTCGTCCTGGGATCCAGTGCGTGACCTCAGCAGCCTGCAGGAGCAGACAGGGCCACAGAAAACAGAGTGAGAGAAAAGAAAGAGGAAGAAGTTCTGCAGGAGTCCAGAATCATTCACATGTGGAAGACAAGCAGCAACTTCCAGGGTGAGCTGCAGTTCCTCTAACGGCCACTTGAGGCTCAAAAAGAGCCCGTGTTAAAAATCACATGTTTAACAGCTGGTAACAAACACTGATTTGTTCTCTGTAGCTAAAAAATAAAATAACTGACTCGTTTAAATTATATCAAGACTTAAAGTTACACATAATTAGATAAACAGGTCACTCAGACAGTAAAACCCAGAGAGAAGAAAGAGCCATCAGACGTCTCCCTACAGCTCGCCTGCTGTGATCACAGTCTGCAGCAGCGAACACATCACTAACTGATCTGAGACCAGATTTACACCCACTTCTGACGAGCCGAGTGCTAACACTGTTAGCTTAGCAGCTACAGTGAAGAGTCCATCTTTAAAATCTGTGTAAATAAGGTCACTTCGTTCACGTTGTATCCAGTCTGTGGTGACACTCAGGAGTGTGTAAAATGTGTAATGTGATGAGTTTCTGTTGCTCTGAAGTGGACCTATAGAAGTTGTACCGGTGTTTACGGTTGATGAAGGTGAGGAGGAGGACGGTCAGAGTGACGATGATGGTCACGGCTGCAGCTGAGGAGACGATGGCGTACAGGAGGAAGCTGACATGCTGTCGCTGTGGAACCACCAGAGTCTGGTCTCTGGCTGGTCCTGGACCTGTAGGGCCAAGCACCCAATACACACTTGATCATGACTGATCAATAACTGATCAGTGACTCATCACTAATCTATACAAATCCAAAATAAGGATGTAAAGTTAAAGTTTGGCGTCTCACCTTTAAACCTCAGCTGCTGGTTCATCAGTCTGAGCTGCTGTGTGGAGGTACTGAACTCTCCGACCAGCACACCGCTGCTGCCTGACACACACACACACACACGCACGCACACACACACACACACACACACACACACACACACACGTGCTGATTAATAACATGAATATAAACACACACGGAGCATCAGGTGATTTAAAGCACCTTGAAACTGGATCAGCTCGATCGACGTCATCCTCTCCCCGTTACGAAACAGCACTGGACCCTGAAATAACACAAACACACAACTCACAACAAAATCACACAGGTGTGTCTCAGGTGTGTGTCAGGTGTGTCTCAGGTGTGTCACAGGTGTGTCTCAGGTGTGTTTCAGGTGTGTGTCAGGTGTGTCACAGGTGTGTTTCAGGTGTGTCTCAAGTGTGTCTCAGGTGTGTCACAGGTGTGTCACAGGTGTGTTTCAGGTGTGTGTCAAGTGTGTCACAGGTGTGTTTCAGGTGTGTTTCAGGTGTGTCTCAAGTGTGTCACAGGTGTGTTTCAGGTGTGTCTCAGGTGTGTCTCAGGTGTGTTTCAGGTGTGTGTCAGGTGTGTCTCAAGTGTGTCTCAGGTGTGTCTCAAGTGTGTCTCAGGTGTGTCACAGGTGTGTTTCAGGTGTGTGTCAGGTGTGTCACAGGTGTGTCACAGGTGTGTCACAGGTGTGTGTCAGGTGTGTCTCAAGTGTGTGTCAGGTGTGTCACAGGTGTGTCACAGGTGTGTGTCAGGTGTGTCTCAGGTGTGTCTCAGGTGTGTCTCAGGTGTGTCTCAAGTGTGTGTCAGGTGTGTCACAGGTGTGTCACAGGTGTGTGTCAGGTGTGTCTCAGGTGTGTCTCAGGTGTGTCACAGGTGTGTCTCAGGTGTGTCACAGGTGTGTGTCAGGTGTGTCTCAGGTGTGTCACAGGTGTGTCTCAGGTGTGTCACAGGTGTGTCTCAGGTGTGTCACAGGTTTGTCTCAGGTGTGTCTCAGGTGTGTCACAGGTGTGTGTCAGGTGTGTCTCAGGTGTGTCACAGGTGTGTCGCAGGTGTGTCACAGGTGTGTTTCAGGTGTGTCTCAGGTGTGTCTCAAGTGTGTCACAGGTGTGTCACAGGTGTGTTTCAGGTGTGTGTCAGGTGTGTCTCAGGTGTGTTTCAGGTGTGTGTCAGGTGTGTCTCAAGTGTGTGTCAGGTGTGTCTCAAGTGTGTCTCAGGTGTGTCACAGGTGTGTTTCAGGTGTGTGTCAGGTGTGTCACAGGTGTGTCACAGGTGTGTCACAGGTGTGTGTCAGGTGTGTCTCAAGTGTGTGTCAGGTGTGTCACAGGTGTGTCACAGGTGTGTGTCAGGTGTGTCTCAGGTGTGTCTCAGGTGTGTCTCAGGTGTGTCTCAAGTGTGTGTCAGGTGTGTCACAGGTGTGTCACAGGTGTGTTTCAGGTGTGTCTCAGGTGTGTCTCAGGTGTGTTTCAGGTGTGTCTCAGGTGTGTCACAGGTGTGTGTCAGGTGTGTCTCAGGTGTGTCTCAGGTGTGTCACAGGTGTGTCTCAGGTGTGTCACAGGTGTGTCTCAGGTGTGTCACAGGTGTGTCTCAGGTGTGTCACAGGTGTGTCTCAGGTGTGTCTCAGGTGTGTCTCAGGTGTGTCACAGGTGTGTCTCAGGTGTGTCTCAGGTGTGTCACAGGTGTGTGTCAGGTGTGTCTCAGGTGTGTCTCAGGTGTGTGAATGTGCTCACTGTGAGTCCTTCGAACTGCGTCTGCTTCACGGCCTCCAGCAGCATCTTGTAAACTTCCTCCTCGCTGACGGTCACGTTTCTCTGGGCGCTGTATTTCTCCCGGTGCTTCACGGCCTCCATCACCTGACTCAGAGCTTTGGCGGCGACCCAGACGGCGTCGTAGGCGAAGGCGTGGAGGGGGTTGACCTGTGACCCCTCCTGGAGCAGCTGTGTGAGGTAGGAGTCCTGGTAGTCCTGAGGAGTCTGCAGAGAACACACTGATAGTTAGTGAGCAGCAGCTTGCAGCCACATCCCCGTCCTCACCTGTGGACCGGGTCTGCTGCCACATGAGTCTCGTGATCTATGTTACACTGTAACGAGAGGAGAGAAGGTGTGAGTGGTTTCTGACCCGTCCAGAGACTCCTGCTGTGTTTCTGGTGCTGAGCGGTCTCATCTGCAGCCTGATGGACCCGTCTGCAGCCGTCAGCAGACTGTCGGCCGTGCAGCCAGAAACCTGCCAGCCCAGCCTCCATCCAGCTGCTCCTCCGTCAGCTACGATCCACTGGTACCGAGCTCCGAACAGGTTCAGCCTGTAGGCCTGAGGGTCACAGAGACTCAGTGTGGCTGCTCACTGTTTCAGACTCATCTTCATCGGCTCATTTAACATCCTGAAATTAATCTACGATGGTTTCACTCAGCTGGACGACGACAGGAGTCATGAAACATATTAATATCAGAAAGTTAAGTCTGTGAATATTCTCATTCATCCAGGTCATAGTTATCTCAAGGAAATTGAATCGAACGCAACTGGATTTGTTTTTGTCTTGAAGACGTTTCACCTCTCATCCAAGAGGCTTCATCATGAAGCCTCTTGGATGAGAGGTGAAACGTCTTCAAGACAAAAAACAAATCCAGTTGCGTTCGATTCAATTTCCTTGAGATCAGAAAGTTAATTATCATATTTATCTTTTCCGCCCTGACCAGATGCACTGTGGGAAATCTGCTCACCATGTCTCCTCTTTAACAGGTTCTGTGTTGCCGCCATCTGATCGCTGTAGTTCTAGACACCTTTTCATCTTCAGTCGCAGACGTCTAAAGAACGTCAAAATTACGTTTTTGTGACGGCCGAATTTTACTTCATGCAGCAAAAACTCAGAACTCAAACCCCGAGCCTCGACCTCACAGCTGCATGAGGCGTGAACTTTACCAGGAGAGCTACTCGTCAGCTTTATCAGTAACGGATGTTTCCGGGTCGGACGGAAGTCTTTTGGATTTGTTGTTGCTCAGTGGGCACAGCTCACGGTCCGGTTCACTCGACTGACGCAGGAGCAAAACTGAGCCGTTAAACACGAAAATAACAATCTGATATTAATTGTGATAATCATCGGTATCGACTGGTGTGACCCTCCCGGACCGGACAAGATCAGCGGTCATCCACTCAGAGTGTAGAAGAACTGAGGGTTAGAGTTAACAAACTGTGTTTCAGGAGCTGCTCTGTGCATGTTGTCTAGAACAGAAGTGTGTTTTGGCCTCTTCCTGACATCGAAGAGGCCAAAAAGCAGGAAAACAGACCTCAGTGGTGTCCACAAACTTCTGGCCACATAAAGTTACTCACACAGCAGAACACCTGAGAGGTGGACTCCTCGTCGAACTGTCCGATGATGATCCGAACATCTCTTTCCTGCAAAACACAGAATCAGACTTTGTTCATTCAGAACAATCGTTTCACAGCGTTGAGGAATGTGACGAAGAAAATAAAATAGTGATTGGATTATAAGAGATAAATCAGAATATAGAATATAAATATGAGCATTAAGATATCTGACAACTAAGTCACAGCAGCTCCAGTGAAGATGCTGGTGTAACTACACAGCTGATCCATTTTAACGTTAATGAATCATTACAACATTAATCAAAGGAAACAGAAGAGTTCTTCATCATCTCATTCATCTTGTTTCAAGAATTAGAAATAATATTCTGCTTAAACACGATTTGTAATTTCTTCCAGGTCTCTGTGAACACAACAGATGTGTGACAGCTGGGAGAGAGTCGGTGCTGATCCAGACCTGCTGGAGGAATAAACACCTGGATTCTCATCAGATTCTGCTCTGATCGGAGTCAGGAGACAGAGAACCAGAACCAGAACCAGAGTCTGTGCTGAGTGCTGACTTCACTCAGAGGTTGACCTGACTGAAAACCTCTCTTCTGGTTCTGTTTGGTCCGGTTCTCAGACGTCCTTCCTCTCTGACTCTCTCCTGACAGACGAGGGAACTGGAGGATTTCTTGTATAATGTAAGAACTCAACGACGTGCAGAACAAAGGTCCAGTCGTTTCCCTCCTTCCTTCATATTGTGTCTCTAAACGTACCTTGAGCTTCCTCAGGCTGCTGCAGACGTCTTCAGAGAGACTCTCTGTGGAAACGAGCTGAACGTTGGCCTTCAGCAGCTGTCGGATCAGATCCTTCTTCATCTGCACAAACACAGAAGATCACGTAAAGAAAACAGGAAGCAGAAATACAGAGACGAGGTCGTTAAACGCAGCGTTGAGCTCTTTGGACCTCTGAGAGTCTGGGTCCTTCCTGTGTGACGAGGCCGACTCGGCTCCACTTGTGGCGCTGCAGCAGCTTCACCGTGGCCTGGTTCAGAGCCCGGTCCGACGGCGCCGTGCTGAACAGGTTCCCATACCACTTCCTGTTGGACAGACTGGGGGACGAGGCTGCAAAAGAGACCTGAGGACATCAGAGGACACGAGTCACCTGTCAGCAGACCTGACGCAGCACTAAGTCTGAAGGGGACCAGGTGTGTACCTGCACCAGGCTGAGAGCCGGCAGAGAGCGAGCGATGAGCGCCGTCACAGATGGACACACCCCTCCGAACACCAGCAGGTACTTCGGCCCCGCCCACATGGCGTCGAACAGAGCTTTGAGTGCTGCAGCGGGGTCGCACTGTGAAACACGACATACTGACGTCACTGTGGTGAGGACGAGGATCTCTGAGGGTCCCTGCAGAGACCCGTCACATGACTGCTGCCACCTGTGGCCCTTTAAATCCATCAGTGTGATCATATCATCAATCTATCATCTCTATCATCATCTATCATCTCCTCGCTCCACGCTGACGGCTCCATGAAGCTCTGCTGCTGCCATCAGTCTCCAGAGATCACAGACAGATCTGACAAGTTTGGATTTGAGTCTCCAGCTACTTCAGTTCCATTAATAATCTTAATTATCTGACCATGAAAACTGTTTTCTAAAGCTGAATGAACAAACTTCATGTGTGTGTCGTCTTCTTTCATTCAGTGATTATTACTCAACATATCTCGTCTTTATCTGACAGCGACAGTCGAGAGGAACGAAGGGCTGAAAACATGTTTCTGATCAGCTTATCAAGAGCCAACTGTTCATCTGAAGGAGAGGAGGACTGAGTTCTACTTTCTTGTTGAACTGTTCCTTTAAACAGACTGACTTCAGTAAATAACATGCTCACATACTGAGTGTCCCAGAGTGACGAGCAGGATGGGACAAGCTGCTTCAACCTCTGACAGACGGCAGGAGTGTTTGTCTGTCAGGATCTCTGCAGCTCTGCTCACCTACCTGCGAGTCCAGCAGCTGGAGCTGGATCTCATAGTTTCCCAGCGGAGGTGGTTGTCTCTGCAGGTCCTGCAGAGCCAGTCTGACAGCCGGGGCCACGGCGGCCGTCAGGTTCCCCCTCCCGGACCCGGAGCTGAAGGGCATCATCCACAGCACAGGCAGCGGGTGGCGGAGCTGAGCCGGCACCGGCCCGACCAGCATCGAGCAGAGAAGCAGGAGTCTGAACGCCTCCACCCGTCCACGACGCTCCATTCTCTGCACAGACTTTTCCTCTCTGATCCTCCTGCAGGGAAACTCTAATCCTCTGAGAGGCCGAGGAGGCCGACTGAGGAGATAAAGGGATCAGCATGGACGCAAGATGTCACCAGGATCCTCAGCAGACGGCTCCGTCACTCTGAACACACACAGGACGGGTTCAGCACAGCAACGGACTCTTTGCCTCAAAGAAGGAGACGACAACTTCTAACCATCTGCGTGTTCAACTCACTTCAACTCCACAGGTTTACTCTTTACAGGAGAGTCTGCAGCTGTGCTGAAAGATTTTCTCCAACTGAATAAACAACCTGATTTATACTGTTTCACTTTGTTTATATGTGGCGGACCCTGCCACCTAGCTTCAAACTGTTTGTCTTATTACCTCATTGTAAATATTGACACAGTGCTCCTTTAAACCGCCGGCATGTTGACCTCACTGTAACTTAAAGGGTCACTCCAGAGAAGCTGCATGTGATCCAATAAACTGCCCCCAGTGATGTCACTCAGTGGCTGAGTTGCATTATGGGTAATGTAGGCAGCAGGTTTTGAAAAGCTGGTCTCATTGCACTGCTGCAACACCGTTGGACTCATGGACAGTTTAAAAACAAATGAATCAAAGATGTTGCTTTTTTTTTTAAATCTCTCACGGTCTCTTAAAAATCTGCCTACATTACCCACAATGCAACTCAACTTACATAAGTACAACTAAAGCACAAGAGCAAGTTCACATCTTCTCTTTACACCCAGTTCAACTTCATGAATGAAGACGTGTTTTGCTCCAGCAGGTGTTGAACCTGAGTTCACTCTCTTGAAACCAGAACCTGAGGACGTCCGACGGACGGCGTCCACTGGGGACAAAAAACCATCCGTTTATTTATTTATTTATTAGTTATTCATTTATTCCTGATAAACATGATAATTCTTTATTGTTTTCTGTCTTCTGTTCCTTCTCTCTCTCTCGGGGTCAGTCTGTCAGGATGTTTCACTCAGGACGACACACCTGCTGCTGGTTTGGCTCAAAACACAATATGATATCGGCCATCTTGCCTCATTTTTCATTTTGTTTGTAAGGATGGGACGTGGACAGAATCTCACTCTGAAACCAATAAAATCTCTTTAATTAACTCAGGTAGAAAACACATTCTCAGAGCTCAGGTCTGAGTTCATCCTGTCGATCCACAGGAACACAGTTGGTACAGAAAGAAGAGCTGCTGATGAAAAACACATTAAACTAAAGAACAGTGTCCTCATGCTCCTTCACAGCGTTTCAGTCTTTGTGTCTGTTCAGTTTGTAAAAGTTAAATCAGCTCTGTCCTTTAGCTGCTTCTCTGGACCGTCCAGTCTGACGGCCGGGTCCCCTCCCTCTGCCTCCTCCTCCTCCTGCTCCTCCTCCTGCTCCTCCTCCTGCTCCTCCTCCTCCTCCCTTCTTCCTCTTGTGTCCTGGTCTCTGTCCGGTGAAGCCTCCTCCCTCCTCCCTGTTGGCAGACTGAGCCCACAGGGTGTCATAGCGGCCCGGTGCCTGGTATCCAGGCTGGCTGCAGTCCAGTGGTTCCTGTGAGAGGAGGATCCAGATGGCGGGCACGTTCCTGTTGACGGTCAGGCTGTCGAGGCCGGCGGCGGGCTCCAGCGGCTCCCACACCTCCACCACGGTGCTGTACAGCAGCCTGGTGAGCTGGTGGAGACCTTTCAGGCGCCGCTTCACGATCTCAGCGCAGGTGATGGCTTTAGACACGCCCTTACCGGTCGCCGTGAAGACGACGTGTTTGCAGAGCGGCCGGCCTCGAGCTTCCTGCTGTCCCTCCGCAGCCACGCCCCCTTCCTCAGGCGGGGGTCGGCCCTCGTCTTCAGCCGCTCGGGGTCTGGCCTCCATGCGGCTCAGAGCGTAACGCAGCAGGTTGCGGATCTTGCTGCCATCTTTGACGCGGACCTCCGGCGTGTCAGGTGGGAGGCCGGGGAACGGACAGACGGACGGCTGCTCCTCCGTCCGAGCTTTGCTGTAGTTCTCCATCTGCAGACAGACAGAAGGACAGAGGACAGAAGAGACGACACAAAATCAGTAAGATCTCTGGTATCAAAAACACAAAGACAGATGATCACACAGAAAATAATCACACTGATGTCTGTTGTGTCGTGTTTTTACATGGAAAACAAGAGTTTAAAGGGATATTCCAGTGTGAGTTTAATCCATGGTCTAACACACCGTGACACCGAGTAAGACTCCCCCTCGAGAGGTCAAGTTAGCTGACCGCTAGCTTAGCTAGTTTTAGCAACCTCAGAAAAGACCGCACGATAACAACACACTGCAGCTTATGTCTCCAACTAGAAACCGCCATCAAAAAGCCACAATTAATGGTGAGAACAGCAGCAAACTTCAGCAACAGTACATGTACAGTCCCAGCACACAGTACGAAGCATCAAACATCTGCTAGCTTTGCTGGATTTGTATTGAAAACACAGCACAACTCACCCTCTCCTCCAGCAGTCTGCCTGTGTGGGGAAGCCCTGACGAGTCGAATTACCGAGTGCAGTAGATTTCTGCAGCTCAAGGAGGAAAATGTACTGATTATTACTCCATGGAACGCTCAGTTCTTATTATCGAGAGCTGACAGGGAAAAGAACGGAAGTAATGGAGTAATAAACATGCATTTTCATCCTTGAGCTGCAGAAATCTACTGCACTCGTCAAGGTGTGTTAGACCATGGATTAAATTTACACCGGAATATCCCTTTAAAGTCAGTTTGTTGGTTGAATACAGATTCTCTGATCACTCTGAACCGGGTCGATTTGATTTGTGTCTATCAGGGACGCTGTGCTCTGTGCTGGGTTGAGTTCATTATTCAGTAGGTGAAGATAATAGACAGACAGCTGCTCGTTGCTGCAAACTAAATTATTTAAATGAATCAAAATAAGCAGATTATTAATGTGCAACAACAGTAACTTGTGTCTTTCTGCCACACGATGGCGCCAAATCCCGCAGAAACCTTCCAAACAGAGCAAACTGCTGCAGGTGTCCTGACAGTGGAGTCCACATGCACCAGTTCTGATATTAATCTGGACAACAGGAGCTTTTAATGCGAACATCAGCCTGACTTCAGGAGCAGAGTTCTGCAGTAACTGGACGCTGTGCAGCCATCAGACCTCTGCAGAAAGCAGCACGGTCCAGCAAAGATCAACACTTTTCCTTCGAGTATCGGGAAGTAGATGAACCCGGGGCATCATTCAGGATTTTAACTGATTGCTAGTTCCTCACAGATAATGCGGGGTATAAATAATTTAACTCGACGGTGAAGTGACAGGTACATCTGTGTAAAGATGGTCACGGTGACACGTTCAGAGAAGACTGCAGTTAGTCAGCAAGAAAGTAAACTGTACAATTAAATCAAAACCGACAGTGCTTGGTGTATTGGACGGGTGCCGAATTAAAGAGGACATTATGGTGATTCAACACCTCGTTCTGTCTTCTTCTGTCTTGACTGCAGCGTCACCGGTGAAGAAGAAAACGTTAAATCTGCAGCGTTTCTAACGGGGAACCGCGCTGTGACTGTTCCGGATGTTCCCGGCGTCTTAAAGGTTTGACAGACGTTAAACGGATAAAACAAGGAGGAGGTGAACTTTCCCTCTGAAATGATCCAACAGAGACTTCACGTATTTCAGCTCATGTTTGATAAACTGACAGAAAGGTGTGTAAGCAAGCGCGGCTACGCTACATGCTAACATACATGCTAACATACAAGCTAACAGCCTGATGTTCCGAGTGCACAAACACGAGACGAACAGCTGCGAGTCTGTTAGAGTCTTAACTCATGTGTGAATTATAAGTTTAAAATTCTTACCAGACGGGGTTTTATTGGCTACTGAATTCCCCACATGTTTACTGCAGCTGCGACACTTTCCGCTGCCGCACGTCGATGAAACTGTCGCAAACTGTCGCGTTTCGTGGGATCACGGCCACAGAAGCATAGATATCTATAAGAAAGGCTGTGTAGCCCATAATAATAATAATTAACATAATAATATAATATAATATAATATAATATAATATAATATAATATAATATAATAGTTAATAATAACCTATCTATAAGAAAGTTTATATATATATATATCTATGCACAGAGGCACAGTGACGGTTTCTTCTTCTTCTTCGAGTCTCCACCGAGACTCCGTCAGGACCGCAGCGCCACCTACCGACGTGAAGGGTCGTAAAAGTGCAAACAAGACAGTATCATTTAACAGTTTTAAAGGTTTAATCCACCTAAATTCTACTTTCTGATTCATTGATTATCGTTTTAAAGGTTTATTTCACTCAAATTCTACTTCACCTTGGTTGCAAAGATGTGCAATTTGTGTAAATAGCAGAATTAGGTAAAAAAGAATGTACAGTTGATACGTCCATGTAAAAGGTGCCCCGAGACAAACAGACTTCTCTTATGATTTGATGTGATATGAATAAAACTGACTGGATCTCAACCAGATATTTTAAAGGTTAGAAAAGGTCAAGACAAGAAGAGACAGGGATGAGACATCAGACAAATCACTGTCAGTACTCAGTCTTATTTGTTGTCCGTCTCACTCCCTCCATCTCCAAACGGGCCCACAACTGCGGTCCTGAAACTGCAGCTGGACCCTCCTCGTCTTTACAGCAGTGGAGCTAACATTACGTTTGTCCTGAGCGTGGCACGAGAGGAAATACAATTAAATCGAAAGAAATCTTTCTCAGGGGGGAGAACTTCATGACAACCTTTCACAGATGAAGATATCTATCATGTTATCTAAGATAACACAGTGATGGACAACATGTGTCACCATCAGAACCAAGTCAAAGGAAGTGTTGTTGTTCAGCAGCCACACAGGACCAACTGCAGCTTGATGTCATCATCACTGATGTCATCATCACTGATGTCATCATCACTGCTGCTTGTTTCTCTTCAGTGAGAAACAGATCACAGACGAGGGAGGATTAACCCTAACCCTAATTAATGTGAATAATGTAAACATTAGAGTGAAACTCCTAATAGTGTTTTAATGCTGACGTCTCATAGAGCTGCATCATTATTAATATTACATTCAATCAATCATTACGTTCACGCAGAGATACACATGTTCAGTTTAGTATCACCTGTGACAAAGAGAAGCAGCCAGTCTTCACAGTTAAGACGCTGGAACGAGACAATTATTTTAGATTCTTGCTCAACAGGAGATTCATTTAGCGACAGTTAGCTCATCAGCTAATCAGCTGCTGCTGTAATCTCTGAGCTGATGATGTTAGAAATGTACAGTCAACAGGAGGAGCAGAGCTCAGAGATCAGTCTGTAACTTGTGGGATTAAAAAGGTGATTTCTCTTCCCTCCTGTTGATCGGCCTGACTGCAGCAGTGATCCGGAGCTGACCTCCACTGTCGGCTGGTTCTGTTCTGTCCTGCTGACTGCTGACTGGAGCCGGAGGGGAAATGGACTTTACTACATGAACGTAACGTTACAGAGAGGAGACAGAGAACCAGAACCAGAACCAGAACCAGAACCGGTGTCTCTGCTGAGTGCTGACTTTAGTCAGAGCTTCACCTCAACTCTGAGGTCATGTGTTAAAGTTTTCTTCACGCTGTGTTTCGTCTCGTTCTCAGGCTTCCTCTCCTGAAGTTAAAGCGACAGATGAAACTCATCTTAACTTCGAGGAAACTGGAAGATTTCTTGTTTGAAACATTTGTGATAATGTGAGAACACAACTCAACAACATGTAGAACAAGAATTCTTAACAACAACAACAACAACAAGGATGCTACTATTTTTAACATTTATTGAGAAATGTTTATTCCTGACTCGTTACATTGTGATACAGTTTGTATGAATCATATTTGTTGTGACTGAACATTCTGAATTGGTTTAACTTTCTGCTGAGTGTTGCCGTCTCGTCTGTACTGTACGATTAATCATTGGTTTAAATCGATGGATTGATGGATTTCTTGTACAGGTAAACATTCCCGCTGAGGTATCGCTCCTCCTGCTCCTCCTTCCTGTCTGCCTCAGTGGTCAGAAATGAGTTTTCCATGTATCTGTCTATCGGTTTGATTCCCACCAGGCTCCACAGTCCCTCGTCCTCCATCAGCTGCAGCTCTCTCTCCAGATCCTTCCTGTATATTTCTTCTGCTGCCTCTGAGATAAAAGCTTTTGATATACAGACGAAACCTCCTGCAGACGACACAAAATATTCAGCTGTACAGACACAAAACAACTACAAAGAAACACAAAGCAACAAAAACGTGCAAAGAGAACAAGACTACAGAGACACAAAGCAACATACAAAATTACACGTAAAGCAGCTACAACATGACATAAAACAAATACAGGAGACACAAAACAACCATAGAGATACAAAATGAGATGCAAATAAACCACAAATAAATGCAAAACAAACACAAAGAGACACAAGACTACGACAGGGAAACAAAGCAACCAAAACGAGACACAAAACAACCATAGAGATACAAACAAAACATCAGGAAAACCACAAAGAGAATACAACAGAGACACAAGACAAGATACAAAATGACACGTAAAGCAACTACAAAGACAACGTAACAATGACGTGACATCAAACAACTACAAAGAGACACACAACAACAAAAGAGATACAAAAGAAAACTACAAAGAGACAAAAGAAAACTACACAGAGACACAAAGCAACAAAAATTGCAAAGAGAACAAAACTACAAAGACACAAAGCAATAAACAAAATGACACGTAAAGCAACTACAAAGACAACACGACAATGACGAGACATGAAACAAATACAGGAGACACACAATTAGACACAAAACAACCATAGAGATACAAAACAACTACGAAGAGACACAAAACAAGTTTCGCAAAATTAGATTAGAAGCAACCACAGAGACACAGTAGCGGCTGAATGTGAAGACACATAAGCTGTGCAGACTCGACAGGTGACAGCTGGTTACCTGGTTTGGTGGCGTGGCAGAGCTCCCTGACAACACTGACGGGTACATAACCAGGACTCAGAGCACCGACGAGGATCACCACATCAAACACACCTGAAACCATCAACACAAGAAGAAGAAGAATCAGGTTCACTTTCCAGAAGTCTTCCTGTTTCATATTTTATTTCAGCTGATCACCAGCTGGAGTTGATTTGGATCAGATGGACACGTCTGGTAAACCCAAACAAGTAATGAGGGTGAACTGGGACGGGCTCAGTCCATCAGGCCTCCAACTCCCAGCTCCGGAAGATTTGACATCCTGGGGCAGGTTGGAGACATGAATCTGAGTAGGCTATGTTCAAAGCCTCCATCGTAGAGGCGGCTGTTAGGAGCTGTGGTCAGGAGGTTATTGTTACCTGTCGTGGCGGAAACCTAAGAACCTGCTGCTGGAAACCTGCATTGAGGGAAGCCGTCAAACTAAAGAAGGAGGCCTTTCAGGCTTGGTTTGTCCCGGGAACTCCTGAAGCTGCAGACAGGTACCGAGAGGCCGAAAGGAAAGAACACTTTGAGGAGCTTCTGAACTCACATCGGGGCAGAGACTGAAGGACTCGGGGGAAGACGTGACCACATCCGTGGCGGAGAGAGAAGGTCTAGAGACAAAACCCTCCCTAACAAATAGTATGAACATTTCAGAAAAGCTGACAACCATAGCCATTTTTGAAATAAATATGAACTGTAAGCCCTGGTTTTTGGAAGCTCCATGCGATGCTGAACTCGTCCAGGACGGCTAATCTAAAACAGACTATGTATGCCATGCCTGACTCAAGTGGCTCCCATGCTGGGCTTAGCATGGAGCTTGCTAACCCTCAGCCCTGACACCCAGCTGTCAGCTCAAGCCTCAGCCTTCATCCAAACCTGCCAAAAACATACCTGCGCTCCTTTCTGTAAGGCTAAGTTCTGTCATCCTCCAGCCAGCACCTGCACCAGTTAACCAGCAGCCTGCTATGCCCAAACCAGAGACAGGTCCTGGGCTGGCTAGTCTCCAGCCTGGTACACCTCTGACAGTCCCGAGGAGTCTCCTCTCGGCCATCATCCCTCTAGCTCCTGGGTCGGCCTGTCTTGTCAAGAGCATCATCCTGGGTTGGCCAATGAACCTCCTGCTTCTGAGCTGGCCGACGTCTCATCTGTTTCTGGGTTGGTCAATGCTACTCTTGACCCTGAGCCTCTTCCTTGGTCGGCTCTCATCTCTCCAAGTCCTGGGTTGGTGATGCCCCTTCCTGCTGACCCACAATCAGAGCTCCAGCTGCCCTCCTTATACCCTGCCTCATCTGCTTCAACCCTCATCTGTAATGATCAGCTGTGGGTGAAACAGTGTGTGTGTGTGTGTGTGTGTGTGTGGTGTACCAGTCTCTGCAGGCAGTCCTTGTGTTCCCAGTAAGGCCAGTCTGAGGTCCTGGTACAGTCCGGTCTCAGCAGCTTGGTCCAGCATGCCTTTACTGCCGTCCACTCCCACAAAGTGCCTGAAGCCCAGTTCAGACATCTGAGCAGCAGAGGGAGACAAACAGCAGCAACAGTGAGTCTTCAACCTGAGGAGAGCAGCTCAGGTGATGTCAGGGGGGTCAGGGAGCAGCTGGATCAGGTCTGTCCACACGACCACGGGTAGTTTTAAAAACAGGCTTTTAAATAAATGGATCTTTGTCCAGACGAGTGTTTTAGCACCTTGTCAGCATTGATCTCTGTCCATACTAACACACCTGAAAACACACGTCACATGACCATTCACGTACACTGGGCATGCACGGACTGCACTGCATGCAAATCTCTATAATTAACCGTTTGTTAATGAAAACATTTATTCCTTCATAACTGCACAAGGATTCAGAATAAGCATTCCTGAACAACAATTAAATTATTATGATTTTTCTTTATGCACCTTTGTGGAAACATGTGAATTGAGGAAAACTGTTTGAAATAAAATAATTGCATTTACTTTCACAAAACAAATTTGGAGTGAATCATGAACGTGTAACACATCCATGTGTGACTGTGTTACACTTTCACAGTAATATTATTAAATGGTTCATGTTGTTGAAGTAGTGCTTGTTCAGCGCTGTCGTGCGTTCCTGAAGACAGACTGAAGGAAAACACTGACTGAATGAAGACGTGTTATATCTCAAAACTCTGCCGAACATGAAAACACCTGCTGGTTCTGCTCTGAAATGGACTTTTGTCTCTCACCAGTTTAGCGACTAGTCCAGAGCCACAGGCGACGTCCAGAACCTGAACCTCCTCAGGCCTCCCGCAGAAGTTGGCCCTCAGGAAGTCTACAGCCAGATGTGCTGGTCTGTAGTTTATCAGCATCATATCCTGTTAATGGAACAAGTGTACTTTCTCAGAATCAACCAGTGACTGATGACACACACACGACACTGTGACCCGGAGCAGTCGCAGGTAAAGTCGATCAGCTGAAGATAAACGTGAAACTTCTGTGATAGCTGACGAACCGTTCCTGATCATCAGAACACAAACATTTCCTTTCAAGTCTCCTTCAGACGTGGAGGACGATGAGTTTCTGACACTGACCTGCTCGTACGTCGGAGCCCAGCGGCCGTAGAACTCCATGACCTCTTCTGAATTGACGTGATCATAGGACTGAATGAACCTCTTTCTTACAGCTTCAGTTCTGCTGCAGTCGGCCATGATGAGGATACGACTTCAAACCTGCTGCAGGAAAGAAACTGAACATGTTCTCAACACGACAGATACTGATGTTCTGATCATGTCCCAACGTGTGAAACCTGATCTCAGTCGTCGTGTTACAAGTTTAAATATTCTGAACCTGCATCTGAAGATCAGATCTGAGAAGATTCTGATCCAAGTTGAAACCATGACACGAGCCGGTTGATGACGTGACATCAAACTAAGTATAAAAATGAGTTCATGTCATTTATCAGTGGAAACTCATTCTGTCTGTCGATCGTCAGAGTTTCTCTTTGGGGTTTTGGATAAAACAACACTTGTAAAGACGTCTCCTTGGACAAAAGACATTTGAACTCATCAAAGCAAATGTTGACACATGAATACGTTCCAGCCTGACTGTGAGGGAAGTGTAAGAAATGACACAGTGTTCCTGTCTTTGATCAGTGTGCTGTAAAGACAGGATCAGGAGGTGACAGGAGGAGGAGAATGCGTTTAG
Organism: Lagodon rhomboides; assembly: GCA_039737535.1. Classification (NCBI taxonomy): domain Eukaryota; kingdom Metazoa; phylum Chordata; class Actinopteri; order Spariformes; family Sparidae; genus Lagodon; species Lagodon rhomboides. The sequence continues at coordinate 34,217,310 of CM077788.1, read as the reverse complement.
CTTGAGGTGTTAGAAGGCCACAGGTGGAGCTTCACCCTCTACATGGAGGATACAGAAATGTAGAGAAGATGACATTTACTGTCCCATCTAAACATCAAAGGGTCAGTGTCCTGGGAAAGACCTTGTGTCCTGGGAAAGACCTTGTGTGTCTCTGTGGTTGTTGTGTGTCTCTGTGGTTGTTTCGTGTCTCTGTGGTTGTTGTGTGTCTCTATGGTTGTTGTGTGTCTCTCTGGTTGTTGTGTGTCTCTCTGGTTGTTGTGTGTCTCTGTGGTTGTTGCGTGTCTCTGTGGTTGTTGCGTGTCTCTGTGGTTGTTTCGTGTCTCTGTGGTTGTTTCGTGTCTCTGTGGTTGCTTCGTGTCTCTGTGGTTGTTGTGTGTCTCTGTGGTTGTTGTGTGTCTCTATGGTTGTTGTGTGTCTCTCTGGTTGTTGTGTGTCTCTCTGGTTGTTGTGTGTCTCTCTGGTTGTTTCGTGTCTCTCTGGTTGTTGTGTGTCTCTCTGGTTGTTGTGTGTCTCTCTGGTTGTTTCGTGTCTCTCTGGTTGTTGTATGTCTCTGTGGTTGTTGTGTGTCTCTCTGGTTGTTGTGTGTCTCTGTGGTTGTTGTGTGTCTCTCTGGTTGTTGTGTGTCTCTCTGGTTGTTGTGTGTCTCTCTGGTTGTTGTTTGTCTCTCTGGTTGTTGTGTGTCTCTCTGGTTGTTGTGTGTCTCTGTGGTTGTTTCGTGTCTCTCTGGTTGTTGTATGTCTCTGTGGTTGTTTCGTGTCTCTCTGGTTGTTGTATGTCTCTGTGGTTGTTGTGTGTCTCTCTGGTTGTTGTGTGTCTCTGTGGTTGTTGCGTGTCTCTGTGGTTGTTTCGTCTCTGTGGTTGTTTTGTGTCTCTGTGGTTGTTGTGTGTCTCTGTGGTTGTTGTGTGTCTCTGGTTGTTGTGTGTCTCTGTGGTTGTTTCGTCTCTGTGGTTGTTGTGTGTCTCTGTGGTTGTTGTGTGTCTCTGGTTGTTGTGTGTCTCTGTGGTTGTTTCGTCTCTGTGGTTGTTTCGTGTCTCTGTGGTTGTTGTGTGTCTCTGTGGTTGTTGTGTGTCTCTGTGGTTGTTTCGTGTCTCTGTGGTTGTTGTGTGTGTCTCTGTGGTTGTTTCGTCTCTGTGGTTGTTGTGTGTCTCTGTGGTTGTTGTGTGGTTGTTTCGTCTCTGTGGTTGTTGTGTGTCTCTGTGGTTGTTGTGTGTCTCTGTGGTTGTTTCGTCTCTGTGGTTGTTGTGTGGTTGTTTCGTCTCTGTGGTTGTTGTGTGTCTCTGTGGTTGTTGTGTGGTTGTTTCGTCTCTGTGGTTGTTGTGTGTGTCTCTGTGGTTGTGTGTCTCTGTGGTTGTTGTGTGTCTCTGTGGTTGTTTCGTCTCTGTGGTTGTTGTGTGTCTCTGTGGTTGTTGTGTGTCTCTGTGGTTGTTGTGTGTCTCTGGTTGTTGTGTGTCTCTGTGGTTGTTTCGTCTCTGTGGTTGTTTCGTGTCTCTGTGGTTGTTGTGTGTCTCTGTGGTTGTTGTGTGTCTCTGTGGTTGTTGTGTGTCTCTGTGGTTGTTTCGTGTCTCTGTGGTTGTTGTGTGTGTCTCTGTGGTTGTTTCGTCTCTGTGGTTGTTGTGTGTCTCTGTGGTTGTTGTGTGTCTCTGTGGTTGTTTCGTCTCTGTGGTTGTTGTGTGGTTGTTTCGTCTCTGTGGTTGTTGTGTGTCTCTGTGGTTGTTGTGTGGTTGTTTCGTCTCTGTGGTTGTTGTGTGTGTCTCTGTGGTTGTGTGTCTCTGTGGTTGTTGTGTGTCTCTGTGGTTGTTTCGTCTCTGTGGTTGTTTCGTGTCTCTGTGGTTGTTGTGTGTCTCTGTGGTTGGTGTGTGTCTCTGTGGTTGTTTCGTGTCTCTGTGGTTGTTGTGTGTCTCTGTGGTTGGTGTGTGTCTCTGTGGTTGTTGTGTGTCTCTCTGGTTGTTGTGTGTCTCTGTGGTTGTTTCGTGTCTCTGTGGTTGTTGTGTGTCTCTGTGGTTGTTTCGTGTCTCTGTGGTTGTTGTGTGTCTCTGTGGTTGTTGTGTGTCTCTGTGGTTGTTTCGTGTCTCTGTGGTTGTTGTGTGTCTCTGTGGTTGGTGTGTGTCTCTCTGGTTGTTGTGTGTCTCTCTGGTTGTTTCGTGTCTCTGTGGTTGTTGTGTGTCTCTGTGGTTGTTGTGTGTCTCTCTGGTTGTTGTGTGTCTCTGTGGTTGTTGTGTGTCTCTGTGGTTGTTGTGTGTCTCTGTGGTTGTTGTGTGTATCAGTGGCGATTGCTCTCAGACTGCAAGGGAAGCTCAGCTTCCCCTAAAATGTCACCAAAAAAAAAAGGAAAAAAGTGGTGAAATATGTACCGCTGTGTGTACATTTCATTGACTAAATACGCGCTAGAAAGCCTTCATCTTTTGTTCAGAATCAGCTACTTATCACAGGTAACCGGCGCAACTTCCTTCTCATCCATCCCCGCAGCGCCACAGCGCTTTCCACAGTCGGACGCTCAGCTTCTACTGACTTCAGTGGGGAAGCGTAGAGCGGGTTGTTCCACTGCAGCGGAACCAGACGGTCATTGGATAAATGCTGGGCTTTGTCCCGCCCATTGGACGCTCAGCTTCTCTGGGGGTCTATGGGGCAGTGGGCTGGCCCGGACGCTCGGCTTCTGCATGATGATTGGATGAGCTGTCTGAGGCGGAATCCTTTTTTGATTGACAGCTAAATGAGCGAATCAGCGATCTTGAAGAATAAACATCCACCGGAGCATTTTCCAAGTTTTTCATTCCGTTGTTCTGAACTGATCCAGAGACTTTGTCACGATCACTCACACTCACAGGCGGTCACACTTCACAGTAGCCTGGCGCAGCAGCTCCAGCTGCTAGCATTAGCAAGGTGCACATCATGGCAGATAATATGAATGTTGTTAGAGTTAAACAGCAGGGCAGGTCAGCTCCTAAGATTGATTTGTGCAAAAGGTGGGGAAAAGTAACAGGTCTTTTCAGGTGTCCTGAATAATAATAATATATATAATAAATAAACAAACACATTTATGATGTAGGCCGGAAAAATGAGCTTCCCCTCCTTGAAAGACCAGCAGCCGCCACTGGTGTGTATGTAGTGAATTTTAACCCCGTAAAACAAGGCCCACCTAAAAAAGAAAATGTAATAATCTGATCAATGAAATAAGAGAATGTGGCGCCATCAGAACGGGCGGTGTGACGGCGGTCTGACGGCGGTCTGACGGCGGTGTGAATCTTCTCTATAGAACGTACACTTGAACTGATACAGATGTTTTAGGTGGTTAAAACTCGCGTTGCGTCTGCTCTCCGTTCACTGCAGCACAGAGCTGAGCGTCTCTCTGCTTCTCCGAACTGAGGCTGCGCTGAAACAGACCGACTGTAGATCTGTACTTTATATGAGCCCACTTCAAAAAACCTGAACTGTCCCTTTAACAATGTATTTTGTTCATGAGAGTAATTTCCAGAATGTTTTCTGTGAACTAGATAACATGTTGTAATGTGACTTTGAGTTATTTATTTATTTGTGTTTCTGTTTTATTTCATTTGTTCAGAGAGAGACACTGCTGTTGTCTGGAGCGTTCAGTACACTGGAGCAAGTGTTCAAAGCTCCGAAGCTCACTGAGGTTTACCGTCAGCGTGACATACAGTGAGGGGAAATATTTTGCTTGTTCTATACTGATTTCCTTCAAAATTGCACTGTTAACGACGTTTTTATGAGTTGCAGTGGGGGATAATGGACCTCTTTGTTTCAGCCCTGGCTCTCACTTGGCCTTCTGCTCGGCTGGCTCAGCGCCTGGTCCAAATTGGCCGTACAGTCGTGTTTTCTTCATGATGTAAGATTAGAGTCAGTTCCTCCTGAAATTCACTGGAAATCTGGACCACATAGTCCTTCAGTTAACCCCAGACTCCAAATCCAGCCTGAGATTTAGACTCTGTTCTGTCAGCTTGGAATGCACAATGCATGAAAGAGACGATAATTTCAAATGAAGCAGAACCTGGTGAAGTCTCTACATCCCACAGCTCTGTGGGGCTCTTCTTCTCAGACTGTTTCTTTGAGCTAATTGCTAACATTAGCTAACAGCTGACGATGTCTGATAAACTTACTCACGTTTTCAAAGAATAAACTTTATGTTTGTCAGGAGTTTTTAGAGACTTATAGATCCATGAGCCACACAGAGGAAGTCAGACAGCGTTAAAGGGACATGAGGCAGGATCAAGAAATAAGACTCAATGGTGACACGACGGCCGTCAGAGCAGCTGCAGCCACCAGCATGAACTCTTCACAGCAGAGCAGCTGAGGCTGTGACGCTGTTATTTCTTTACTCGCTGTTCACGTGACTGTTTACTGCAAGACCTCCGCGGAATGACGTTGGTAGCCTCCAGCTGCTAACTGTGCTGTGTGTGAGCGATAGCCTTATCCTCTACACACATGAAGCAGCCGGCTCGCTGTGTGTAGAGACACACAAGCGGCGAGTCTGAAAGGCACAGGCGAAAGCAAAGACGCCATATTGGGGGACAAAAACATCGTCTCTGATACGGGACTGCTGTGTGTTAGCAGCTAATGCTACTACACAGACACAAACAAACCGTTAGCTTGTGGCTACAGCTAGCTGTCACCTCCCGGATAACAGGTTGGGCTTTCGGTCCCATATATAAAGGGACATATTTCTAACTATTCGGTTTCAGACTAAAGGAAAATGCGCAGTCTGTAACTATTCAGTGTTACACAGCGGTGGGCTAATGTTAGCATGTTAGCAGCTAACGCTACTTTGCCCGTTAGCTCACTCCGAGTCCTCGGTGATCTCATATGATTTTCAAATCAAGCTCTAAACATGACCTGTAATGTTTTCTTACCTGGTCTCTAGGAAATGAGCCATGTCAGCAGTCTGTTTTCAGTCCCAGTTCAAGTTGAAGCTGCCTCCATGAGCCGAACGTGTATCCGATGTTTATTCTGGTTCCGGTCCGGCTTTGGTCGTAATTTCGTTTCGACTCTCGACTTGCCGCTGATAAAACCTTCATTTTCTTCTTAGTGTGACTTTTTAGTGGACTTTGTGTGGTGGTGGGTCGTTTTCTGGCCGTAGCAGAATCCATTACTACACAAACACTAGTTCGGCTCCACCGCGCTTGTCTTCTTCCTGTTTCCAAGCCGTCGAGGACGCGTCATCAGCGTCATCTGACGTCACGTCCACAGGACTGAGCGGGAAATTCGGACAAAGAATTGTAGCGCATGATGCAGCACACAGCCTGTTCAAGGCGACGGAGAGACACGTGGGTGGGCTCATTCTGTTTGTTTATGAACGCTTCATCAGCCATTAGCATTAAAAAACTTAAAGTGCATGTTTGTTTTTTCACAAATCCTGCCTCAAGTCCCTTTAAAGGAACAGTTCACTGAAAAAGTCAAACCCAGTCCTCCTCTCCTCCTCCTGATGATATAAAGTCAGGTGAAGTGTCGTAGTCCACAGAACAGTTCTGGAGCTTTAGAACTTGCAGAATCAGCTGTTAGCAGTGAACCTGTGGATGTTCAGACAACTGTCACTGGATCACTTTGATACTGAAGAAAACTCAAAAACATGATTCTTCTCAGGCAAGTTCTGCACAAGGAGCTTCTTTTTGAGGATTTCATGCAGATTCATGGGGTCATGATTTCATTATAGCTAGGGACTTAAAAAAGGTGTAAAAAAAACATCTTTTCACATTCTTTTGTCTTTCCAGAGGAAAAGTGGAGGAGCAGCTGAGGGAAAGGAGCAAAGAGGAAACGAGTTCAACCAGTTTCTCAACAGCCCAGTTTCTCTAAGAATAGAATAAATACGATATCATAAAAGCTGCCCAAGAATATTTCTGATGAAACAAGTAACATATGGAACAAAACACAAGTAAAATCACAGATAAAAGACCTAAACTGTTGAATAAATGGTTAACAAATGACAAATTAGGTGTTTTCATAAATAATGAAATGAAGAAGTAGAAATAGTCTGCAATTAATATGAACACTTTCAAATAAAATAAAAACGTTTTAAGGAGATTAAAACAATAATTTGGGGGAAAAAATACAACTAAAGTATTTATAAAAGTTACATTAAACTACACAGAATCAACATTTGGTTCAACACAGTGAAAACTGATGTTTGAAAATGAATTTAATGATTTATTGATGTTAATTTGATGACCTCAAAAGTTTAAATGAACACATGTGAATGATCCTCGGGCTCTCTGATGTTCAGACACTGGTGACGCTGAGTCACTCACACGAGGAACTCAAAAGGCAGAAAGTATCTGGAAAACATCTGCAGGATTTTACAGTCCAACAAATTTAACGGAAGTTTTCAAGAAAATCAACAGCATGAGCAGAGAGGCCCGGAGGAGGTGATATGAAATGAGACATACACAAAATCATCCATATTTATAATAATGATCAGAACCGTGAACATAGGACTGCTGTTTAAATACAAAAGGTATCAGATTCAGTTCTAATGTAAAGTCTGTCTTTAATAATGACGACTGGTTTGCCTCCGTCCATCTGAGCCACACAGTTCTGACAGGCAGCCAGAGAACTTTTCCTCAGAATTTCTGCAGAACCTTCAGCTCTCCTCCGTTTGCTGCTGCCAGAAACACATTTAACGTTTCTCAAGAAATCCCCCAGAACATATCGTCTGTATGCAATATGTCTTCCACACACACACACATGCACACACACACATACACACACACACTCTCACACACACAGTTTCTGCCCAGAGGAGAGAGAGGAAACATCTGTTTCAGTTTTTCATACAGAAGATGTGAAAATGTAATGATGACTGTTAAATGATTTCTACAGAAATGTTGTTAAAGTGCCCGTATCCATAGCAACACGTCTCACTCGTGCCCAGTGTAGAGAGCTGTGCTGAAGTTGTGTGTCTGTAGCTAACTGGAGTTAGCATCACTCTGGTTCCGCTGTGGGATTACTGAACTGTATTCTGGATTATTACAGGACATAGTGACCGAGTGAATTTATTAAATGTGGCATTTTCTTTTTTGTTCCTGGATCAGCAGGACGCTGCTTCTTCTTCTTGTGTGTGTGTCTCACATCAACATGTGTAACAGCTGCACTGACCCACGTGCAGCTGCAGTGACATACGAACAAGTTTCACACTCGGCTCATATTAATACTCTGTGTGTCTCCCTGCTGATTGTTTTTCTCACCCCTGCCATTAATACTCTTCTGTTCTATTACAGACGTACATGAATCTGTTGTACATATCATGAACCATTACAACACATTAAACTATTTTTCATCCCACCATCATTACAGAATGCATCCCACATTATCAGGCTGATAGATGTCACTCCTCCACACAGAACAGAAAGTTCTGTACTTATTTGGAAATGTACAGATTAAGTCAGCTCCAAACATCTGGAGTGAGAGCCGAACTCAGCTTAAAGCCTTGTATGTATCTTGTCCTTTAATTCACCCTTAACGCACACACAGAGCTGATTAATGACTCCAGGCCCCTGCACATGCAAACTCCACACTAAACACCTTTCTTAACTCACCATAAGGAAACTCAAACTATTACTGTTAAATCATAGCTTAAAATGTGTCGCCGATCAGATACCTCAATAGATAGATAGATAGATAGATAGATAGATAGATAGATAGATAGATAGATAGATAGATAGATAACTTTATTAATCCCTGAGGGGATATTAGGTCATCATAGCAGCAGGTACATTCAGTACATTATACATACGGTACAGTATAGAAACAATCAAGTTCAATCTACACTCTGCAAAAAACAAAGTACTGTGTGCAATAAAATGCTTAAGAAGTTACAAAATAAGATAAAATACTGAGGTAAATAAAATAAAATGCTGAGCTAAGTGGAACTTAAGATGCAAGAGCAATAAGGTGCAGGTTTATGTACACAGATAATAATTTAAAGCACAATAAATTATGTGTGTGTTTTGTGATGTGAGCATTGTGAAGTCTGATGGCAGCAGGTAGGAATGATTTCTGACATTGTTCATGATTGCCAGCAGTTTCACCAGCATCCTGTCCTCCACCTTCTCCATCACCTCCTCCATCACCTCCTCCAGGGTGACGAGCTCAGAGCCAACAACAGACTCTGCCTTCTTAATGAGTTTGTTCAGTCTGTTTGCTTCTTTCACTTTGATTCCTGCACACTCAGGACACCACAGCCAAGAAGATGGTGCTCGCAACAACAGACTGATAAAACATCTGGAGCATCCGGTTACAGACGTTAAAGGACCTGAGCCTCCTCAGGAAGTAAAGCCCGCTCAGGCCCTTCTTGTAGGCTGCCTCCATGTTTGTAGTCCACTCCAGTGTATTGCCTAGCACCACACCCAGGTATTTGTAAGAATCCACAATGTCAACGTCTGTCCCACCATGCAGTCTGGAGAGGGCGGGGGCTTGTTCCACCACCATCTCTTTCGTCTTCGCCACGTTCAGCTGCAGCTGGTGCAGTGTAGGTGGTGCAGAGGAAGGAGACAGCACAGTTCCCTGAGGGGCGCCGATGTTGCCGATCAGACACGCAGTTCTGTTATCTCACGTATTTGGTCCTATTTGTTTTACCTGTATTTTAGCGCGTAGGCCAAACACACATTATTTTCCTTGTGTCCTGTGGGGGACGTGCCTCATAATAAAATTTGACCCTCATGCAACTGGACTTGAGGCAGGATTTGTGAAAAAACAAACATGCATTTTAGGTTTTTAATGCTAATGGCTGATGAAGCGTTCATAAACAAACAGAATGAGCCCACCCACGTGTCTCTCCGTCGCCTTGAACAGGCTGTGTGCTGCATCATGTGCTGCAATTCTTTGTCCGAATTTCCCGCTCAGTCCTGCCGTCGTGACGTCAGATGACGCTGAATGCGCGTCCTCGACGGCTTGGAAACAGGAAGAAGACAAGCGCGGTGGAGCCAAACTAGTGTTTGTGTAGTAACGGATTCTGTTACGGCCAGAAAACGACCCACCACCACACAAAGTCCACTAAGAAGTCATACTAAGAAGAAAACGAAGGTTTTATCAGCGGTGAGTCGTGAGTCGAAACGAAATTACGACCAAAGCCGGACCGGAACCAGAATAAACATCGGATACACGTTCGGCTCATGGAGGCAGCTTCAACTTGAACTGGGACTGAAAACAGACGCTGACATGGCTCATTTCCTAGTGACCAGGTAAGAAAACATTACAGGTCATGTTTAGAGCTTGATTTGAAATCATATGAGATCACCGAGGACTCGGAGTGAGCTAACGTGCAGAGTAGCGTTAGCTGCTAACATGCTAACATTAGCCCACCGCTGTGTAACACTGAATAGTTACAGACTGCGCATTTTCCACGGTCCTTTAGTCTGAAACCGAATAGTTAGAAATATGTCTCTTTATATATGGGACAGAAAGCCCAACCTGTTATCCGGGAGGTGACGTTAGCAGCTAGCTGTAGCCACATGCTAACGGTTTGTTTGTGTCAGTGTAGTAGCATTAGCCGCTAACACACAGCAGTCCCGTAGCAGAGACGATGTTTTTGTCCCCAATATCTCGCCGCTTGTGTGTCTCTACACACAGCGAGCCGTTGTCACTATTGTCTTATTTCTGGATCCTGCCTCATGTCCCTTTAAGATCAATTTTAATCTAAAACAACAGTGTCATCACGTAAACAAAAGGTATTTAAAGTGTTTAAATCCCGAAAAAGACTGGATATTTGGTCCTTATCGTCAGGACTGATTGGCTGAATAATGTACCCAGTGAAAATTGAAAATAAAATTAATATGTCGTTTTTTTATGGCAGTTTTTTCACTTGGGACGTTTCAGTTGCATGAGGGTTAATTTAACAAGCATCAGTTGTTGTATCATGGTCACATTTAATTTCATTTTAAAATAAAGTCTGGTTTTGTAACAGGAAAAGCTAAACGGACTGCCGTTGAAACGGCGGGTGAGAATCATGGGTAATTTTAGCCTTCCGCTAACTAAAAACCTTTATTTATCAGAATCGAGGCAGAAATAATGAAGTCTAACGGCCATGACGTCAACACAACGTCCTGTTGAATCAGCAAGGACACTTCAGCGATTTGTTGTTGAGAAATGTTGAAGATATCATTAAAAGAAAAACCTTAACATGCTAGCAATGTGCTAGCCTGTTGGAAAACCACAGAAGAAGAAGAAGAAGAAGAAGAAGAAGAAGAAGAAGAAGAAGAACGTCATCAGTGGGAGAGTCCAGGAAGTCCGCCTAACATTTAAGCTAATTTAAGTTCTTAAATTTTTGTTTTTATGGAAAGAATATCATCAAACAGGTACAGAACACAACACACAAGCTCAGATAATAAATACACAACACAGAGACAACAACCAGGTCATAGAAATCTGCACAGCAACAACAGAAAATGTCTGTTTTCAATTTTCTGGCGAAACTTGAATAAATAGGTTAGCTAACAAACTAAAGATTATACACATTCCCTGAACGAACACAATGGAAATAAAACATACATTTCTAGTTCAAAAAAAATATTATTACAACTTTTTTAAATGCAGAAAATATGAAAATATTGTATTTTCCTGCCATGTTTCCTGACAGTCACGTGACATGGACACAGGGTGATTAAAAGTATTTATAGCTTGATTTCGATATTTATCTACAAAGGTAACGTTTGTCTGAATATAATCATGACATCATGTGAGTTGTTAGCAGACATTTCCCCTCTTAACCCCTCACATGGTTTCATTTAAACAGATATCCTGGAGGGAAAGATTAGAAGATTAGAACAAAGCTGCAGAAAAAGAATACAAACTTGTGTTGCAGAACTTTTTTTCTCAGATTTATCTTGTGAACCTCTGTTGATGAAACGACCTAATAGTTTTATTTACAGCTACAACAGAATTAATACAATATTAATAATCTAATGCTGAATTATTTAATAATATGACAATCAAAGGGACAGTTTTCCACGGAACAAGTTATTTTACTTCAGTCGGATTTTGAGTGCAGGACTTTATACAAACTAAGACTGTTTAGTTTTGCTGTTTTACAATCAGCATATATTAAATGTAGTGGCGACGAGGTCTTAAAATGTATGGAGAGGGTTTTAAAGAAGGTTTTAAATGTAACGTCAGGATTTCTGCATATACTCTGGAACAGTGCAGGCAGATCAAAATGTATGTTTCCTACGATTTTAGAGCCATTAATGTGAAACTACTGCAGTTTGTTCTCAGTGCAGCTATTACACATTTTGATGTGCGGAGAATGTTTGAAGCTACAAGGTAGATTTATTTGTCTTTTTTTTTTTAAACAGTGTTTTTCATTAGGAAATGAGAAATGAAGGTTTATTCTTTGAGTCCTGTTCCGTCTGTTTGAGGACTGACGCTGCTCTGTAGTCTGGTGGTTTGGCAGCGGGGTGAACAGACTCTGGCTGGGTGTCTTTTAGTATCTTTGGGCTCTGCGCAAACATCTCACTTCACTGATGACACTGATGCTGGGTGATTGTTGGGGGGGCCAGGGGCTTTACAGAGACCTAACTCTCCACACAATAAGTCAGGAGAGTTAAACATGTCATTAAACCAAAACCTCCTGCTGTGACTGCAGAGCCAGTGAGCTCTCGTCTCATTCTCATCAAACTCTCTCTGCTGTGAGCAAAGAAGAAAAGACTCAAGGATTTAAGTTATGCATTTGTCTTTCTTTAGAATGTGGTGGGAGGCGGAGGAGAGACCTGGGCCCTACCCGTCATGCCTCCTCCTCCTCCTCCTCCTCCTCCTCCTCCTCCTCTCCATCCTCCTCCAGATGCTAACCTACAGCTCTCTATATCACTCAGGACTCCTGTGTCTGGGCGCAGACGGAGCAGATGCAGCAGCAGATCTGTAAGTGACTTTTAATGACTCTTTCCTCATCAACACAAATGTAGATTTTGCACGTTCAGTCTGCAAAGTTAAACTGGTGAAATGTGATTTATGGACCTGCAGAACAGATGTACTGATAGAAACAGCTCCTTCAGCTGTCATTTAGGTAAGAGATTAATCACTTTTTAGGGTTTTGAGAAGTTTTTTTATTTATGTGTTCAATCGATGAGCTTTGAGCTTTACAGTCAGACGAAAGTAGACTGAAACCAGCTGGATCCTTTGAGTGGGTAAAGTAAGTCCTGAAGACTTTTAGCTTTAACTGTAACAAATGTGACCCGAACAATCAGACATGAAGGTGTGAAGCTGAAGAATGTGCACAAAGTGTCTTCTGTCCTCACGTTTCCTGTGTGACAGGTTTTATCACACTTTAATTATTTTTGCACTATTTGTGCATGCTTCAATCATCTTAATGAAATGATCTGCTTACTGCTCTGCTTACTGTAACATGGATGTGGGTCACTGAAGGCCAACTCAGCCAGAATTCAGAACTTTTCCCAGTTCATGTCAGAGATTATCTATAAGGACATCACGTACAAACTAATATTAAACTCATGTGAGCTTGTTAAATCTTACGGCTGTCCTCTAAATCCTTTTTCAGCTCTGAATGTGTAGAGTTTGTGCCTCAGAGCTGAAGTTCATCATGTTCGTTTGTCCTGAACATCACAGAGACCCTGAGGATCGTTAACAACATGTGTTCATTTAGATAGTTCCAGCAGAATCTCCACAGCCACCAGATTAATGACGATAAATCATTGTTTTATTTTCAAACATTTTCAAACATATGTATACATATATATATATATATATATATATATATATATATATATATATATATATATATATATATATATATATATATATATATATATATATATATATATCATTAATATCATTAGTTCACTTTATTGAACCAAATGTTGATTCTGTTGAACTTCAGAGCTTGAAACACACACAGACTGAAGATCTTCACAAGAGGGATTATTTTAATTTTCCTGTTAAAGATGTATAATTACTTTTTCATCATTAAAGGTCTGCTTTGTAAAAAAGTCTCATTCCAAACTCATCAAGCACCTGATGTTTTGGGAGCCGATCCCAAAACGAGTTGCGGATGAGACCCAAAACCAACTTTTCTTACCAATTGGACGTTTAAAACATTCAGAAAAACAAAAAAAAGAATCCAAATGTTTTATTTCACAGATTATTATTATATTTCTGTGATTTCTGTGATACCCATTGAGCCTGTTTTTCTTTGGGTTCAGATATTTTGCAAGTTCCAGCTGGGAGCAGTTTGGTTTGTTGTGACCGAACTACAGAGACCACAGAGAATCAGCATGTGGTTTAATACAGTGAAAACTAGTGGAGACATTAATGTTTGAAAATAAAAAAACTGATTTATCGTCATTAATCTGGTGGCTGAGGAGATTCTGCTGGAACTATCTAAATGAACACATGTTGTTAACGATCCTCAGGGTCTCTGTGATGTTCAGGACAAACGAACATGATGAGCTTCAGCTCTGAGGCACAAACTCTACACATTCAGAGCTGAAAAGGGATTTAGAGGACAGCCGTAAGATTTAAACAATCTGAGACACAGGAAACGATTGTTTACGAGGACAGAAGACATTTAGTCATTGTTACTAATCTGATGACCGTAAACTTTCAGCTCAGTTCAAATGAACACATGATGTAAATGATGTTCAGGACAAATTTCAACACGGCCCAGTGAAAAATCAGACGTTAGAATAAACACACAGAGCAACACTAACGTGATGTAGTTCAGCTCAAAAGTGACAACTAGTGGCTGTGGTTAGCTCAGCTGGTGGAGCAGACGTCCCAGGAACAGACGTCCCGCTCTCGCTGCAGGTTCGAGTCCGGCCAGCGGCGTCTCATCCCATTTCAGATCACCACTCTGAGCTGTCCTTAGAAAACCGAGAAAGTATTTGGAGAACAGCTGTAAGATATTAGTGTATAATTTGTGAGAAGCTGTTGTGACTGGAGCCAGACTGCTGTAATGTGCACACACACACACACACACACACACACACACAGACCAACACTGAATGATTTCCAACATCTGTATAAAACGGCTTCTCAAAACATCGAACCTGCAAAACTCTACAAACGTGTCCGAAACTTCTCTGTTCTCCTTCCTCTCAGAGTGTAGAGGGAGTTATAGAGGAGGCAGAACGTGTGTCTCCTCTGCTCTTATCTGCACCGCAGTCCTACCTTCACTTCTACTCTTCTAACCTGACCTGGAGACATGACCCTAACTTTAATCACACACACACATTTAGATAACACTTTTAGCTGATGTAGAAAGCTGCTGTTGTGTCTTGTCTTGTAGGAAGAGAGAAACCAACCAGCCGTGCCAGGATGAAGGGAAGAGCGACTCTTCTTTTCAGCCTCATCATAGCGGCGTGCTCCTCCGGCGTCGCCGCTCAGGTGACAGGTGAGTATTTAAACAGAACGTGTGCGGCTGTGTTTTTGACGTGCAGCGTATGTTCAGTATTCATGTGGTTTAATTCATAAAGAACCGAGGGACCACAAAGCACAGTGAAGGGATCCATCTCAAGGAAACATGGTGTGTAAATGTGTGTGTGTTTTTATCTGTGTGTGTGTGTGTGTGGAGCATATATGCACATATGACTGAGGTTCTTTCTAAATGTAATAATAATAATAATAATAATAATAATAATAATAATAATAATAATAATAATAATAATGATGATAATAATAATAATAATAATGACGATGATAATAAAGTGCAGAGCTCCTGACGCTGCCCTCGCTTTAAGACGGTCAGTTAAAATGGCCGGACGTTCTCTGTCACTTAAAGGGATATTCCGGTGTAAATTTAATCCATGGTCTAACACACCGTGACACCGAGTAAGACTCCCCCTCGAGAGGTCAAGTTAGCTGACCGCTAGCTTAGCTAGTTTTAGCAACCTCAGAAAAGACCGCACGATAACAATACACTGCAGCTTATGTCTCCAACTAGAAACCGCCATCAAAAAGCCACAATTAATGGTGAGAACAGCAGCAAACTTCAGCAACAGTACATGTACAGTCCCAGCACACAGTACGAAGCATCAAACATCTGCTAGCTTTGCTGGATTTGTATTAAAAACACAGCACAACTCACCCTCTCCTCCAGCAGCCTGCCTGTGTGGGGAAGCCCTGACGAGTCGATTACCGAGTACAGTAGATTTCTGCAGCTCAAGGATGAAAATGTCTGATTATTACTCCATGGGATGCTCAGTTCTTATTATCGAGAGCTGACAGGGAAAGTAAGGGAAGTAATGGAGTAATAATCAGACATTCTCATCCTTGAGCTGCAGAAATCTACTGCACTCGGTAATCGACTCGTCAGGGCTTCCCCACACAGGCAGGCTGCTGGAGGAGAGGGTGAGTTGTGCTGTGTTTTTAATACAAATCCAGCAAAGCTAGCAGATGTTTGATGCTTCGTACTGTGTGCTGGGACTGTACATGTACTGTTGCTGAAGTTTGCTGCTGTTCTCACCATTAATTGTGGCTTTTTGATGGCGGTTTCTAGTTGGAGACATAAGCTGCAGTGTGTTGTTATCGTGCGGTCTTTTCTGAGGTTGCTAAAACTAGCTAAGCTAGCGGTCAGCTAACTTGACCTCTCAAGGGGGAGTCTTACTCGGTGTCAAGGTGTGTTAGACCATGGATTAAATTTACACTGGAATATCCCTTTAAAGCTGCAGTCTGGAGTTTAGAGTAAAAAGTGGACTTTGGAGCCAGAATATTTGAGCAAGAACAGCTCCCAGGTCAGTCCTTCTTCCTCTCTGCTGCCTTCTAAGCCCCTCCCACAGAGGAGCCTGCCGTGCACGAGCAGGCTTGTAACCGCGGTAACAGAGGAAGCCAGATAACCAAGATGTCACATTCAAAATAACATAAGCCCTGATTGTTCTATTTATGATCAGTACAAGTAAATGACAATGAAAAGTCCTCCTGCAGATCACTGTAGATATCCTGAGTAACAAACAATGTTCCTCACATCGCGGAGTTACCAGCTAATCATCACCTGCTGCAACATTCCTGTCTGCTGCCTTTCTGAAGCTTGAGCAACGTTATTTCTCTAAACCAATTCAACCACTTCAGAGCGTCCTGAACACAAACTAACATCATAACTGCCCGGTCACCTGAGAGACACTTCTTCTAACCAGTAGCCATGAAGACAAAGCTAAACACCGGCGTTAGCATACAAGCTAGCAAGCTAAATTTACCAACAAGCTACGTAGCTCAACTGCAACATCGTAAGCCGATATATGCGCTATTGCGAGTATTATTGTAACCGCCGCCATCTTAGCCTTGTGGTTAAAACAGAGAATGAAACATATATCAAGCAGGGGTCCTTAACTTTACCTGTCCAGCAGAAAAGCTGCAAACTCTGCGTCGCTCCTGAGTCCTAACAAATCCCGCAGCTCCTCCACCTCTGAAATGACTCCGACATTTATCCTGGTTTTCTCTCTGGCTCGGTCCAATTCTTTGTTTCTGCACTGCTTTTCTTCATCAGTCTTCTTATTTCTTCTCTTTGACGACATTTTTCTGCTGTTGCCTCTCCACCATTGTTTACAGTTTGTATGCATGATTGACACTTCTCAGACTCTCCCCTTGGCTCTGATGGCTCTCGGTTCAGTAATGTTTCTTAGTTCACCAGAAGCTGTGACACTGTGACCTGTAATGTTATTCTGAGACTTTCTGTGAATACCTCCCCTCTGCTGACCTCATCTCTCCCCTGTCCAGTGTGTGAAAATGCCAACGTGGCCGACATCGTCTTCCTTGTTGATGGCTCCTCCAGCATCACCTCTTCGAGCTTTGAAGAGGTGCGAAATTTTCTCCGCGAAGTCATCGAGGCCCTCGACATCGGCTTCGACAGAGTTCGCATCGGCTTGGCTCAGTACAGCAGTGAGCCTCACAGGGAGTTCCTGCTGAAGGATCACGTGGACAAGAGTTCCCTGCTGGCCGCAGTGCAAAACTTTCCCCACCGAAAAGGGAAGACAGCTACGGGCAAGGCCTTGGACTTCCTCCTGGAGCAGTACTTCACAGAAGATGCAGGGAGCCGAGCCAGCCAGCGTGTCCCTCAGATCGCCGTGGTCATCACAGATGGAGCCTCTGATGACGCTGTTAAGGAACCTGCTCGGCGCTTGAGGCAAAAGGGAGTCATAGTGTTTGGCATTGGGGTGGGACAAGCCAAATTGGAGGAGCTCCAGTCCATCGCCAACCAGCCGTCAGACCGCTTCCTGCTCACCATCGATAGCTACCAGGCTCTGCAGAGGCTGACGGACATTTTGCTGAAAACTGTGTGCACCTCCGTGGAGGACCAGGGGAAAGGTGAGGCAAAGGATTGGATGAAACATGAGATAGTTGCTTGTTTCCTAATTTGCAATCAAATATAAAAATACCTGTCCAAGGTAAACAGCTAGCCAAAGTCTGCCTTTTGAAATACACAAAATCCAGGAGCATCCGTGGCTGCTGAGATTTAGAAGAAAGGTTTCTTTGTTTCTTTACCAGACCTGTTCATCCCACCCTGGTTCTCAATCTCACGGTCGACTTTACAATTTGTTTACAACTGCAGATCTGTATTCAAAAAGGTCAGCTGATGACGGACATATCGTGGAAAGGTTTATGCCTGTTTTGTCAATAACAACACTAGTATATAGGTAGAAGGTGGAGAGGAAGGTGTCAAGTTCCTACAAAGGCTTGTTCAAACACGTCCAAAGGCAAAAGTGTTCCTGTTCCCAATGTCCCACTCAAATGCAGAATGAAACTCCTGCCATCACAGAGAGCCGAGAGGGCTGGAAATAATGGTGCACACATTCTGAAGGTATTCATGGCAGGGATCGACTTACATTGACATTGTATTTGATAAATGTAGTTACTAGATCCAGATGGGGTCATCCCTATGTTCCCCGCTTGGGGAACAGGACCATTTTTTAGAAAAAAGGTCTTATGTTCCCTGTTTTTCCCAAAAAGGGACCTATGTTCCCCTGCAGCAATACGTACCGGGGAGCGTAGGTCCTAGGTTAGGGTTGGAGTTAGGGTTAGGGTTAGCCCGTAGGCCTACATAGGCCTATTTGCCATGGAATTCTTCAGTAATGGTGGAAAAAGTGGAAAAAAAAACAGACCGGGGAACATACATACAACAACATATGTTCCTCGGTCACATACATATCGGGGAACATAGGACCCTTTTTGGGAAAGGTGGGAAACATAAAAAAGGGTCCTATGTTCCCCGCCTTGGGGAACATAGGACCCTTTTTTAGAAAAAAGGTCTTATGTTCCCTGTTTTTCCCCAAAAGGGACCTATGTTCCCCTGTAGCAATACATACCGGGGAGCGTAGGGGGTTAGGGTTGGGGTTAGGGTTAGCCCGTAGGCCTACATAGGCCTATTTGCCATGGAATTCTTCAGTAATGGTGGAAAAAGTAACAGACTGGGGAACATAGGACCCTTTTTTTGAAAAAGACACGCTCCCGTGAGAGGAAGCAGCACATTTTTAAATTAGCAAATTCTATCGATGATCTGACAGAAAAATCACCAATACAGATAATTGGATAAATGCTGAATATTGGCCATATTAGTGGCCTGGGACGATAATCGGCCTCCCTCGTGATGGTGCTCCAGCTTGTGCCTGAAAACTGTCGCAGGTCCACTGAAACTGAAATCCAACATTTTCTTACATGTCAGCTGAGCTTGACTCTCTGTTCGCTTAAAAAAAGTAATATGTGTTTTGTCTTTGTCTTCTTTCAGCTCTGGTGGAGAAGTTTAAGGACATTTTCTTCCTGGTGGACAGCGGTATATCTCAAGGACCCTTCTCTGTGTTTCGGAATGACCTTATCAAACTCTTAACAAACAATCAGCTCTCCATTGGATCGTCCACCAACCGTGTCGGTTTGGCCACGTACGGTCAAGATACCAGAGTTGAATTCTCTCTCAGTGCTCATCAAACTAAACAGGAGACGTTGACTGCTGTCAGACGTTTCCGCCTTCGCCCACAGCCGGACGGACCGCGTAACCTGGGCAAAGCTCTGACATTCGCCCGCACTAACTTCTTCTCCAGTGAGGCAGGCGGCCGTGCAAGCCAAGGTTTTCATCAGTTGCTGGTCGTTGTGAGTGGAAAAGACTCAGATGATGATGTGAACGTGCCGTCTCGCCTGATTAGGCAAGAGGGGATATATGTAGCTGCGATGAGTGCAGGTGCATCAATGGATGAAATGGTATTAGTTGGCAGTTCCGACCTCGCATTTGATTCACCAAAAGTTCTTCTTATAAAAGATTTCATCCTGGCTGAGAAAGTGGTGACCACGACTGAAGGTGAGATCATCAAGTGTCAGTTTGTTGTCATTAAAGTCAAACCTCATGTAGTTTTGTGTTAAAGCTCGGTGAACTACATCGTCTCATCGACACGGCACCAGAACCAACATGGAGCCAACTGGGTCAAAAGGTTGTGAACAAGATGAACATCACAATAAATCTGCTCATACTGACAACTGCAGTTCTGTGAGAGGAGCGCTGGTTCTGGTTCAGTTCTGTGAGAGGAGAGCTGGTTCTGGTTCAGTTCTGTGAGCTGCTGATATACAGGAGCAGATCTACAATGTTTAAGTTAGGAGATGACGTCACTAACGAGCCTGTCGGCTGTGACGCCTTTATAATGACGTATTTTCACAGTCAATAAGACAATAAGGTCCATGAGGGCAACAGGAAGGGGCGGGGCTTAAGCTCTCTATCCTCACTCATGAAAAATCCAACCAATGAGGGCGACCAATCAGAGGCAGAGGAGGGCAGGACATAGCTAGAAAAGCAGTGGGGTCTATAAAAACACCTGCTTTACAGACAGTGAGGAACAAATAAGAATGGCATTCTCAATTAAATACATTCTGACTCACACTCAGTATTGAGCGCTGTCGAAATAAGCGTTTTATGTGAGATGCAATAAAATAGAAAGACTAATGAATCAGTACCTTTCAAGGAATTTAAGGCACAAGTTGCAAATCAGACACTCGAAACCCAAAGGTATGTTGGTGTGTTAGCATGAAATAGGTCACAAAGCAGAATTTCAGGGAAATAGTGAGTATTCCTGTAATATATTTCATGCTCAAAAATATTTAATTAAGTAGCGATGACTTAAGTTAACTAATTATACTTCATTCACAGATTGCAAAGGAGCCAACAGGGCCGACATCGTGTTCATCGTTGATGAGTCGGGCAGCATAGAAACAGCCAACTTCCAGCTGGTGCGCTCTTTCCTTCACTCAGTTGTGAGTGGCCTGGATGTCGGTCTGCACAAAGTCCGAGTAGGCATCGTTGTGTACCACGACACGCCCTCAGCACAGATCTACCTCGACACGTTCGAGAACAAGGCAGATATTCTGCAGTTCATCAACATCCTGCCATACCGTGGAGGTGGTACAAAGACTGGAGCTGCTCTAAACTTCGCCCGGGGGCAAGTCTTTATTAGTCAGAGGGGCCGCAGGAAGGATGTCCAGCAGGTGGCAGTGGTGGTCACTGATGGTCAATCCCAGGATGATGTGAGCAAAGCAGCAGCTGATCTCCGTCGGGCCGGTGTCACCATTTACACCGTAGGAGTGGCAGGTGCCAACAAGACACAGCTGTTGCAGATGGCGTCTGAACCCCACCACACACATGTTTTCAATGTGGGCAGTTTCGACAAGCTGAAGGGTCTGACGGAGAGTCTGCAGAAAACCATGTGCACGAACATCAAACGCGAACAGATCACAGACAAGACAAGCAAAGAAGACGTCAAAAAAGGTTTGGACCAGTGTTTTTTGATTGTCAGTTTTGGTTACATGACTACTGACAACTTCCGTGAACACAGAATGTCAAATGTTGAAGGTGCAATACGTAAGAATATAAGCTCAAAACATTCAGAGATTAACCAAAAAAATTAGGAGCAGTTAGCAGTTAGCCTGCTCTTGTGATAAATTTGTTGTGGCATTTTCCTACATATTGCACCTTTTCAAAGAATTTGTATTTAATTCATTAAATTATATTGTAAAAAAACAAAGAGATGAGGGTGAGATGTGTAAAAGAAACAACTAAACTAACCTGAACTGAAACATTTCTGTTCCCTGATTGCACATTGAACAACCAGCTGTTCCCCCAAACCATGTTTTCATTTGAGCGATGGGGTGTAAAATTGTACTTGTTGCTTCTTGAGTAGCTGTTAGTTTTTGACTTTTCCTCGTTGTGACTGTTGTTGTTGTTCTTCTTCTTCTCCAGCCTGTATACAGAAGGATGAAGCTGACATCTACTTCCTGTTGGACAACTCAGGAAGCATCAAGTATCAAGACTTCGATGAAATGAAGGCATTCATCATCGAGTTTTTTCATAAATTCCATATTGGGCCACAACATGTCCGCATGGGGCTTGTGAAATTTGCTTCTGAGCAAGATTTGGAATTTGACCTGGCAACATACTCAAATGCCAATCAACTGGAGAATGCCGTGAAACGTATTATATTGAAAGGAGGTGGGACAGAGACAGGAGACGCTCTAGAGGTCATGGAACCCCTCTTTAAGACAGCAATGGAAACCCGTCCCGGAGTCCCACAGCACCTGATTGTCCTCACTGATGGAAACTCCACCCAACCCAAAAAAGTCCCAGCTCCTGCAGAACGTCTGAGGGCGATGGGTGTCAAAGTCTTTGCCATTGGGGTGAAAGACGCAAATGAGGATGAGCTGCGAATCATTGCCGGCGACCCCACGAGGACTTTCTTTGTTTATAATTTTGATGCCCTGAAGACCATCACGGATCGCGTCTTGATAGCAGTGTGCACTCCAGCTGGTAAGGAAAAGTATAATTTATATGGAGAGCAGAAGCAAACACTATAAATGCAGCCATGAGATATAAACAAAGTCAACCTCCTGTTGGTAAAGTTGTTGGTGAAGGGGAGGCCGTGAACAACCCTGTTAACATGTCTGTGTTCTGTGTCCACAGTTTGTAAGGACGTATTGAGTGACGTCATCTTCTTAACTGACAGCTCTGGGAGCATCGTTCCAGAAGACTTCCAGAAAATGAAAGACTTCATGAAATCTATCATCAGCACCATGGTCGAGCAGACACAGATGCACTTTGGTGTAATGCAGTTTAGCACCGGCACAAAACTGGAGTTCCAGCTGGACCGCTACAGCAGCAAAAATGACATGGTGAACGCCATCGACAACATGAGGCAGCTCCGTGGAAGAACACACATGGGTGCAGCCATCACAGAGGTGTCGCAGTATTTTGATCCATCCAGAGGAGGGCGTGATGGCGTGGGGAAGAAGCTGGTAGTGATGACAGATGGTCAAGCCCAAGATGAGATAACAGGCCCTGCTGAGGCTCTCAGGGCTAAAGGTGTGACGGTGTACGCCATCGGAGTAGAGAATGCCAACACCGCCCAGCTGCTGGAGATCTGCGGTTCATCAGAAAATGTCTTTAACCAGAGGAACTTTGATGAACTGAAGGACTTGGAAAGCAAGGTGACCTTGAAGCTCTGCGACCCGAGAGGTAACAACAGTATATCACATCGATCAGGCCTATTCACAACTGTAAAAGAAATATTGTACAAAAGTAAAGACAAAACAATGCACCTTTTTATTTGTTAAGTAGTTCAGGAGGTTGTCAGTTTGATTCTTGTTGATACTAATCCTTTACAACTTCTATTCAATTGAATACACTACAAAGACGAGATATTTAATGTTCAAACTGATCAACTCATTTTGATTTTGATGGTTGTAACACTTTTATAAGAAAGCTGTGACGGGTATGTTCACCACTGTGTTACATCACCTTTCCTTAACATCACTCAGTAAGTGTTTGGGAACTGAGGACACTAACTGTTGAAGTTTTGAAGGTGAAATTCTTTCCCATTCTTGCTGGATGTACGACTTCAGTGGCTCAACAGTCCGGGGTCTCCGTTGTCATGTTTTGCGCTTCACACTGCGCCACACATTGTCCATGGGGGACGGGTTTAGCAACCGGCCTCTTTCTCTACGAAGCCATGCTGTTGTAACGCCTGCAGAATGTGGCTCGGCATCGTCTTGCTGAAATAAGCACAGACGTCCCTGAACAAGACGTTGCTTAGATGGCAGCATATGTTGCTGTAAAACCTGTATGTACCTTTCAGCATTATTGGTGCAAGTTACCCATGATGCCATGGGCACCAACACACTCCCATACCATCACAGATGCTGGCTTTTGAACTTTGTCCTGATAACAGTCTGGATGGTCCTTTTCCTCTTTGGCCCAGAGGACACGATGACCATGATTTCCAAAAACAATTTTAAATGTGGACTCGTCAGACCACTGACTCTGTTCGTCAGTCCATCTCTGATGAGCTCGGGCCAGGGCTGATTGCAGTCCGGCGCCGTGCCGGATCTCCGGCGTACCGGCGTGACAGCAAATAAAAAAAAAGAAATCGGGTTTGCCCAGAGATCTAACATACAGTTCTCTGGATCTCACAGAGGCGCAACTTTCAGTCAATTACACTAAGGACAGGTCTACTAGCCAATCAGAAATACGGTGGGGGCGGGCCTTGGCCAAACAGATCCAGAGAGCAGTCGCTGCACGTGCTGTAGACGCACCGTAGTGTCAGGATGGACCGCAAATTCATGAAGCCAGGGGAAGACACTAAAGATGTCGACAGAGGCATTAAGAACAAATGGCGCTGGGCTTGGACAGAAGAGGTGGGTAGCGATGGAAAGCTCTTTGGGAGGCGGTGCCAAAAGCTCCGACAACCAGGTGCATGCTTCTGCACGGTGTGCGCAAGGAGGCTGATGTGTGGAACTAGCGGGGAAAAAGCGCTGTCACGGCACGAATCACGAACACTTTCTTAAAGCAGCTGTGGTAGCTTTGCCCATAGATGAGCTCTGAGACTGACTGTAGGTGATACGTCTTGTAGGTACGGGCGGGGAATGACGTCATAGGAAAAGTTCCGGCTCAGGATTTTTTTTTGCAATCACCCCTGGCTCGGGCCCAGAGGGTTTGTTGATATACGGCTTTTGCTTTGCCTGGTAGAGTTTTAACTTGCACCTGTAGATGTAGCGACGAACTGTGTTAGTGACGACGGTTTTCCGAAGTGTTCCTGAGCCCACGTGGTAATGTCCTTTACAGACTGATGTCGGTTTTTAATGCAGTACCGCCTGAGGGATCGAAGGTCACGGGCATTCAGTGTTGGGTTTTGGCCCGGCCGCTTACATGCAGAGATTTCTCCAGATTCTCTGAACCTTTTGATGAGTTTATGGACTGTAGATGATGAAATCCCTAAATTCCTTGCAATTGTACGTTGAGAAACGTTGTTCTTAAACTGTTGGGACTTTGTGGTGACCCTCGCCCCGTCCTTGCTTGTGAACGACTGAGCCTTTCAGGGATGCTCCTTTTATACCCAATCATGACTCTCACCTGTTTCCAGTT
The DNA here is from genome assembly GCA_039737535.1 of Lagodon rhomboides. Lineage (NCBI taxonomy): Eukaryota > Metazoa > Chordata > Actinopteri > Spariformes > Sparidae > Lagodon > Lagodon rhomboides. The sequence goes on along the minus strand of CM077788.1, from coordinate 34,192,978 downwards.
AACCTGGTCACCTGTTGAATGTTCAAAACAGGGTTTTTTTTTGAGCATTCCTCAACTTTCCCAGTCTTTTGTTGCCCCTGTCACATCTTTTATGGAAAAGTGTTGCAGGCATCAAATTCAAAATTAGTGAATATTTGCAAAAAAACAAAGTTTATGAGTAAAATATCTTGTCTGTGTCGTGTATTCAATTGAATATAGGTTGAAAAGGATTTGAAAATCATTCAGTTTTTATTTACGTTTTACAAAGCGTCCCAACTTCATTGGAATAGGGGTTTGTATATGAGTAAAGGGCCAAGATCCAACATACAAATAAGACAACCTAGTCTTTTTGCTAACCTGGGCTAAATACATCTTAGACGTGTCACACAGAGGTTAAGGTGATCGTGAAGTCTCACCTTGTCCTCTTACTTTTGATTTGACATCAAACTCATGTAGGGGAGACCGGGGATGGAACACTTTTTGTCTCAGCTCCTATAACTTGCAGAGTGTTCATGGTTGGACTCTCAAATTTTGACACAAAGTACCCTCATTTGTCCTCTACAAATAGAAATGCCTCCAACTCCTCCAACTGTATCACAGAAATAATTATTTAATGTCATATGCAAGGAGTGCCGCTGTTACAACCTACCCCGGTAGTGGGGTAGGTTGTAACACAACCCGGGGTAAATTGTAACAATAAGATTAAAGAACTAAAAACTGGGACCACACCACAAAATATGCCTCCATATAAATGTATTGTGCATGTGCTAACACTCAAACATCTTCCAGTGATTTACTAAGACCAAAAAGAACTTATCACTGATTGATTGATTGATTGATTGATTGATTGATTGATTGATTGATTGATTTTATTTGACCATTTTTGAATATAAAAAGTATGCAACAACAGCCTGTGTCATACATTATATAATGGGTAATAATAATGGGTTATATGATGGGTAAATGAAAAACATTCTCAGTGGCATAGATCCAAAGACTCAGAACATTATTTGAAAAAATATTCAATAATACATATGAATGGACGACTCATGAGAACAGAAAACTGCAGTGGGAGGTCAGAAACAGCTCCCAATTCACAAACATAATTCAAGCAAGATGTTTGCCACTTCAAGAAACAACAACTGTGCACACAAATGATAAAACAATGATGTGAGTGTGTTTATCTGTATGTGTTATCTGTCTAATCAGAATCAGATTCACAGTGATGTGAATAGCCAACACTGGGTTGCTTTCTTGTCCCTTGTTCTCTGAGGTTTTGCAATTTCTTGCAGTATCTGCTCAGTGTCACATGGCAGATGGAGTAGTCTTTAGCAACTGACCGCACTGTCTTTCCCTGCCTCACTTCATCTGATGCAGCTTTGAGTACATGTGCAGACACGCCCCTATTCGTTTTCCGCACCCAGTGTCTTGGCATACTTAAAAGAGGGAGTAGGATAGAGAAAATATATGAGATGCCCTTACGGGGATGGTTGTAACATTTTTTTGGAAGGTGTTACAACCCTCCCCACCCCTGTCAGTCATTGTTTAGCTAGCTGTACTAGCACGATAGCTTAAAATTAGTGTTGATGAAATGACTCATATTTTAGCTTAGAACCTGCTCTTCAATCCAATAGAAGTTTCATAATTCAAACTTCAACAGTGTCAGTACTAACCAAAATATAAACTTGGTCCAAAAGATTAGTTTCTGACCTGATTTTTTCTTTTTTGGCTTTAAAGCCCACACACTTCTTTCCACAGACATGCAACCACAACCATCCCCTTGTTACAACCATCCCCGGTCTCCCCTATCTCCTAAAATATGAATTATTTTTGAATTACTGATGTTGCATTAGAAGACGATAAAACTAATCAGTTCTTCGCTTTCTGAGCTAACTCTGTCTTTTTTCTTCAACCAGATTGTAAGAAGACAAAACTATCTGACATTATTTTCCTGGTCGACAGCTCTTCAAGCATAAATACACAACAGTTCGAAAGCATGCGGAGCTTTATGGCGGCAGTAGTGAACCTAACCTCTGTTGGCAGTCGCCTGACTCGCTTTGGGCTCATTCGCTACGCTGATGAACCCAAATCTATTTTTGCTTTGAGAGACTTTAACTCCAAACAAGAGGTACTTCGAGCAATAACAGAATTGGGTCGAGAAGGAATCAACACCTACACAAGCGCTGCCTTGTCATACTCAGTAGAGTACTTTAACGCTGCACATGGCGGCCGGAGAGCCCTCGACGTGCCTCAGATTCTCTTGGTGATCACAGACGGAGATGCCACCGACCGTGATAAACTGAAGGAGTCCTCTGATGCCCTGCGAAACAACGGAGTCACCGTCATCAGTATCGGAGTTGCAGGAGCCAAAAGAGACCAGCTGGCCACTATGGCTGGTAACGACCCATCAAAAACCTTTTATGTGGACAGTTTTGATGGCCTGAAGGATCTGATATCTAGTATTGGTAAAGTCTTCTGCAATACCACAAGGAAAGGTAAGAGTGTGAATGACACTCAGTACTATCAAACAAAGCTCATCATGTAAAGGACTGTCAGAAGTAAATGGCTTTATATATAATAAAACTAAATGTAAACATACAAAGTCAAAACCTGAAGTATGTTCTGGCTTTTTGGTTTAGTTTGAGTTCTTTGAACCAAACATCGTACTCCTGTTTTGTCCTCGTTGAGATGTATAAAGTTCTGTGGCATCCAGACCTTAGTATATAAAATACATTTAAAAAATTGGCCCAGTGTCATCAGGTGACGTGGCCACGTAGAGCCGAGTGTCGTCGGCATAGCAGCGGAAAGAGACGCCGTGCCGCCTGATGACACTGCACAAACAAACACTGTATGAATGTCTGCTGACATAGTATTTATTTATTTTTGTCCACTCAATACGCTCAACAGTTTGGAAACGACACATTTTTCACCGTGGTCACGATGCTCTGGTGAGACAGAAAATAGCTGCAGGTGTTCTGGACCAGTCGAATCACTAGAGTAGCAAAAATGAGAACGTCCTTCACCACCAGTGTGCAAATCAGTCGCTGCAGATTTGTGCCACCGTTCTCTGAGATTCTGCACCTGCCACAACTTTTGGTCAGCAACCAGCAGTAAATCAGGGAGTTGAGAGTTTAGCGAGGCCAAACATAAACTGCAGTCATAATTTCACAACACACTAAAATGGACAAATGCTTTTCTCCTGTTTTGCTCTGGCAGCTTGCAGGGGTGATCTGGTGCTTCTCCTCGATCAGTCTGAAAGCATCAAGGTGAATGATTACAAGCTGATGAAAAACTTCACTGAAGATGTCCTGAACAGCATTGAAATCAATGATAAGTTTATGCATGTTGGAGCCGCACGATTCAGCGATAGACTTCAGTCTGAGTTTTACCTCAACCAGTACTCCGTAAGGGAAGAGATCATTAAACACATCCGCGAAATGCAGAAGAAAGGTGGATTCACCTACATTGGAAGGGCCTTGGAATCCATCGAGGAGTTCTTCACGCCGGCACGAGGCAGCCGTAGTGGACATCGCAAGAATCTGCTGATGATCACAGACGGTGAATCTGAGGATGAAGTGGAGGAGAGGGCTGATCATCTCAGGAATCTAGGGGTTGATGTGTTTACCGTCGGTGTTGGAGACGTCCATGACCTGGAACTCTTGCAGATCTCTGGCACCCCAGAGAATATCTACAAGGTGGCAAACTTTAAGGCCTTGCCATTCATCAAGAATGACTTAATAGACAAAATGTGCTCCGATGAGCCAGATGGTGAGTTGACAAGTCTCCCCTGCTTTCCTAACATATATCGCTGTGTCTATGACCGCCAAAGGTAAAGACATACCTCTCTCTGCTACAGTATGCACCATTGATATCGCCATGGGGTTCGATATTTCACAAAGAACCGGCGCCCTCGGTGAGACGCTGGTCAGCGGCCACCCCTGGCTCAAGGCCTTCCTGCCAGCGATCGCTTCTGCCGTTTCCACAATCGAAGGCCTGTGCTGCACCTCTGCAGCCATCAAGACCAACATCGCCTTCCGACTGGTCAGTCGTGACGGAAGAGTCCTGCACGACACAAACTTTGAAGGCTACAGCGAGGATATCGTGAAGAAAGTCATGAACCTACCGCTGACTGAAAAGACCTACTTCAACACCAACCTGCTGAGCTCCTTCATGGAGATGTTCGGGGCCACGTCCCAAGCTAAAACTAAGGTGAGAGTGACACAGATTTTAAGTCGATAGTTGGTGCTTCTACGTCCTTTAGCCACACTTAACATTGAGTGTATACCTGTGCAGTCGTATCTGGGTAGAGTTAGGGTTACAATAATGGGGTAATAATACAAACTTTCTCCATCAGTGAAACGCTGTTTGAAGCTAGAAAGCTCAGTTTGTTCATTCAGTGTATTCAGTCATGAAGACAAAGAGAGTTTTATTATTTAGCTTGTTTAGGCAGAAAAAATCAGCCAGTGAGGATCTTTCTCTGCTCATTTACAAATCTAACCAGTGTGCGACAGTGTGGTTAGTTTAACTTAATTATGTACATAGTTCAGTAAGAACGTTAACACATTTTTTGTTCATGTTTCTCCATTTAGAAATCTTTTGGATCAATATGTTCTGTGTTTTTACTCGTTAAAGTTTGATGGAGAAAAACTGTCTTGACATTATTTTAATACTTTTCTTATTTATTGATTTACATAATCTTTTAGCTCAGTTTGTACAGATTTCAGGGATATGAAGCATCTGAAGATGCTCCTCTATTGGAGGGTCCAGAATCTCATGGCAGTCCATCAGATTGCTGATTCACTTCTTCAGTGATCGAAATGCAACTTATTTCCTTAGCTCACATTAATGAAGACCAGAGAAGAGCAGACGAGTTTACCGCCCACGTCTCGACTGGGAGTCGCTGCAATGGCCGACAGCTTACAGAGCTGATCTCACAGCAGACTCTGACATTAGAAACAGTCTAACATGTGTCGGACCTCTTCTGTCAGGTGCTGATCATCTTCTCAGACGGACTTGATGAAGACGCGATGGAGCTGAAGAAACGAGCAGATGATCTGAAACAGTCTGGTAAAAACTGGGGAGCTCACCCCAAAACTTCTTCTCACTACTTAGATTGTTTCATGGTCGTCCAACTTCTACTGTTGAGATCGACAAAAGCAGGAAAAGCAGCATGTTAATTGATTCCGCTGATCTGTTGATACGTTTTTCATGTAATCAATTAATCGTAAACTTGAACAAAGTCAGAAAACAAAGAAAGACGGGTCCCTTTGTACAGCAAGCAAGTTATTTTCTTTGATTTGTTTCGCTTTAGAAAAATGCTCCAAAACACAGCAAAATATTTTATTATGTATGTAAAGAAGAGGGGAGATGTGTGAGACACCAACATTTTGAACATAACATGAAGAAACCACAGTGATGATGTCACAGACGTCTCTGTTCTGTGTTACAGAGACGTCCGCTGAAGTTAGCATGCTAACAGCTAGCCTCCTCAGAGGTGACAGTCTGACAGCCTGTAGGTTCAGTTCACTGCTGAGTCTAACAAGTCAACAACATAAACTCACTAAACGTCAAGAAAGGAACTATTTGGACTCCTATTTTCATTATAAACAGAAAAATCCAACCGTCTGAACTCAAGTTTCTGTCTCTGACTGAACTCAGACCAGTTTAATCTGCTCGTTAACTCATCGTCAGATTCACTTCATTCAGACTGGACCTGAACTGAGTCAGAGTCACCAGAACAGTTCTGGTTTGTCTCCACAGTCCCCTCTGGTTCGGTCCAAATCAATCCTCAGTCCACAGTAACGTGGAGATATTCTGTCTCTACATGCTGATGATGTTCATATATTCCAATATATACCGTATTTTCCGCACTATAAGGCGCACCTAAAAACCTCCAATTTTCTCAAAAGCTGACAGTGCGCCTTATAATCCGGTGCGGCTTATACATGGACCAATATTGAGCCACAACAGGTCTCGCAACTACGGTAAGCAGCCGCCGACTTCATTTTCCCCCGTAGAAGAAGAAGCGCGCGGTGCATGCTGGGATATATGACTGCGCGAGGCTGATATATCAGTCTCAACTGTGGTCCGAGCTTTCAGGAAGGCAGGAATTGTCACTGAACTGCTAGACAACAGCAGCGACACTGACTCGATTAATGACGACTTCGGCCTGACGGAGCCGGGCATGTTGGATGCCCGGCTCCGTCGGGCATCCGACTGACAACGGAGTTGTCAGAACGCTGGTTTGTAATCTATTAATAAAGTTTGACTGACCTATCTGACTGTTTTGTTGACATTCCCTTTAGCGCAGCTCCATCTAATGGATGCATAACGTAACCCCAGCCTCTACTGTAGCGTCTATTCTATGCGCCTTATAATGCGGTGCGCCTTATATATGAACAAAGTTTTAAAATAGGCCATTCATTGAAGGTGCGGCTTATAATCCGGTGCGCCTTATAGTGCGGAAAATACGGTAGATGGAGGAGAAGATGTCAGACAGCCTGTCTTCGTCATCTTCATCCATCCGTTGAGCCTCTAACTCCTGTAGCCTGATCGCACCATGTTGAACACCTACAGACCTTCACTGTGTTTTGTGACTTGTCTGCAGGAATCAGCGCTCTGCTGGCTGTCGCTCTGGAGGGAGTGCGTGATGCTTCCCAGCTGAGCAAGGTGGAGTTCGGCCGAGGATTCAACTACCAGACTCGGTTGAGCATCGAGATGCGCAGCGTTGACAGAACCATCAACAGCCAGATTGTGAGTGTTTCATGTTACTACTGCTAAGCACAGCCAACACTTCCAGACAATTTCTCCCAAAGGCTATTGGGCTCAATACCATTTTGTTGCGTTATCTGGTCACTAGCGGTGCTTTATAGGCTAACATTAGCTCCCCGCCCCGACACTTCACCCTCGACCCCAGCAAGAATCAGGACGCCTGACCCGAAGCCGTGCTCGTACAGAATGGGTCAAAATTGGTCACTCAACTCCGAAGCTGTCGGAGTGACCTGTTGTCTGTTTGCTTTTTGAAATCAGGAACTTCTCATTGTTTTCTGTCTGTTGTTTTCTCCTCTGCAGAAAATGGTGGCTGACTGGGTGTGCTGTGAAGTCTGCACATGTGAAGGACCTGAAGGCTACCCTGGCGAAGCGGGCCGCCCGGGGCCGAAGGTGACGGGACAAACACACCTTTAGACTTAAAACATGAACGTCTGGGAAAACTTGACAAAAGCAATAAGAAGGATTGTCTGAGATGCATATTTTTGAGAGGATATACTTCACTTCAAGTCCATTTTCCATGCATTACGAGGTTAACCTCATATGTCTGCAGGTCTTTCACTGCTCTCTTCTGGGGGATAGCAACAGTATTTTCCTCAGGGACATTGTTCACATGCAGTTCCAGACGCTAGCAGGATATGAAATTAGCTGATTTCATTCATTTGTCACGTTTGTGAGTTTCTGTTAATGTTTCTGCTGCTTATCTTGTGTGTTTTATGAACAGGGTGATCCTGGAAGGGGCGGTATGCCGGGCTACCCGGGAGAGGAGGGGTCCTCCGTAAGTGCTTCTTCACACAGTGTTTAAAGTCCGAACTGTGCTCCTCTTCTTGTTCCTCCAGTTGAATGCTGAAGCTTCACTGTGTAGAATGATGTCTGTTTGTTCCTAGGAAGGCCGTTTTCACATTCGTTGCTCAAAGTGTACATTTTCTCAGATCAGATTTTAAGCGGCGGAGCCTACGAGCATGATCACAAATAGTTCACGAGCCAATAGAAAGCAGATTCACGACGCTTCCATTGGACCAACGTGGGATTATATCACGGACAAAAAATGTCTGGTAGTGACGGCGAGAGACAAATATAGTTCTGATCTCGTTTGAATCGTGTCATGAATCACAGATGTTTGTTTGATGTTGATTTAAAAAACATGATTTTGTTTGTGTCAGCGAGACGACGCAGCTCACCGAGCGGTTTAACTCAAAACTACATGATATTTGACTTTACGACAAACGAGCTACGTTCCTGACTCGCCAGTTGATTTGACGAACACGTCGTGTGTGATTCATGGCAACAGTTCACACAGTTTCAAGTGTTTTGAATCAAGGGGCCCAGTGGAGGGGAAGAGCCTTCACCGCTCCATGTTGGTCCAATATTCAGCAAACACAAGTGTGATGTGGAAACTGGAAGCCTCCAGTACACATACACTGAGAATGGACTTTACAGTGAAGTACATCTGGTGTTCAGCAGTTAAACTCGTGAAGTTGAAAATATTTTTATGTTGATCTGTTCTGAAGTATCTGAAGAGGGAGAAGGAGTGGGAGGCATTTCAATGAAAAACGTTCTGCAAAAACCAAGTCAGACACTCAGGAGTAGGTTTGTATCCATGAACGTGTGTGTGGAGATGATCTTTAATCATCCTCTCAGTTATTTCAGACCAGATTGTGTCAAGCTGCAGATGCACACAGACATTAAGCTGTGCTGAAGCAGAAACCTGACAGATCGATGGGACCACGTTTGCAGAACTATGCAGTGCGAGTCGAGTTTTCATAATGTTTTGGTTTCTGATGGTTCTGGATGTCTTCCTGTCTGCTGCTGAAATCCGTCCTGCAACACACTGGAGATAAACACGTGTATGTTTGAGCTTCACAGTATGAGCGAGTGTCGTCTGGATCTGCTGATACCCTCTGGACTCCGGCTGCTGTGTCACTGTGCTCTCTGTGTCTGGCTGCTGCAGGGTGGGCGAGGACCGCCGGGACCGAAGGGACCTCCGGGCACCAAGGGCTGTCCTGGGATCAGAGGACAGAAGGTAGAGGACACTGAGAACAGTCACACTGCAGGTGGCGAGTGTGAACATTCACACATCATGTCTGTGTGGAAAACTCTTCACATGCTGCTGTACCGTTTTTAAAAGGTGCAATTTGTACGATGAGGCCAGAGTTTTACTTAAAACTTCCAAAAACTGAACCAACATCATGAACAGAGAGAAGAAACGTCAAACACGTCTCTGTTCTGTGTCGCAGAGACGTCCACTGAAGTTAGCATGCTAACCAGCTAGCTGCTAACAGCCCTCTGCAGCTCAGAGGTGACAGTCTGACAGCCTGTAGGTTCAGTTCACTGCTGAGTCCAATAAGTCAACAACATAAACTCACTAAACGTCAAGAAAGGAAATATTTTGACTCCTATTTTCATTATAAACAGAAAAATCCAACCGTCCACCGTCTGAACTCAAGTTTCTGTCTCTGACTGAACTGAGACCAGTTTAATCTGCTCGTTAACTCATCGTCAAACTCAGTTCATTCAGACTGGACACAAACTGAGTCAGAGTCACCAGAACAGTTCTGGTTTGTCTCCACAGTCACCTCTGGTTCGGTCCAAATAAATCCTCAGTTCACAGAGTGACATGTGAAAATCTTCCGGCTTTACGTGACGTTATGTCGTGTAGCTCCACGGCTAACTAAGCTAACTTGCTTCCAGCGGTCAGCTGCTGCAGCAGAGGTTGTACAGAGCAACTGTTGTGACGCTGCACCATATTTTTGGGGCTGCCTTCAAATTCTGTCTAATTCTGCCTTGAAACAGTCATGGTTTCATTTTCTCCACTGAATTATTGGCCACTCATTTTTAGCTTTTCATCTGTGTCACACAAAAACATTTGACATTTAACTTGAGATCGGGCTGATAAACGATTATAATAATGGTAGTGTATAAGCGAGCGTGTCGTCAGATGTTGTTGTGTGTAAATCCTGTTTTCTGTGTCCGCAGGGCTTAAGAGCAACCTCCGGCAACGCGGTGAGTTCACCAGGACCTCTGGGATGTAAAGACAAAAATCTGTTGTGAAGTGCTGCATTTACTGAAGGATGTGTGACAGAGGAGATGCTGTATATGTGACGGTCGTGTCTCTTCCACTGCTGCAGGGTGAGAAGGGAGCAGATGGAGTGGATGGAGTCAACGGAGAGGAGGTATGAATGTCAACGTCCTAACATCTTCTCAGCAGCTTTAGTTTACGGAAAGCACATAGAGAAACAAGCGACTCATGTAATATTCTGATTTTCAAGTTTTCTAATTAGTTTTGAAATATTTTGTCATCTTGAAATCCTCAGCCATCTTCAGAGCAGTCGCCTCAAAGCTGACTTTGTTCTTTAGCGGCAGGTACGAGTCGTCTGGTTGCGTCCAACAATTTTCTCATAGGCATCAAAATTAAATTCTCAAGTGGTCCAGACATCATGTATAAACATGTCATAAACGGCCCGTGTTGAGGAGTTCTCTGGCCGACTTCCTCATAACATGACATTATCTCGGGTTTGGCCGGAATGTAACTGTCCCCAAGAGCCGGACAGAGCGGCTAACGTTAGCTAAACTACGATTTACCAAGCGCATGTCGACTGTGTTCCAGTCCTGAACGAAGCCTTTTCTGACTGAAACCGTAACCTCACATGATAATAAACCGACCATTCATCAGAAATACTGCAGTAAGTAGAGATAACAGTTACATCATGATGTGATATGTTGACACAGTCAGATAAAGTCTGGATTCATGTGAACTGAGACCTGATGACAACATATGCAGTTAATGAAATTCCTCTGCACTGAGCTGTGTGTCTGGTGTTTGTGTTGGCAGGGCCTGAAGGGAAAAGATGGAGAGAAAGGAGACAAAGGATACGCAGGAGATCCGGTAAAAGACTTCAAGCCAGCAGATTTATTTTCTTTATTTTAAAATTTTCATTTTGTGTTTAGTTTGTGCAGCAAAATTCAGCTTTGTGATGTTGACCTCTGACCTCTGACCGGCTGAACTGTCGCCCTCAGGGTATCCCCGGCACCAGAGGAGAGAAGGGACTGAACGGATACCCAGGAGTAAGAGGAGATCGAGTGAGTCCAACAGAACCACAGTAATACTACACAGAACTCCCAAGAACCAGGAGTGTGTTGACAGAAAGTTTAAACAGGAGGTGATACGAATGTTTAAATTCGACAGATTCTTGGTTCTGGTAAAAAAAACAATGACTTCCTGTTATTGAATCAGTGGCTGTAAACACTCAGCTTTAACAAACTAAACCTGTTGTTTGTCCGCGACACATTTCAGCTCCGTCAAATGAAAAAGAAATGATTGCTGATGTTCAGAAAACACAGAATCACTGAAGGGCTGGAATTTAACTCTGAGGGCCAAACTTGTTAAATTAATAACGTAAAAAGTGTTTGGAGCTGCAGAACTTTGCAAGGTCCAATATCTTTAATAGAAGTTTCAACATTCATTTTCTCAGTAGAATCCAGGACATGACCGGGGAAAGGTTCTGGATTCGTGTGAGTTGGCATGAACGACCCAACAGGAAAACAGAAATATCTATTTTCTGTCACGTTATAAAGTAATTAAAGGCTAAATGTTTCTCTCACAGGCTTTACACAGGCATTAAACTTTAAAAGGCTCATAAAATCCCCACATCTGATATCTCCAATCAACTTAAACTGAGAGGGAAGTCCTTCAACTCCTTCTGTAACTTCTTGAGAAAAGTAGCTCACAGACAAACAAAAAGAAGGAAGTGAAAACAGCCTGCGAGAGTCAGACACACGTCTGTCTGAGTTTCGTCACTGATTTGCTGTGTTCTCTGTAAGAAGTGGAAATCTCAGATCAGCTCTGTGTTCTGGTGGAAAGCTGCTCACAGCTGTGTGGAGTTTATCTTCTCAAACCGACAGGAGAGACTGAGTCTGTCTGTGTTTCGTCCACAGGGTCAACCAGGCGCCAATAACAACGTCCCAGGAGAGAAAGGAGAGCCTGGGAGCCCAGGTTTCCCGGTAAGAAACTTCACACACAATCAGTCCAATCGGAGACAGAGGTCAGAGGTCACCTGAGGGCACCTGAGCAGGTCGAAGGATTTAGAGAGAGCGACGTGTGGAATATTTACAGCATCCAATCAGAGAGCTCCAGAGGTTGTTGGACAAATCATCAATAAACCAGAATCAGTACTTTCATGTTACGTACTGATGTTACATTTTAGATTTTGCAGATGATGCTTTCCTAGAAGTGTTTCTCTGTGGCGCCGCTGCAGCGAACACAGCGTTAGCAACATGCTACAGCTAGCAGCCTGGCTACGGTCCAGAACAAGAACCAGCCACAAGAACCTCAGTGTGGTCCAGAACCTGAACCGTCAGGAAATCAGCCGGTTGTGTTAATCAGTCGGCAGGTTCTGTAGGAAGAACGGTGGTTCTGAAGCGTCTCAGGTGTCGGTGCTGAGAGGAGACACAGATCAACAGGGGGACGGACTTTCTCACAACACCGGAGCGTCTCCGTCAGCGAGCGTCTCCATCAGAGAGCGTCTCCATCAGAGAGCGTCTCCATCAGAGAGCGTCTCCATCAGGGAGCGTCTCCGTCAGGGAGCGTCTCCATCAGGGAGCGTCTCCATCAGAGAGCGTCTCCATCAGAGAGCGTCTCCATCAGGGAGCGTCTCCGTCAGGGAGCGTCTCCATCAGAGAGCGTCTCCATCAGAGAGCGTCTCCATCAGGGAGCGTCTCCATCAGAGAGCGTCTCCATCAGAGAGCGTCTCCATCAGGGAGCGTCTCCATCAGAGAGCGTCTCCATCAGGGAGCGTCTCCATCAGGGAGCGTCTCCATCAGAGAGCGTCTCCATCAGAGAGCGTCTCCATCAGGGAGCGTCTCCGTCAGAGAGCGTCTCCATCAGGGAGCGTCTCCGTCAGAGAGCGTCTCCGTCAGAGAGCGTCTCCGTCAGAGAGCGTCTCCGTCAGAGAGCGTCTCCGTCAGGGAGCGTCTCCGTCAGGGAGCGTCTCCGTCAGAGAGCGTCTCCATCAGGGAGCGTCTCCGTCAGGGAGCGTCTCCGTCAGAGAGCGTCTCCGTCAGAGAGCGTCTCCGTCAGAGAGCGTCTCCATCAGAGAGCGTCTCCGTCAGAGAGCGTCTCCGTCAGGGAGCGTCTCCATCAGAGAGCGTCTCCGTCAGAGAACGTCTCCGTCAGAGAGCGTCTCCGTCAGAGAGCGTCTCAGTTTCTATCTTCTCCTCTCCACCTCCTTCTCCTCCGTCAGCCTCCACAGTTGTTCAGTGCAGACAGTGTCCGGGGAGACCGACGGCTCCGTCAGAGAGCGTTTCCATTTAGTGCTGTAATCTGGAGCTTTCCATTAGGTAGTTTTCTTTGTCAGACTGAATATCATGTTTCAAGTTAAAGCAAAAAGGTTTTCAGTTGAAGTATTTAAGGATCTGAACGCTTCTTCCGCCGCTGATCATCCTGTTCCTGTGTTCGTCAGTGGTCCACAGGGCTGAACCCGGTTTGAGGGAATTTTAGAATGCAAAAAATAATAAACGTAGAGTTTAATGTGTCCTGAATCATGTGAATGTGTTTAAATCCACAGGGCGATCCCGGCCCGGATGGTCGGCCAGGTGGGAAAGGGGTCGATGGATTCCCGGTGAGATTTCAGACTTCCATTTAGTCATAAACAGTTTATAATGTCTGTCCACATCCACAACATCACTCTGCTGTGTGTTATCACTGCTGCTGGTCACATACAGCCTCTGAATACTTCTTCCACCGCCGACTGTGATGATTTCAAGGCTTCTGCTGTGAAGCAGCTGCAGGAAACATTTAGAGTTGATTAAAAGTGTATTTGAATATTTCAGTTATAGATTTAAAAGTAGTGTTTTGTTACGCTGAAGTGAATTTGACCCTTTGACTTCTGTTGCAGTCTTTGATTAATCATCTCAAAGGGTCAATAAACTGACTGCACAGAGTGCTGAAAGACCTGTTAAAGGAACAGTTCACCTTTTTTACAGCTGAAATCTTCTCTGTCGCTGCTGAGATCACAGTGTGAAGTGGGTGCACAGTTTAAATCTGGTCTCAGATCAGTTAGTGATGTGTTCGCTGCTGCAGACTGTGATGATAGCAGACGAGCTGCATGGAGACGTCTGATGGTTCTCTTTATAAAAATCTGTTATTCTTTACATTCTGGTTTCAGGGTCCAAATGGAAGAAGAGGCAATCCCGGAGAGAAGGTAGGAAACTGTCGACAAAGGTTTGTGTATCGATTACACACTGCAGTACTCTTTTAAAACACTGTGTGTGTGTGTGTGTGTGTGTGTGTGTGTGTGTGTGTGTGTGTGTGTGTGTGTGTGTGTGTGTGTGTGTGTGTGTGTGTGTGTGTGTGTGTGTGTGTGTGTGTGTCTTGTAGGGTGCACCTGGAGCGGCAGGAGCTCGAGGACTCTCCGGCATCCCGGGTGCTTCAGGTCCACAGGTGAGTGCAGCTGGACACGTCTCGCTGGTTGATTTAGAGATGATATTGCTCTTTAGAAACACCACATGAAACACTTACAAACACTTTGGTTCTGAGACTTAGAGGTCTGTGCAGCCGGCGCCTTGTGTCGGGGAGGATGAGGCCACTCAGAACCAATCAAAGAGATAATACAGACAGAGAAAATGAAATGCCTGATAGTAACACAGAACTTAAAAGATTCAGTTTGTCGTACGGTGGACGAGGGAATTTAAGAAAACTCCAACAAATGCACAGAAACATAGACGTGTGATCCAGAAACAGAAGCAAACAGAACCGCTGCTAGTGTTTCAGCGACAGTGACAACATGGTCACAGAGGTCAGCAGAGCCTGCTGGTCATCAGCTGAGCGACAGAGGACAAAACCAATAACCAATATATCAATCCAAACAGGTCAGATCGGTGAGGACGTTCTGCTGGTTCTGTCTCTTGGCATTTGTTTCCTTGAGCTGCAGTGTTTTGGACTTTCTCAGCCACCACAGTCTCACACAGGAATCTGAGAGTAGAGTGGTGTAAGGATGACGTGTGTCTGTAGCTAACTGTTAGCATCTCTCTGGTTCCTCTGTGGGATTATTGAACTGGATTCTGGATTATTACAGTCAGACACAAGGTTCTGATGCTTCCAGGTTCTGTTGATCCAGATCGTCTCCACAGATGAACACCACTCTGTGATGTCTGAAGCTAAATTAAATGTGTAGCAGTAAGAAGCTAATGTTCGGCTACAAACAGTCACATGGGGACGAGGGGACTGCGCTCGCTAACATGCTAACAGACTTCTGGGTGTTAGGACTCTGTACCGAGCTGAGCAGCTGAACAGACTGAGGCTGCTGGTCTTTAGTATCCTGTGGACTCTGAGCAGACACCCGGTCCTCAGTTCAAATCCGGCGCGATGCTGTGTCGAGCCAACACAGACGGTGTCCGTGTCCAAGTAGAGTCTCTGCTGTGTTTAGAGTCAGCGAGGAAGCGGTTAAACTACTGGAGGCTCATTTACTGCAGCTGCCCACAGTCGCCCTCCTGCCAGGCAGACAAACGCTGATGAGACGATGAGATGGGTAATGGTTCGTGTCGAGAGCTGTGGAGTCGATCACAGAGCCTCAGATAATTTGCAGATTTGGCTGATGGACAGACTTCCAGAGAAATTCAGTGGAACTGTTCAGGAAAGTGAAACCATGTGTGTCTGTGGGGATGGAAGACACATGGGAAAGAAAACAACAAAGGAATGAAAGAAAATAAAAGACAGAGAACAAGGAAAACATTTCACAGTGTTGCTGATGAAAGAATGTCTTCCTGCACAGCGTTCTGAGGAAAAAGACCTCCATCACCAGCGGTCGGCCTTGTTAGCAGCATGTTATCCGCTTCTCCTGCTGACTTGGCACAACCAGGCTGCCGTACGTTGTTTTCAGGAAGAAACACTTCCAAAGTCAGATGTGTCCTGAGGGAGGAAACTGATAACTGACCTGCAGCACGTATGTGCAGGTTTAAAGTAACCGGGCTGCTGAGATGCATCCAAACATGTTTTCCATCTGTGAAACGTCCCGGAACATGAAATCATACTGAATGATCACAAGACGAGACGCATCAGCACGGGTCAGAGTGCGTTCGCTCAGAGCGGCGTGCAGCCATGATGGCGTGGGTGAAGACTTCGAGATGAACAGACCCGTCAGGCAAGCACCGTTTAAAAACAAGGTAGTTCAGAGAACTTTCTATCAGAGATGAAGGGGAGCGTTAAGAAAAGAAACACCAGGCAGAATAGAGAGAATAGAAAAGATATTAAAGGAGCAGTCTGTAGTTTTGTTGAAGAAATGAGAAGATCTTCACGGACAAACTGATCTTAAAAGACAACACAATTTATACTGTACGAGGACGTGTACGAGGAGCAGAGTTCTGATCCGGTCCATGTTGTCTCTGCAGGGACGTGCAGGGGAAAAGGAGATCCTGGACCGCGAGGAATAAACGGCTTCCCTGGACCTCAGGTCAGTACGTCACCCCGACATCTTCATCTGTCCTACTTGTCCTGCTGACGCTCGCTGTGTCAGAAGCTCCTGCTGCTCTGACTCTGTTGGTTTCCCTGCAGGGTGCTGCAGGACAGCCGGGAGGCCCGGGACAACCCGGACGCCAGGGCCCTAATGGACAGAAGGTGTGTGACATCATTTCCTGTGTCTCATCTGTGATTTAATAAATTGCGAGACTTCCTGAAATGAGTCTGGCTACGATCGCTCCTCCGCCGTCACTCTGAGGTCGTCTCCTGTGACGCTTCTGCTCATCTTAAAGTTTGGCAGTGATGGAGTGTAACTAAGTACATCTACTCAAATACTGTACTACAATAATTATACTTAAGTATTTCCAGTTTCTGCTACTTCATACTTCCACTCCACTACATCTCAGTGATGCTATGTAACAGAGTACATCTACTCAAGAACTGCAAGGCACTGATGAGAAGTCAGAGGCTCACCAGAGTTATTCCAGGGGAACATGAACCACTTTTTATTACAGAACAGACGTAGAGATATTCAGACAGTGAGATCTCTAGATTTTGGAGACAGATTTTGTACTTTTTACAAACTGACAAACTTTAGTTACTAGTTACTTTTCCGATTACATGCTGCATCAGAGCTAAAGAAGCACATTTTGAATTAATTAATTTTATCATCAATCAGATTATGAACAGTGATACTGTTACTTTTACTTTTGATTCTTAACTATATTTAACATCAGATACTTTAAGACTTTTACTCGAGTACTATTCATACAGGGGACTTTACCTCACCTTAACTTACCAAAGTAAGATTTTAACACCATATCAGTACTTTCACTTGAGTATGTCTATTGGATACTTCTTACAACATTGAATGTAACTAAGTACATTAACTCCTGAACCACGTTTTATTACAGAACAGACGTAGAGATCTGTAGAACCGAGCCGCTCGTGTGGTCCACAAACTGTAACAGTTACAGAAACATGTTGCTGAGCAGTTTGATGAAAGCGTGTAAAGTGTTCTTAGAGATGAATTGGACAGGGTTTGGTGAGTGGGCAGTCAGCCGGCGTGCTTCTGTGTTTTGGTCTGCAGCCGTGAGTTCAGCAGAGAGAAGGTTTATCTTGTTTGTCGTTGTTTTTTAAAGGGCCAACCAGGAGAACCAGGTGTTCAAGGTGTCCCAGGCTCACAGGGAGCCAGAGGAATGCCCGTAAGGAGCTGATCATCATTTATAATACTATACAATGTGAACTGTATGTTTATAACTCCATCAGTGATTCACAGGGTGCGTCTGTGCTCGGTTTCAGGGTCAGGACGGGAGAGACGGTTATGGACCTAAGGGAACCAAAGGAGTCAAGGTAGAGCTGACCTTCACGACTTGAAATACAACAAAAAAAAAGGACATTTGTAACTGAATTTGCAGAGCGAACAACGTGAAACTTGACTGAATGTGTCCCTCCACTCTGGGACACTGATGGAGATAACCAGCAGGTGGAGCTAAGTATCCAGTCCAGCCGCTGCAGAAGAGACGAGTGTGTCTCTGTTAGTTTCATGTACTAACGTGAGGAAGATTACAGTCTCCTCATCGCTCCACAAACATCTGTTGGCTGAAACATCATGTTTTTCAACTTTTTCACCTTTCCAACTTTTCCACAATGTCATTTTAGATACAAATTGAAATTGTGCATTAAAAGAAGTTGTTCATCCACAGAGCAGTCCTGCTGGAGGTCACACTCATGAACTCATGTACAGCTGAAACTGGGGGATTATTGAGGGGTCGGTGGAGTTTAAAATGCCCCACCAGAGTCAGTAAGACGCTGGATCTCCTGTAATGCCCTGGATGCACATGACGCCACAGCGCTTCCCCCCATCGGCAGGTCAGAACACAGCTGGGTCATGTTGACTCCCAGGTATGTTCCTCCTGTGAGAAGGCAGCTCGTGCACACCAGGACGGTGAGGAGGTGGACACAAGAGGCTGCTTTGAGTCGACAGACTGGGATGTCCTCTGTGAGCCACATGGGGAGGACACTGTTAATACGACTGACTGCATCACGGAGTACATCAGGTTCTGTGAGGACGCCACCGTGCCAGGATCACCAGTGACCTGGAGGCACTTCTGAGCAAGAAGAAGAGGGCTTTCATGTCTGGAGACAGAGAGGAGCAGAGGAGAGATGCATCAGGGAGATGCTGAGGACATGCGAGGACAACTACAGGAGGAAGCTGGAGGCCGAACTCCAACAGAGCAGTGTGAGAGATGTGTGGACAGGAATGAAACACGTCACAGGGATGACAGGCAGAATTCAGGGAGCCTGGATAGAGCAAACCAGTTTGACCAGTTTTTTAACAGGTGAAGCTCACCTCCTGCCCCCCCGACACCTCCTGCCCCCCTCCGACACTGTCCCGCTGCTGACGACTCAGCTGTTGTCAGGTGTATATAGAGGGAGAGCGTATGCCCCAGCCGAGGGAATACCGAAACACAACATGGTGATATCTCTCTTTTCCAAAATAAAGGGATTTTATTTACCCAAACGAAACTAAAGACTTCAGGCTGAGCATCGCCTAAAACAATAAACAAAACAAGCTGGGTTTAAATCTCACTTGCCTGTTCCCAAAATAAAAGTCAACTAAACAGGTTTCTTACCTCAGTCCCTAACCAAAAAACAGGAAAAAAGATACCACAAAGAAAAAGTCTACTCACCCCTACCAAAACTGGACTGAAGAATGCTTTTAACAAATATATACAATAAAACGAACATCAAATATTGCCACACTGGCCAGAGAGAGAGAGAGATCTGCCGGCTCCACTTTTGAATCGCCTGCCATTTGGATTTCCTCCAATCAGCAGCCTCCACTGACTGGGTACAGTTTGGGACACAAAGTGACACAGCTCCCCCCGTTGACAGCGAGGGGGAACACAACACAGACAGAAAAACAACAGAACCGAATACACATTATGACTCCAGAGAGGAGGGTGAGTACAGGACACTCTGTAGAGTGGTCCGAACACAGTCACCTGAGGCTGAGTGTCAACAAGACCAGAGAGATGGTGATGGACTTCAGGAGGAAGAAGAGGCCTTCACAGCCACGACGGATCAGGGGGGAGGTGGTGGAAGAGGTGGAGGACTGCAGATACCTCGGAGTGGTGATCGGCCACAGACTGGACTGGAACTCTAACACTGAGTCTGTGTACAAGAAGGGGATGAGCAGACTCTGTTTCCTGAGGAAGCTGAGATCCTTCAACATGTGCAGCAAGATGTTGGAGGTCTTTTACCAGTCTGCTGTTGCCAGCTGAGCTGAGAGCGAACATGAGTAAAGCTGCTGGTCCTGATAACATCCCTGGCTGTGTAATAACAACATGAGCCAATCAGCTCGCTGATGGAGAAGAGACTTCTTATTAAACCGATCACAAAGACTTTACTAAAACCTTACGGCACCTTACTGACACAAACGTTTGTTTTGTTTGGTGATCACACAATGAAAAGCATGAAGTTCAAGTCAGATTTTCACCTCTTACCTTTTCTTTACAGGGGGATCCTGGTTTTCCTGGTCACCCTGGTCTCCCGGTGAGTCCATCCATTTTCTAAATATTGAAATGTAAATGAGTCTCCCACCCTCTTATGTTGGTTACCAGGCTGTTGAGGGACGAGCGAAGACTTTCTGTCTCTGTGTGTTTTATGTGTTCAGGGTCAGGCTGGTACAAAGGGAGCCAAAGGAGGTCCAGGAGGCAAAGGGAGCAAAGGTCAATCGGTGAGACACAGCAAACCTTCTATGTTTACATTTGTCATTGATTGTGACTTGCATTATCAGTGACTTTTATTTCTTGTCGTGTCAACCCAGGGGACACCAGGCAGAGACGGAGGAGACGGCGACCCTGGAACAGTTGGAGGTCCAGGACACCCGGTGAGTCGGCAGTGAGAGTCCAGGCTCCCAGCTTTACTCTCGGAGCAGCAGGAGACATGAGCCAATAATCATTTGTTAGCTTTATGACTTTCAGAAGGTGCATGACCGCAAATATAAGATTCATTATTTAAGAGTTAAGATGCACATGTACATGTGGTACGACAGCAGGGTGAACAGTTTGGTTTTTTCACACTGAACCAAGCAGCACCAGCACTACGGAAGCGTATTGCATTCACTTGATAAATTATTTTTTGGTTTGTTTTTCGGAGTAATTATTTTTCCTGAGTTTACAGAGCATTTGAAGATCCGATCATTCATTGAGAGCTCGACTTCATGGTTACAAACATGACCGACTTGTTCAGTTTAATCAAGTTTTACTTTGATCTGGGTTTAAGACACTGGGAGATAGTCCTGTCTTTAACTCATATAGACGGTATTATCATTAGTTTGTCGAGGCATGTATGCGCGGGCAGGAGTCACCACAGGTCCACGACATGGTCCACGGGAGAACGGGAGTCTGTTACAGGTTGGATGTTCTCGCAGGAGTTCGAAGTATCTCGATATTTCAGAAAAAAATTACTCAGAAAAACACAAATAATTACTCAGTAAAACAAACCAAAAAGTAAATGTATCAAGTGAATGCAATACGCTTCCGTACCAGCACCAATCCACTCCAGCATGTCATCTCATAAATGATGCTGCAGAACCAAAAGAGGCTTGTTCGTACGCATCATCACGTAGAGATCTGCTGTGTTTCCACCTGTAAATGTAAAAATGTCTCATCAGACAGTTTATCATATGGATGCTGTTATAAAGAGTCGTGATTGAGATCCTGACCCACCAAACATCGTGGGAAGTGACAAACAGACGCTGTTTGCTCTGAATTCAGAAGTTCATTGAAGACTTGATCAGGAGGACTTTGAGAATCCTCCTATAAAGTTGTTCAGGACTCCACAGGCGGCTGTAGCTTCACATGTGGACACGTAAACAGTTGTTACTGATGGGTCGACCAACCCTATTGATCACTGATCAGCTCTGAGCAAGTAGGAAGAAGCAGCAGGAAGATATTTCTTCCCCTGGTGGGAATCCAGACATGCTGGTGGAATTTAGGTTGAATGTTTACTGCAAGCAAGAGTCAAGTTTTCTAACATCCCTGCTGTCGCTCCTCCTCAGGGTCCCAGAGGTCCTCCTGGAAAAGGCATGGAGGTAAGTCCACCTTCTAAACTCACGTTACCGGGATAATTAAATATACTTATTCATGACATACTTTCTTTTGTCACAGACATGCACTCTGATCCGCATCATCAGGGACAACTGCAGTAAGTGTTGAATATGTTTGTGAACAAATTCATCTGTTTTAAAGTGTGTCTGAGTCTTGGCTCAGCTCAGCAGACGCTTTATTTTGAAGACATGTTAGTAGATGTTGCTTCCTGTTAGTATCGGGAAATAATAGACTTTTAGATCACCGTCAGACATTACAAAGTGAAAACTAAGGTTTTAAAGGTCAGGTAAGATAATTGTGATAAGATAATTTATGATAAAGGGTCCAGATTGTTGTTTTATTATAATTTCCAGCCTTGATTAAATCCAGAAAACACTCAGATCTGGCTTTCCATGGGAATTAGAGGGAATTATTTCCAGAGCATCTAGTGACGTAGCAGCTTCACATCTTTCTGTTAACAAGTCAGATCATTCATCTGTAAACCAGAGGGTTTGATATCTGTTCTTTTACTCTGTGCTTTCTAAAAGGTGCTTGTTGTCCTGATGAAATAATCATTCAGTTGTTTTTCTCGTCCACGCAGCGTGTTGCATCGGTACGTATATCTCCATTCTGTCAGCCAGAATCTGTTGGTAAGTACAAAACAAAACTTCAGTCACTCTTCAGATGCTGGAGGTGAGATCATAAAGCAAAGATTTATATTATATTATAATATATTATATTAACGCTTTAAACTTGTACAGTGTCTTTTACAGAGTTGTATGAAGAAAAATGTCCAAAAACACACATTTTGTTTTTATTAGGCTTAATTTGCATATTTAAACATAAAATATCAGAAAACTTGTAATATGGAAACAAAAATTGCCTTAATGGAAATAATCAAATATTTCATGGTGACGTCTGTAAGTTAAAGTTTTTCATATCTCTGAAGGCCATTTTCTTGAAATTAGTTTTTTCTCCATCTGAGTCAGAAATCTCCGTTTCAGCAGCAAACACCAAACTGTGCAACTTAAATCCTCAGTTTCCCTGTGAAACCTCTGAAGTCGGTTTTGTTTTCAGTCTGAACACACTTCTCCAGTTCTGGGATGTATTTGTGTAGTCGTGTCACTTCATTATCTTTTCACACATTAACTCCTGCAGATAAACCCCAGTGCCCGGCCACCCCCCTCGAGCTGGTCTTCTCCCTGGACATGTCCAGCGACGTGACCCAGGCAGCCTTCAACAGGCAGCGCAATGCCCTCCTCTCCCTGCTGGAGGACCTCGACATCTCCGAGAGCAACTGTCCGACGGCCGCTCGCGTCGCCGTGGTGGCGTACAGCTCCTCCACCCAGTACCTGATTCGCTTCAACATCTGGCGCCACAAGAGACTGTTGATCGAAGCTGTGAAGAACATCGCCTGGCAGAGAACCGACCGACCGACGGCAGCTGGGGGCCAACATGCTCTTTGTGGGTCGCAACGTCTTCAAGCGCGTTCGTGCAGGACTTACTATGAGGAAAGTGGCTGTCTTCTTCACCAATGGGCCCACAGAGGACAATACTGATGTCACGACCGCCCTGATGGAGCTCCGGGGCCTGAACATCGTCCCAGCAATCATCTCCCTGCGTAACGCTCCACTTATTCAAAAAGCAGTCGAGGTGGGTTTGGTTCATCACGTTCAGAACAGGACTTTTGTTTACTCATGCCCCTTTGTGACCAAAAAGGTCAGGTGTTGGTCCGGAGCCAGAGCCCGGCCAGGAAAACTGGTTCCAGAGCGGCACCAACGCTTTGCTGGTCTAGAACAAAGAACCGCTTACATCAGGGACTGGGAGCGGGGCGATTGTGATCAAGGACGTACTAAAAACTATGACCGCCTTTTTTAAAAACCAGAGCGAGTGTAGGAAAAGGTCTTAAAAGGTTCACAGGTTCAACCAACTCTGAACCAGCGCTTGATTCAGTTTGGTCCAAAAGGGGAGTCAGTGGCCTCCAAACCACTGATGGCATCCAAACTAGATGTTGTCTCTTCAGTTCTTCAAGTTGTCAGCCAATAATGGTCCGTCACTTCAAACTGACCTCTGATCATGGATGTGGAAATTAAGGATGTCGAGGAACTCCTTTAAGTCCCAAATAATTAAGGATTTGTCAGAAACAGCGCTTCACAAAGTTCGTGAAGTTTTTCCTAACTCGACAACTCACTAAATTGAGTGATTTTATAAGGGAGCCTGGGGACTTTCTCTCCCTCTTCATCACCTTGCTGTTTTTTTGTCGTCTGCTGTCGTGCAAAACCTTCTTTAATTGGTGTAAATTGTTATTTATAACGATAAGATAGAAGTTATCCTGATTATTCAAATGAATGCAGAAACATGAATGTTGCACAACACTTGCTGTGACATCATCATATCGACTGACGCCTCAGCTGACCCTGTGAGCAGCACCTGGGATTTAAATGTTGATTTCTAGTTGAATATTCAGTCTGAGCATATTTCCTGCTGTCTTTTGAATCGGCTAATATGCGGTTACAACATCGGCGTGTCACAAAACCTGACTCCTTCACACTGGAGTCAGGAGAACGAGTCAGACTTCAGTGTGGTCTAAAGGCCCTGCGCAACGAGGTGACGGAGGACTTTTGGCCGATTCGTGTAGAACCGGTTGCAGCGACTCGTTGTTGTCGGGGACGAGCAGCACCACTATCGTCGTTCCTTTTTGGCTTCTTCGTGTTCACCCTTGATGAGCTCTCTGTGGTCCTGTTGCTCAGGGTCAAAGAGCTCAGTGTTGTCAGTCTCAGGATTTTGTTCAGGATGTTGTGTTGCGTCCCAGATGCATCATTGTTGTTCTTCCACTCCGACACAGAACACAGAAACCAAACGAGATGTTGTCGTGCTCGATGCTTATTTTCACTGGGCTGACGTCAGAACACATCGCTTCTCTCAGCAGGTTTCTCAGTAGCTCAGTTTCGGGAGCGTTTTGACCTCCAGCTCTCTTTGCACTTAATCTCCCTTTTCAGCTTCGGTAACATTTACTGTCTGGTGTCAGATATTTGACTTCAGCATTGAGAACCTGTCGATCTCAGTTAGATTGTCATCTTGGAGAGTGTGTACAAGAAATAATGTAAACCTGGCGACCAATTAGCTCCCACTTCTATTTTTCTGAAATCTTACCGACCACAAAACAAATGTTTTTTTTTCTGGCAAGAAGAAATTGAGCATTAAACTAATTAAAGCTGATGATTCATCTCAGGTTGACGACACTGGACACTCCATCTTCACAGTGCTGGGGAGGGACATGGCTGCTGACCTGAGGAGGGTCAAGAGCTGTGCAATCTGTTATGGTGAGTGCGATTTGCGTTTGATATCAGTAATACTCTTCATTTAGAGTTCTTGGCCTTTGCAGGTTGTGTTAACAAATTGATCAAAGAGATTAAAATGAAAAGAAGGCGGAGGTCGTGTGGGCCGAGTTACCTCAGCCCGTTAACTGAGAGAACAGGGGCAGAAAAGGCTTCGCTCAGCTGTTATGACTCGGAGGGAGTGTTTTTTATGAGTCAGGAGACTTCTGAGACTTCAAGGTGCTGAGACCAAGTCAAGACCAGTTTCTTGTGCATGAATCAGGTTTTCTGTGTGATGCGTATTTAAAAGATATAGATGACATGAATATGATGATATCGCTGCTGTTTTGTTCTTGACTGGTCCTGAAGCAGAGACCTTCATAAAGAGACCAATCTGAAGTACGACACCATCTTTTAGCTTTAGCAGATGCTTTAAACTGGTCTGTGAGGAAGACGAGGCAACGCTAAACACTGGTGTAAATATTGAACATAAAGACAGACTGCAGTCACAGCTCGTCTCGATGGTTCCTCTGTTTCCTCAGACCCCTGCAGGCCTTCAGAGGAGTGCTCCTTCATCCAGGAGCCGCTGCAGCCTCAGCAGGTGGACTTGGACCTGGTCCTGGTGGTGGACAGCTCCAGGGAGGTGAAGGCTGATGAGTATGCTGGCGCCCAGCAGCTGTTGGGCTCTGTGGTGGAGCAGCTGGTTGTGAGCCCGCAGCCCCGCAGGGCCGGGAAACAGGCCCGGGTGGCCGTGGTCCAGCAGAGCGGGACCCGGCTCACAAGGGCCGAGTTCGACCTGCAGACCTACCAGAACCACGACCTGATGAAGACCCACCTGATCCAGACCATGAGGAAGCAGGACGGCTCCTCGGCGCTGGGACACACGCTGGAGTTCACCCTGAAGGAGGTGCTGATGAAGGCCGGCCAGCCCCGGAGGAGGAGGGCCGTGCTGACGGTGGTCGGCACCCAGACGGCCTACGAGGACCGAGCCCGGCTGCACTACTTCTCCCAGAAGGCCAAGTGTGAGGGCGTGGCCATGTTTGTGGTGACGGTCGGCGAGCGCTACAACCGGACGCAGGTGGAGGAGCTGGCCAGTCTGCCTGTGGACCAGCACCTGATCCACGTCAGCAGGCTGAAGGCGGAGGAGCAGGGCTACGCCCAGCGCTACTTCAGGGTCTTCCTCTCCGCCCTCGACAGTAAGAACCGGACTCAGGATTGAATTAGAGTAAACGTTTGATTGTTCCAGATGTCACGCTGTTCAAATCCAAGGGTGACTTTAGAGTCTCCATGAATCCGAAGGCACAGTGTTATTAGTGTCCACGTGTTTACGTGTTTTACTGTAACAAAACAAAAAAATCAAGCATATTGATTTGTGTTCATAGTAGCCAATAGCATTAGCACTGAATCTAAGTTGCCCCCCGACATGCAGCTACATGTCAAACTGACCGTGAGCTCCCAGTTTCCACGGCTGATCAAGCGATCAGAGGATGGACACCAGTGTAAAGACGGGGAACACAGTGCCAAGCTGGATTTCTTGGCAGGTTTGGCTTCTGGCAACAGTGGACCTAACGTTTGTCCGCTAATCGGACCACTAGCATTGGCTGCAAGTGGAAACTGAATAACAGCAGCTAAACCCTGTAAACCACCTTGGCACTGGATTCCCCGTCGTAGTAAGAGAGTAAAGGCATCCGTTCATCAGGACACTCTGTAGATGTGTTGTTTAACAGCTGACCTGTACGACCGTGGATGTAATGTAAAATGGGTACAAAGGCATTTTTAATTTCATCTTAACTTCAAACACATTTCTTTTCATTGTCTCTAATCAAAAACAAGCTTGAATGTATCTGTCCTGTTTCTTTCAGAGGGAACGAACGTGTATCCACCTCCTGCAATAAAACGGGACTGCGACAAGCTGCCAGACTTATTGTACGAAACAACAAACGAGTAACTCACACTTTCTGAAGATTTACACGTAACCACAGACAGCTGCTGCTTATTAATGAGGATTCACTTGATGAAGTCCAGTCGTCTCTTTTCGCTCATTGTTGGTCTTCACCAGTAAAAGTGAACAGTCACCGGTTTCTGAAGGGCGAGGACGAAGCTCACAGTCGGACCGATCGTCGCCATGTTGGCACCATCCAACTCAGCTGCAGCGAGTCTAGTTAGTTAAACAAGCCCACCTAGCTGGAAGCTACCAAGCTATCCAAGGCTAACAAGCTATCAGTGCTCACCAGGAACAAAAGTGAATTTCATCTTATTTTACTCGTCTGAGTTTGACCCAAACACGCAGAATACTTTACAGTAACCGCAACAACAACAAACTTGCTTGTTTAATCCAAATTACCGGCGTCTGTCCCTCCCTCCCCTCCCCTCCCCCTTATTGCTGCTGTACAGTTGGACATATTAACATGGACTCTTAAGGCCCCCACACACCGGCTCCGACGACTTCCTTCTCCGACCACTCCGTCGGATCCGTTCGGTAGAAAAGTCACACTGAAACACACCGCCCCGGCTACACAGCAGCGTATACGTTCTGCACCTGTGTGATATGCAATAAGTCTCCTAAACATCGGGTGGCGCTAGTCTCGTGCCAGTCACCCAAAACATGAAAACAGGAAATGACAGAACGGAGTGCGGACCGTAGCTTATCAGAACAAAGCACACACAGTGTTAGCTCAGCATTACTTGCGTGATGTCGTATTACGGTGGTCTCTCTTCCACCAGGGCAGCCAGCTGCTCCTCAAAGTCCTCGGTCCACACAGCCATGGCTTCCAAACATACGTTGGTTTATCCCCAAAATAACGAACGGTGAAGTGTTGTTTGTAACTCTGTGCCGTCTCTGTTTATGTGGTTTGTTTACCATCGTCACTTCCGCCGCCCCTCCCACACGCCGCGCTGATTCGCTGGCACACCGCCAATCAGAATGGTCACTGAACAGCTAGCTAACAACCAATCAGAGGATCCGACGGCGTCCAACCTCAGACGGCCGACTTCACATGTTCAGTCGGATCAGACGCAGCTGAACACACCGAACAGAGCAGCTCCAGAACTCGTCCGACTCTCTAACGCTTCAGACATCCGACGTTTTAGCCGGTGTGTGTCGGCCTTTACAGGGGTTGACTCACTTTTGGAGCCTCGAGTGGCCGCTGCCTCGTCTCCACCTCCTCCTGAGGGGAATATCTGTCTCTTCACTGTGTTCAGAAACGAGTCAACGCTGACAACTGGGAGCACTGAAACAAAACTAGGAGCTAAAAAAGGCTTAGAAGCTCCTCAGAGCTGCAGGCAAAATCCTTTCATTCATAAACGTTTTATCCAATGAAAATAAAGATTAGTCCCGATGTAAGAAGATTTGTGTTTTTGACTTTTACAGATTCTTTGATTAAATATTCAATATTAAAATGTCACCATGAGTTTTGGCTGCTGTGTGTCCAGTGATGAGGGGTCGGCTGAGCTGGAAGAGGATTTCATGGCAGACGAAGGAACTGACGTGTTTCAGGCCGTGACCGGACAGAGGGCTGTGATGACGACACCGACCAGAGCCGCCGACCCAGGTTCACTCTCAGGAGCTACAATCAATGGTAGCACGCACACACACACACACACACACACACACACAAACACACACACACACACACACACACACACACACACACACACACACACACACACAAACTGTACCGATAAAATGAAAACAGCTGGTTTATTCACTGATGGAATAAAGTTTGTATTATTACCTCTTTAAAATTGTAAATCTTAAAATTCAGAGTTTGAATTTCTTCTTTAAAACTACATAATGTCCCTTTAAACCTCGTCTGAAACCAACATCATCACCGTGTACACACACACTACAGCAGCTATGTGTATTAATGCGCTGCTGAAAATAGTCCCTAACAAATCAACATTTCCTCCTGTTTGTTTCATAAAAATAACTGAGCAGCTGAATCTTTTTAAACACAAGAATATATATTTCATGTATTATTTCATGTGTTGTGTATATTTAGGGCTGCAACCTGCAGTTATTTCCATATTCGATTAATCTCGATTATTTTCTTGACTAATCAACAAGCTGTTTGGTTTGTAAAATGTCAGAAAAGGGTAAAATATGTCTCCTTTTTTATTATATTATTGATCAGCTCTCAAGTGTGTCTCATCAGATTGTTTCATTAAAAGGTCACCAAAGTCAGAAATGTCTCCAGGAGACACTGAATCAGAAGACAGAGCTGTATGTTGACTGATGGATTCATGGATCTGTCTCGTGCAATGAATGAGAAATTAAATGAAGTCATGTATGATCTGTGACAACGACATCCCAGTGTGGTGACGAATTATCAGTTTAACACGCAAATCTCTCTCCTGCCTTCTTCCAGCCGCCTGCCTCCTCCGACAGGACGCCGGCAGCTGCCAGCAGTACATAGCAATGTGGTCCTTCGACAACGATCGGGGGAGATGCACTCACTTCTGGTACAGCGGCTGCGGTGGCAACAAAAACCGCTTTGAGACGAAGAAGGACTGTGAGAAGACTTGTCTGACAAAGACTCAGAGAGGAGGACTATCTGTGTTGGGACGCGAACGGATCGGATGAAGTAAAACTGCCGCTTTGGTCTGAAGGTGAAGCAGGAGAAATCATCAAAAACATCCATCTTCAAAGAAAAAAAACATGAAGGCTTCACAGAGACGTGATGAAAACACATCTGGGTCAGTTTCAGCTGATCCAGAACTCAGCAGCTGATGACTGACATCTTCTTGACGAGTTGATTCAAGTTTTTTTTCCTTGAACATGCATGTTTTGTTTCTGAGCTTTATTTCAATGAATTACTTGGGGATTTTTTTCCACTCACAGACTTTCTGCTGGACGTTTGACGTTTTTTTTAACTGATTCACAACACGGGCTCTGAGGTCCCTCAGGATATTTTTTGTTTTTGACAAGATCAGGTGCTATTTTTGTTTCCCTTTTTTAGAGAAGCTGGACGAATACTGTCATTTTGATCTGGCACCATATTTTTAACAACAAACTATAATTTTCTTTTCTGCACTACTTTGTGATTAAAAGTTATATTTCACCTAACAACTAAACTCAAGTCTTGTCCATCAGTCTCATTATGTGGATTATCTCTCCGTATCTCTGCAGCATCTAAAAACACTGAGCACAAAACAACCCTCGAGTGGCAAAAACTCTGAAAACGCGCTCAGAAAGACACCGCGACCTTTAAAACACATTTCCAGGAAACTTCCAACTGATTTCACTTCTGCTGATCGTGACATTTTAATTCCCAGCTCATAAATCCTGTTAAAATACAACAGTGCACAATATAATTAAATGTATGGGTCACCAAAGTGATCAACAGCTGGCAGCAGAAGTTTGTTTCTGCCACAAGATGGTGACAATTCATCATCGTCACATCTGTCTGCAGCGCTCGGACTGATGATGGAACAACATAATAATGATACAATTAGGTACAATTTTGAGGTATTTATACTTTACTTGATTGATCCCATTTTATTCTACTTTATACTTTTGCTTCATCACATTCACTTCATTCATTTACTTCATCAAATACTGTAATTCTCACTTTTTAAAATCAGTTTGAAAACCCAGGTTAAAAGTTACTGTGCAGATTTTACATATACAATATGTATCACACAATACATATGATTCATCTATAGGTTAACCTGTGATGCATTTAATGTGTTATTATTACTAACCTACCCAACATTTAATGTAGTAGAAATGGCTCCACTTCAGCCAGCTGCCATATTCAAATGCTGTTCATGTGTCAGTGCATGAGGGACAATATTCAAATGATAAAAAGTACTTTTACTCTGTGTTGTAAAAGTGTTGCATGTTTGCGAATGCAGACTTACTGAAATACTGGATACTGAATTAAAACCATGTGAAGAGAACCTGTGCTGTTTGTAGCTGCAGCGGGGAGAAAGCTAACATTAAAACTTGTGTTTTTTCAAAGAAGACTGGCGCGCTGGGTGTTTTCTACAGACCAAACTGGTATTATTTAGCTAGTTAAATTAGCTAGTGTGGCTAACTTATGCGACAGGCTCAAAGTGTGTAGAAGGTGACAGTGACTGTGTCATTGTGATTTAGTGTGTTGTGTACTGTAATCATTCACTCACTGGCGCTGTTGACCTGCTACGACTCCAGGTGGTCAGCTACGGTAGCTAGGAAGCTAACCGCTAACAAACCGTCAGGTGCTAGCCGAGCAGCGCAGAGGAGCGCAAAGGCAACCAGTACCAGCCAATCAGCGGCAGAGAGGGGCGGGTCTTAGCGAAAATATTAACTGTGGCGTAAATTATGGTGCGTTCCATGAGGGACGTAATCTTCGTAAAACACGGACGCTCGCTACAAACGGGTGGCAAGTTTGCGAACTTCTCAAGCAGCTACAGACGCTAATTTAACAGTTAAGGGGTCTTGATAAAAGACAGAAGAAGTCGGCTCCTAACGCACACTTTTAATCACTTCTGTTGAGCGCAAATTAACTGAATGGAAGTGAAAATGGCAACTACGTACGTTGTATTGAAGAGGAGAGGAAAAATGTTGAAAAGGTTAAAACTAATTGTTCCATGTGTGCTGTCATGTCACGTGTGTTTGTGTCGGTGAACTCGGGCTACGCGGATCTTGCCCGAGTTTTCGACTCGGATCATGACCGCTCCAGTGCTCTCGTTTGTCCGAGTGCAAGGGAACGCACCATGAGCTACTGCGGCCTGACAAGCTAGCTCGACGTTTTAACGGCCGGAAGTGAGCGAGCGGGAACTACTGCTGAGGTGAAGGGTCATCTGTACAGGTAAACGGTGTCAGGTGGGTACTGTAAGACCAACAGAAATAAAGAAATAAGTAAATGTTTCAGTATTTGCTCATCAGAATTTTCCCCCCGGCAGTGTTTGGAGGACACCAAACGGAAAATGTCAGTTTTTTACCACATGGAAGGCCTTTCATTCCAGTGGAAACGGCTCGGAGGGCTCATGCGCCAATCAGCTCCTTCAGTCTGGAAGTCCTCTCAAAGGTAAAGTGCTGTCACAACTCTGACTGTTTTACACTAATGATAAAAAGAATGAATGTTTATGAATGTGTGTTACAGTCACGTATGTTGTGTTACAGCTGTTTGTTTTGTATTTGAGGGTTTTTGTCAACTTAAAAGATCATTTTCAAGTCAAGATAGTCGCAGTTTGTCGTAATTAAAGTTAAATTTCGTGAAGTTTTGTGTTAAGACATCACTTCGTCTAACCCAACACACGTCACCAACATGGCCGCCAACTCGACATAGAGCTGTTTGCCATTGGGGCGCTCATTAGCCCAGTTGGTAGAGCGGGCGTCCCATGTACAGAGGCTTTGTCCTCGCTGCAGCCCCCCCATCATAATACAGACATACGAGGGCCAAAAAAATAATAACAAATAAAAAACAAACAAAAGAACTGTTCGCTGTTGGTGACAGAGATTTATAAAAGATGGCTCCCATTCAAACCAAGGATGTGACATCAGGACGCAGCGTTGGAGGCGGAGCTCCATTCATTCCATGTCAGCCTATGGGGGAAAAGTCTTGTTGGGCCCAAGTGTCATGTGATGATGTAATTACACAGTGTGACCACAGTGAAAACTGCCCTTATAGCTTTCTGCTCGTCCTGCTTACTGCAGGTTCAGTTTTTGGCTGCGATACCACAAGTGGCCACGCGGCAGATAGGAAAACGAGGCTGGGCGGCGCTCTCTGGTGCCTGGATGGTGACCGCTCAACGAGACAGCGTCACTAACGAGACTGTTGGCAGTGTAGTGTTTATAATTAGGTTTTTTCACAGTTTGATCTTTCATTCATTTTATGACAAACTGAGACTTTCTCATGTTGTAAAATATCTTTTAAATTGACATTATATGTGTGAATTATTTGTCTCTCTTCATTCACTACCATAAAAAGTTTTTTTCTGAAATAAGGTTCCATGATGGAAACTGGAAAGGCCGTGACTCCTGGGACAGTCCACCTGCAGACCTGAGGACCAGCTCCATGAGCCGATGAGGGGCCACAGGGAGGTACGTCACTTTCATTAGCTGACTTTTTTTTCCCTGACTGATTCACAGAGGCTGCAGACTGAAAATAATTTCAAGTCCGTAAAAACTCTTCAAACACGGTGTCTGTGTTGATCCTGTTGAGTTCAGAATCCTTTTTATCTCTCGGGGGACGGAGAGAGGAGGCTGAAGTGTCTGAGCTCCTCTGAGTGCAGCTGATGGTGCCAACAAGCTCCGAGAGCTGGCAGGAAAAGGACATTTTTATCATACCATGTGGATGTAACTGTTTAAAGAGAGACACTGCACTGATACTAACTGTAACTGCAGCTGCTATAAAATTCACTTTAAGTCAGCCAACAATAAAAAGATTAAACTAAGCCATGATGATTCAGGGGAAATGTTACTGAAGCTTCAGGTCTGGACTGCACAGGACCATCCGCGATGCAGAACAGCAGTCATTCTCTTCAGATCGCAGGGTTCTTGTCCAGGTGTTGTTACGGTCCGCCACGCTCAAACCAAACAGCGACAGTCTTTATTTGCTGTGACCACAGACGGTGCTGGCAGAAGGACAGACGGCATCGAGAACACACAGGAGGGAAACCGAACAGCTGCAGACTGAACTGAGACTGATGAGGCCTGATCCTGTTGGACAGGTTGGATTTGTGCTAATAGCGACATCAGGCTCGGGTTGTTTTGGTTCGTTTAACTTTACGATCATTAAGACGGATCGTGTCGTGGCTCTGTGTGGTGTGAACATCACACTCTGTAGCTTCAGTGCACAGCTGGGAAACGATTCAGCTTTTTATCTTTGCTGCTCGAGTTGGACCGGCCTGTTGTTGTTCTCATGCAGACTCTGGAGTTGAACCCTTGTGCAAGGCATTTTCTTGTAGATGATTTTCTTGGTGTTAAAACTGAAGTCTAATCTGTCTGCATCTGGCCTTCATTGTTCACTGGTTCTCTGTTGATAAACCTCGTGAGGTGAGATTCACATGGTGACGTAGTGGTGAGAAAGTGGTCACCTCATAAAGAAGGTCGCGGGTTCGATTCCTGGCTGTTGTCTGTGTGTGTGTGTAGTTTCCATGTTCTCTCTGTGTCTGTCCAGACGACGTGATGTTTTCTTCATGCTATGTTTAGTTCTTCTCTCTCAGACTCTCCAAGGAACTTAAAAAAGAGGGAAGGTTCATCACTTCACTGCATCTCACTGTGTCACAGACTGACAGCTGTGTTGAAGCTCATTGTCGATGATGGAGAAACACAAACCAACATATCTACGTCGTATGACTTCTGACGAGAAATGTCTCCGGAAAATGAAAGACACACGTTGTTGTTCATCCCTGGATTTCATCCAGGAAAGTCTCCTGCTTGCAGTGTAGTTGCCGTCTCAACAGCGATATTTGGTTTGACCTGTGCCGTTTGGTCACGATACTAATCTTTAATTATATAGCATCTTATAGCAAATCAGAATGCAATCCAAAGTGCTTTACAAGTGATGTCACAACGTAAAAGGCAGACTGAATAGATGGATTTTAGTTTACGTTTAAAAAGTATTAATATTATGAGTCATTCCAAATTTTATTATCAGCCTCGTTGGCCAGAAAGTCAGTAGTTGACCTGCTCTCTGAAGTGCTTCTTTCATCGTCTGGAAGCGTTTCTTCTTCTGAAGTCACACGATGTAGATATGTTAGACATTTTAACACAGCTGTCATCACAGTCTGGCACCAAAGCGAGATGCAGTGAAGTCGTGAGCTTTCCTTCTTTGGTAGGTTCCTCGACTCTCTCCTGGAAGTTACAGCGACAGACGGCCACATTAAACGCACCGTTACCTTGAGGAAACGTGTTGATTTCTCCGGTTGTAGAGACATGTAGAGGTCTAGTTGTTTCTTGCAGATGAACAGCGCTGTAGTCTTGTAGCCTGTACAGACTGAACAGTGTAAAGAAGAGCTCCAGCCTCTGATAAGAAGCAGCCAGTGGTGCCAGCAGCTGGATGATCCTCCCCTGACTCAGTCACGTCTCAGAGCTCTGAGTGTTTCCTGCTGTAAACACTCAGCTGAGGGCCCGGCCCGGCCCGGCCCGGTCCACCTCCGAGCTGTGGGCCTGCAGGGTGCTCAGGGAGAGCTGGCACACATTAGTGTCCCACAACAACACTTTTACAGTATCTGAACATGTGGAAGTGATTGAGTTTGTTTTTCAGCCACATACATAAAAATGAGACAATCGTGTTTTACTGTGCACATGTAGTCGTTTAAACTGAGTCAAAGCATCATATTCACATGACGTCATACTGTAAGCTGATTGGCTCTCTGACATATTTCATAACCAGATCGTGGTTGACCTTTTAACCCTCGTCTCACATGTCATGGCGCTCAGCCAGCAGGCGTCCGAGCTGTTGACCTTTCGTGGGGTTTAATTTAGGACGTGAAATGGTTTTATGAGAAAATCTCAGGAGACTTTGACGAGCTATAAAATATCCTCCCTGCTGTTAATGAGCAGCGTGTGCAGCTGTAATAAGGACTCAGGGAGTGACAACGGGTAATAATAATATTCCACTTCATTACGTTGACCTCAGCTGTTATTTTCAGAGTAATATATGTGTTTTACACGGTGGCCACTGAGCCACAGGCGTGAGGAGGAGCAGAGTTACAGTCAGTGTTACTGTATTAGTTTCACTAATGAGAGTTAATACAACACAGAGCAGCACAACTGCTGCTGTTCACTGCTCCTCATGCACTGATTCATGCTGCAGTGTGAAACATATGCCAAGAATTTTAGGCCCCCACACACCGGCTCCGACGACTTCCTTCTCCGACCACTCCGTCGGATCCGTTCGGTAGAAAAGTCACATTGAAACACACCGCCCGGCTACACAGCAGCGTATACGTTCTGC
This sequence comes from Lagodon rhomboides, assembly GCA_039737535.1. Taxonomy (NCBI): domain Eukaryota; kingdom Metazoa; phylum Chordata; class Actinopteri; order Spariformes; family Sparidae; genus Lagodon; species Lagodon rhomboides. The sequence goes on along the minus strand of CM077788.1, from coordinate 34,157,478 downwards.
GCCTGCGTGAGATGCAATAAGTCTCCTAAACATCGGGTGGCGCTAGTCTCGTGCCAGTCACCCAAAACATAAAAACAGGAAATGACAGAACGGAGTGCGGACCGTAGCTTATCAGAACAAAGCACACACAGTGTTAGCTCAGCATTACTTGCGTGATGTCGTATTACGGTGGTCTCTCTTCCACCAGGGCAGCCAGCTGCTCCTCAAAGTCCTCGGTCCACACAGCCATGGCTTCCAAACATACGCTGGTTTATCCCCAAAATAACGAACGGTGAAGTGTTGTTTGTAACTCTGTGCCGTCTCTGTTTATGTGGTTTGTTTACCATCGTCACTTCCGCCGCCCCTCCCACACGCCGCGCTGATTCGCTGGCACACCGCCAATCAGAATGGTCACTGAACAGCTCGCTAACAACCAATCAGAGTATCCGACGGCGTCCAACCTCAGACGGCTGATCCGACTTCGCATGTTCAGTCGGATCAGACGCAGCTGAACACACCGAACAGAGCAGCTCCCGAACTCGTCCGACTCTCTCCGAACGCTTCAGACGTCCGACGTCGGAGCCGGTGTGTGGGGGCCTTTAGTTTAAAACATTCAGAAAAATGAAGGACAGGTATATAAAATGTCACTACTGCTATTAATGAGTGCTGCTCTTTGACTCTTTAACAGCTCTGAGATATGACAGGTCAGTCTGTAACTGCTCCGGGTGTTGGGAGGAATTCTAACCTCAAAGAGGAACACGTCATTCCAGTGAAAACCAACTTCGGTCATTTTCCTTTTAATTGTTGAAGTGATCGAGTGTGTTATTGGCAGAGCAGACACATGCAGGACCGAGTAGAGCCAGCAGAGACTCTGGATGTCAGGATGTGTTGAACGGTTGACAGCTGGCTGCTGTGTGTGCCTCCTGTGAGTCCTGGGTGATCCGGGATGACTGGATTCTCTGTAACAGCGAGTTACATGGAAGACTGTGCTGATGACTGTAAATGAAGTAACTCAGAGCAGACAGAAGGAGGCTGTGATGATTAACCTGCTGTAAGACGAACTACCTAAACGCTCTTTAAAGCTTTTTTTGTGCTCTACATGTAAATAAATCGTCTCCTCAGATGAATTCAACACGTAAACAAACAAGAAATCCAGGAATATCTGTGTTTGTGCCCTAAAATGTATAAAACCTGCTCAGGAATGAATCCACACGCTGCTGGAGTTGGATTCGTTCTGTGCACAAATTACTTCATTTAAACGCTCTGATTGATTTTCATTCTTTCAAGCTGATAACTTTGGTGCACAAATTGATCATGTGTCATCTCAGATGAATAGAAAGAGAACAAGAAGCCGTGCACGATACTTTAAGATGCTGTTAATAACACGACGCTGTTGAGCAGCCAAGACATGTTGTTGGTTTAATCCCTCCACCTCTGAGTAATCTGAGTAATCTGAGTCCACACAGATGATCCTGTGATCAAACATGAGCAGGTTCACTGGTGGTGAACATAACTCAGCATAATGTGACCTCATGTATTTAATATATAATATATCTGTTTGACGTGTTTCAGACAGAAATGTTGAAGGTGTTTGAAAGTTTTCTTCAGGTGACGTTTCGTCTCGCTCTCAGACTTCCTTCCTCTCGCTGACTCTCTCCTGAAGTTAAATATTTGGGGATAGTGTGAGAACACAACTCGGCAGCATTGAGAATATAGTGTAATATAAAGCTTCACTGATGGGAGACGACAACAGATGTTCACATATTTTGTTCTGACTCTTCCTCAGAATTCAGTCGGCTCTGCCTCCATCTGTCCTCAGTCGCCCCCACAGCAAATACTTTACAATAGAATCCCCCAGAAATCAACCACAATGTCCATTCTTGTTGGCCAAAGAAAATGTGTTCCCTCCTTCTCTCTCACACTCACACACACACACACACACACACAGTTTCCAGCTCACACATCTGCTTTAATAGTGTCCTTAATTGCCACAGTAATTGTTGGCGGTGAACACTTGACCAAACCACAGATGCCACATAACATTTCTTCATGTTGAATTTTCAGTTTCATGTTGTGACAAAGTAGGAAACATGGTGTTCTGGTTCTGAATACCTGGTTCTGTCGCCACAAACATGGCTGGGAAATGGGCCAATGTCTTGTTAAAAACTTCGTCTGGTTTCACGCGTTTCATAGATGTTGAAACACGTGTCGCCCCAAACAAACAGTCTCCTAATGTCAGAAAAAGTGCCTGAAGAATTAGAATAACCGTGAGGAGGCTCGTCAGAAGCAGTAAAAATCGTTGACAACCCCAGTGAAATTCTTGAACCTGAAAAATCTCCTCTCTGCTGACCTCCAGTGGTTTTTGAACTTCTCAGCTGGATGCAGTGATGTTCAGTGTTCTCCAGCAGCCTGTGACATCACTGCTGTGTGAGGTTAAAGGAACATTAAATCTGCACAGGTGACGACATGAGACTGTTGTTGTGCTGAATGAATTTATGAAGACCCAGCGGGCCGCACAGAGCTGAGGGGAGTTCTGAGAGTCTGTCTGGACCTGGACAGTGTTCCAGTCTGAGATGTTATCTACAGCAGGAACCTTGTCTTCAGCCTCAGAGACGGAGCCAAGTCTGATACGCCAAGACCAGTTTCCTGTGTGGGGTCCCGAGGAAAAGGCGGGGCTCCAGTAAAGGACCTGGTCTGAGGCTGCAGCAGAGCCTGGACCAGCTGGAGAGTGAGATGTACTGATAAAAGCTAAATGCAGCCAGAAAAACAGACCTTTCTCTGAGATGCTCAGATAATCGAGGCGTCTGAAGGTTTCAGCAGCAGCGTGGCTCTCTGGTTGGTGTCAGCTGTTTGTTGCTCCACCATTTTCATTTGGACTGAAACATGTTCTGAGATGAGTTGTGATAAAAGTGGTTCAGACATCATCGGGTCGACATCGTAACGTGTCCACTGACTGCAGAACTAATTCATTCACATCAGCCTTAAATGCTAATGTTTGCATGCTAACACGCTAAACCAAGATTGTGAACTTGATAAATTGTCTTCTCACTAGACATTAACATATTAGCATGTTTAGCTTGTTAGTATGCTGATATTAGCATTCACACCACAGATGTTTGCCTCTGGCTCGTTTCCACCGTCAAGTTTCAGTTTCGGTTCTGTCCAAGTGAAATATTTGGGCCCCCGTGTGACGAAGCTCCGGTTCTGCTGAAAGACTGAATTAACCTCTCAGACCTGATATCTCTTTATGAGGTCATTCATGAGTCATTTACTGTCACTGAGCTGCAGTTCTGTGGTACTGTCACTGAGCTGCAGTTCTGTGGTACTGTCACTGAGCTGCAGTTCTGTGGTACTGTCACTGAGCTGCAGTTCTGTGGTACTGTCACTGAGCTGCAGTTCTGTGGTACTGTCACTGAGCTGCAGTTCTGTGGTACTGTCACTGAGCTGCAGTTCTGTGGTACTGTCACTGAGCTGCAGTTCTGTGGTACTGGCACACATGTAAAGCCTCCATTGCCTCCACCTCTGCAGCTCGGTGTGCCGACCAGTGGGAGGAGTGGACGGCTGGGAGGTGTTTCCTGCAGAAACCAGCCTGCACCTCCCTACAAGGCCGGAGGACTCGGGAGTTGAACGTGCAGGAGGCGCGGACGCAGAGCAGCAGATCTGTAAGTGACTCTTTACTCTTGTGCATGATGGAGAAGTGACTGCAGAGAAGCTTTGTACCAGTTTGTAATGGAGACGCAGCAGAGAGTGAAATGCATGAAGACTGTGCAGCTTTGTGTTTGTTACCTGACTCACCTTCACATCTGCAGTTTGCTTTAAAGGCTGATAATCATCTGAGTGGTCTCAGTTCAAAGCTGCTGGGGGGGAGCTTTGTTTAAAGAAACCTTAATCACCTTTAATGACGGAGGTTTGAGGTTCTGCTTTAGTTCAGTCTGAGGTTATTAACCAAAGAAAAGATTGAATTTAAGGTCAAATTCATTCAAAGTCACTTCTAAAAGCACATTTCAGCCTTTTCCTCTGTTCTAATCAATGTTTTAAGGTTGAAAAATGTGTGAAAGTATCAGTTTGATTTGTCAGCTTTAGTAAGAATTTCAAACCTTTTCATGCACATTTTAAGATCTTATATGTTTTATCTGTGAAATCTTGTGACAGAAGCCAACAGATTAAAAGTAGTTGAGTAAAAGTTTGAAGTAGGAGCAGAAATCCTCAGTAAAGCTATTTATTTATTTTTCCATAGTTTCAGGTAAAACAGAAGCGTACATTTATGATTTTCTGCAACTTTTAAGACCTTTTTTCACATCCTGGTGATGTTAAACTTTATAAAAGTCACTGACATCTTCTTTTGATGGATTACTTTGAGACAGACTGTGTGAGGGCTGCTGGAGATATTTAGTGGCTCTGCTTTCAGTTTTTTATATGATAAAAGTCTGTAAAATGCTCTCTGTCACTGTGTTGGAGCTGTAGATGACTTTACCTGCTGTCTTTAAATGAGTAGATGTAGAAAGTCTTGGCCAGAATGAGCTCAGGAAACGTCTGAGACACACTGATGGTACTGGAGCTAAAGGACCAGTCTGCTGTTTCTGCAGGAGCCGTTTCCATGTTGCCTGCAGCAGTTGAGTGTTTTCAGTATCGTTTAATCGAAGGTTGGTTGTTTTTATACAGAAAATGTCAAAAACTGTGAAAAATGAGCCTCACAACTTCCCACAACTCGAGGTGAAATGTTTCAGGTTTAGTTTTGTTCAACCAAAAGTTCCAAAAACCCAAATATTCTGTTTGATGTCCCTGTTGATTTGCAAATGTTTTAAATCTGCCTCGTCTGTCTTCAGTGCACAGTAGGAGTCTCTCACATCAGACCGTGACCGTGAAACACATGCAGACTCTTTGAACAGAGCTGCTCCTCCTCTGTTTTACTTTAAAGCAGCTCCAGTTCTGTGTTGCGTGATAAACACTGCTGAGAAATATTCGTAGGAGTAAAGTCAGAGCCAGACTGTACGGAGGTTCATTCATGACAAAAACGATTTCAAGCTGTAATCCGTCTGAAGGTTCGTGTTTGAGACGAGTCACGAGTTTACGCCTGTAAAGAGTCGATGAACATCAGCACTTAATTTGCCTCGTATTCATTTTCCATATTCACGCTGTGCGATGTGTTTCTGACCTTTAAGTTCTGCTGGTCATTTAACATTTTGTGTCGAAGCATCAGAAAGAGAATCAGTTTGTCTCATTTTTCACTAAGAATGTAGTGAAATGTAAAAGATTTTAAAGCTCACGCGCCTCGCCTGTACAAAATTATGTTCTTATATGTAAAATGTAAAAGTACACGTGCGTATTTATGAATTTATCACACGTGAAATCAGAGTTAATGTTAAACTTTTTTTGATGATGAATTTGGTCGTTAACTGAAGAATGTGTCCATTTACAAAAAAGTATATTTTACTTGTCTGAAAATGAGATGTGCCTTTTGTTGAATTTTCATCTTTGAATGTGTCTTAATGTGTGAAAGAATGAGTTTGAGAGTTTCCTCTGTTCTCCACAAAGCTTAAAGCTTCCTGCTGTTTGTGAACGATCAAAGTCAAAGTGCATCTTTTGGTCCAAAACCCAGAAACGCTTCATCCTCAAATTTAAGAAACTGGGACCAGAAAATGTTTGACGATTATTTGATCGTCAAAATAGTTGTGATAGATTTTCATTTTACGTCTAACTGAAACCTGTTCTCGAAACCCTGCTTGAAATCTGTTGCAGATTGAAATGTTGCTCCGTATTTTGTCATGACTGAGCTTCCATACTCGAGGCGCTCTGTTCAGTGTAAGTGAAAGATCTCCTCCAGCCTTCAGGGACTTCAGGGACTGAATCCACTGTCGAACCCGAGACCACCACCCAAACCCTCCCCCTCCATGTGCAGCTCATCTGGTTCTTATTCAGCTTCCACAGAAAGCATTAAGTGTTCATTACATAATCCTCTGTAGGGACTGTAAAAATGTCTCAAGTGAATTCATTTGAATTATTGTTTTCACCAGAATAACTTTCTCTGCGTCAGTGGGAGGTCCAGGTACAAACAGTCAGCGAGCAGCTCAGACAGGAACAAGATTATGAGTTCACCTGTGGATGGTTGGTTGGTTAGATGGTTGGTTAGTTGGTTAGTTGGTTGGTTGGATGGTTGATTAGATTGTTTGTTGGTTGGTTGGATGCGAACCCTTGGATGGAGGATGAGTCCTGATCCAGAGTCGGGCCTGTTAACTTTCAGTGTGTTGATCCAGATAAAGAGACGGATCCAGGAATGTTTCCTCGCTCTCGTCATGTCGTGAGATGAGGCGTTTTGGTTTATTTTGCGGGGAATGATTCATGGATCTGGGGTTTTTAGGTGGCTGGTGCCTGTGAGTGAGTACAGAAGGGGGAGTGTTGGGCCTTGGTGGAGGTATGCGCTCTACAGAGTGTCATTCTTGTTTTACTGTTGAGTTGCTGCAGAGATCTTGCAGCCTCTGATAATAACTGCTGAGCATTATTGAATCGTTTCTGTCATCTTCACTCTAATATTCCTGCCATGTGGTCTCAGTTCCATCACTCGGGTTATTAGAGGTTCTGTGGATCAGAACAGAACTCTGCAGCTGTGTGTGTTTGTTTCTCTGTACGTCGAGTCTTCGTGTTTGTTCATCGAAGAATGCTGTTTATGATTTATCGTTTCCTTCGTCTGCACAGCATCTGCTGTGTGTAGGAAACTGCCGGAGCTCATTCAGCCTCACTGTTACCTCTCTATCTCTACATCTGACAGCTAGCTGCTGTGTTAAAGGAGCAGTTCACCCAAAAATTAAGATGTAGTCGTTCCCTCCTCACCTCCAGTTTGAAAAGGCGGAATTCACACCCTCGATGTACTGCTAACACTTAAAAGTAAGCAGCTAAAGTGAAGATTTAGCTTGTTAAAGTGTGTAAAACTTCTTTTCAAACACGTTTCATCCTGCATCAATTCAGAATAAGCATATGGTTTACAAGAATCTGTATTGATAAGGTAACATGTAGATACACATCACAGTCTGTCTGTATCTTTACCTGCAGCCTGCAGCTGTCGGCTCACAAAGATCAGCTCAGGTCAAAGGTCAGCAGATGTGAACGTTCAGCTCCAGGCAGCACATACCGCACATACATCAGCACAACGTATACACAATACAGACTCACAAAGGCTGTTTATCTCTCGTAATGTGAACACGGCTCAACGGCGACTCGCTTGTTTCACAGTTAAATCCCTCTTCATCACATGTTTACACTATTATTCTCCTCTGTGTGTGTGTGTGTGTGTGTGTGTGTGTGTGTGTGTGTGTGTGTGTGTGTGTGTGTGTGTGTGTGTGTGTGTGTGTGTGTGTGTGTGTGTGTGTGTGTGTGTGTGTGTGTGTGTGTGTGTGTGTGTGTGTGTGTGTGTGTGTGACAGAAGACAGGGAGAGAGTGAAGCCTTTTTTGGTCAGAGTTTATCTTTCTAAATGTACGATCATTAGCGAGCAGAGCCAGCGGAGGCCGGAGCCAATCAGAGGATCAGATTAGGATCGGGACTGTTTCAGGATGTAGGTCCCTCCCTCAGATACGTCTGCACACTCTGGAGACTCTGAGCAGGCTGATACGACACTCAGGAACCAGTGATGGGTTCCTTCTCTGCAGGATGTGAAGAAGTACACATAAAGAAACACACAAAGTGTTGTATCAGTCTGTTCAGATGTTCTCGATGTGATTCAGGCAGAGAGATGTTACCTGTTGGACCCAACCGCTCGTAGTTTGATGTCTTCTACAACAGGTGTGATGTCATCAGTAAGGATGAGCTATAACCACTTCCTGGAACAAGAATGTGAACAAGTTCCACCTGCAGGAGGCCAGGTACTCCTACCTGCTGCTGACTGACAGCAGTGCAGTTGTCTTTAGACGTTTCTTCAGTTGATTTGAAATGACAGTAAAACAAAGCAAAAGTTTGCAAATCAATAGTTTCAGATGAAATAAAATACCTTTCAGGACGACAACGAAAGAGATCAAATAGTTACAGATAATAAAGAGGTTATGTGTCTGACTTGATGTGAACAGTCAACAGTCTTCAGCTCTGATTTACCTCAGGTGTTCAGGAAGCTCGTTACACAGGTGGAGAGCAGAGTCGCTAAATGCTGCGTTAGCTTCTATGCTAAAGTTTTTTTGATGCAGGGCTTTATCATGTCTTCATCTTCGTCTTTGTCCTCTTCTGGTTTTGTTGTTGAATGACAGGTTAGAAAACAGCTTTTAGGCCGTTAGCGCCTGGCAACAAGGCAACAAGGCAACAAGACAACTAGACAACTAGACAACAAGGCAACAGATATGACATGTTCAGAAAACTTGTCCATGTATGTGAGCATCAGTGAGACGTGCGAGCAGCTGAGCAGGTGTGATGGTGGGACTGTAAACTGAACATACCAAATGTGGAGTCTGTTAAGAGTACCAGTGTAAACAGGAGACCACACACACACACACACACACACACACACACACACACACACACACACACAGGGTTTCATCTGGCTGATAGCTGATGTATAATTTCCTGTTTATCTGGTCTCTGGGTGGAACTTAGTCTCAGATCAGGAAGTCACTTTGGTTCTGTATACACATCTCAAACTGAAAAAAGAACTGCCTTCAGAGTCGACTGAATATTCTGTTTATTGATCGTCAGTAGAAGAAGAATCAGGAGAGCAGATATTAGTATGTGTACTAACACTTCCTCAGAAGTAGGAACAGTGACTGTATTCATGAATGGAAGTGATACTTCAGCAGCATCAGTCAGGTATTAGACGTTTAAATAATGTTTGTACTGAAGTTCAGGTGCAGTAATAGTACTTCCAGTAGTATCAGTTATAGAAGCTGTTATAGTGGATCAGAAGTTATGATATCAGGTTTAAAATATGACTTTAGTGAAAGTGAAAGTCACTCAGATGAAGAGTTCTGATATTCAGCATGTTTTTACATCTGATTAAGTTAACAAAGTACAGTCATTTAAAATATCTGCAAAGTAACGAGTCACTAAAGTAAATCAACGAAGTCAGTGGAGTAAAAAGTACAATATATTCCTCCAGAATATAGTCAAGTACAAAGTGCAGGACATGGAAATACTCGAGTACTAGTACATCGTGTCAGACAGCAGCAGTGAACAGACTGTCTGTCAGTATCTGTGAGCTCTGTGCAGACGTCTCTATTCACTCACGTCGCTGGTGCTCTGTGGACGGTACCAGCGATGTTCTGGTGGTTCTGATCACCTGCTGCAGAGCCGTGATGGACCACGGCAGCTTGTGATGTTTCCAGTCAGGATGCTTCGTGTTGCTCCTCTGTGAGCTGACCGGTTTGTTCTCTGTGCACCGCCCTGCAGGATCGTTGACCTCCTCGTGGTCTGAACTCTCATCGTTAGTTGTAAAAGAAGCGTTCGTGGTTCAGGAAGCGACTGGTTGCATCAGTTACAGTAGTTGTGTTCACAGCTCAGACGCAGCAGGACTCCTGCAGCAGGTTTAGAGTGAGTGTTCATGGCGTCGTTCTTCTTCTCTCCTCCAGGATCATCAGGCTGTCGGGGCGTCCTGCTGAAGTGAATCTGTGCCAGGTATCACATTACCGCCTCGGTCCATCACTAACACTCTGACACTCCCAGCTGTGAGACGCTGAGGCCTGAACCCTGTGACAGATGTTTGGTTTCTCTCTCCTCCTCTGGGGCTCAGTGCAGTTCAATTCATCACCACAACAGGCTTTCGCTGTATAACAAGACGTGCACCCGACACTTAAAATCAGCCATAAAACCTCCCGTGTTTGATGAACGTGTCACTTCGGGCTCTTGGATGTTACTTTTCTTGTTCTCTTGTGCTTTAATCTGTCCGGGAGGCTCTAACCTCGTCTCGTTACGGCCTCGGTGATGAGTTTTGTGGGTTTTTAACGCTCACAGTGGAATTTAATCTGTAACTGAAGCTGCTGTTGGTGGTTTCTTGAGTTAGAGGTTTTTTCATGGAAAGTGTGGATTCGTGGTTCAGCAGAGAGCCGTTTGGTTCGAGCCGCAGCCATAATGACAAAATTAGCTTTGACTTTCTCCAGGATGTTTCTGCCTTCTTGATCTGTTGATGAAACCCTTGATGAGGAATTTCCTGCAGATACAATCTGACTTAAGAGTCTCAGTTCTTTTAAAGAAGCAGTTCCCCCCAAAATAAAGAAAACTCAGTCATTGTAGTCGTTGATTTAAAACGGAAAAACAACTGAAAAATCATCAGACGGCTTCACACGGCTCACCGAGCGAACCTGAAGCATCTACCCCGTCAGAGGTGGCTGTGTGAGGGTGGAGATACCGTCTTTACAACTCAGTTTGGGGTCTGGGATCAGCTATTTCTCATCACTCTCTTTAACGTTAGCTGGGCAGCGCTCCTCTTCTTCACCTTCACGAGAGACTCGACCCAGAAACCAACAAGCTGCAGATCAACAACATACAAAGTCAGAATGCCGACCAAATCTAATGAATCTTTTGCGCGTCACCGACCACATTCCTGTTTTTATCATCAGGTTCACAGTGTTCAGACTGACTGAATCCAGACTAAACAAATCAAACGGAGCTTCACATTGATTCTGACAGAATAGAACTGGTTCTTTGACAAACTGTAGCGACACACACGGTTCACTCAGCTTCTCTTCTGTCTCCCCCGCTGGGATCAGATGAAGGATTTCTGATTCTGATTCAGGCCTGAAGGGGTGAAATGTGCAGGGAGGTAATTTTCCACATTAAAAAAGGAAAATTGTGGAAAAACAAACATTTTGTGCAACGGAAAGATTTTTCTCTCCTCTAATCAGTCGTTGACTCTCCAGTTGTCTCGAGACGTAACTCAGTGTTCAGAGTCTGTGATCGTTTAATCAGACTGAGGATTGATTTAATGCGACCAGTGAAAAAGCAGACGAACGTCTGAGCGGCAGGTTTCTTTTCATTAATCAACCTTCATCATACTTTATGATTTCTTCTACTAAAGTGTCCTGAGCTGATTCAAACCCAGGAATCAAAAAGTTTCCCTGCAATTAGAATAAATGTTTTTCACAAGGCGTAGCTTCAGTTGATCTGGAGTTTTATCACCCTGCAGCAGGTTTCAGTTTGCTGCACGTCAGCTTTGTTATTGTTCTCAATTAATCTTAAAATGAATCTGAAAGACCTTCAGCTCACTGAGGTGTGAATCTGCACTGACTTCACTATTTGATCTGATTATGATTCACCTGTCAGCCGCTCTGGATGTGAAGCATCCTCAGTCTGAACTCCCTTTTTATTCAGAAAGTCCTTTAAAACAGTCGACAATATGAAATACCAGTATCTGTGTGGCCACCTCAGAACTTCAACATGTTTCCTCCATTCATACCGGATCTCTTGGGCTCGCTGTATTTTAATGGCTGCAAACTTTTGGCTCACGTGTCTCCTCAGGTTTGTTGTGTTGTTGTAGTGTTTAATTGCTTTATAGGCTGATTTTAAACACAGCGTACGTCTGGTCCAATTTGTGCTTTCCAGCAGGTTCATTAAATCTGAAAAATCCCCCCTAAGTCTGGCGCCACCAAGCCGCCCAGTTAAAGTAATCTTGACCTGATGTCCACCCACAGTTCAGTTCAGGACTCGACGCTGCCACATGAACCAGAAAATCAACAATCAGGCTGCAAACTCCTGATCGTGTTCCGTCTCTGCAGCGATGCATCTTTGGATCGAGACATTTCGACACCTCTAATAGGAAACAGAAAGCAGCAAATAAGGTCTCTTAAAGATGCATCTGCATTTAATGTTTAATTTAAAGTGAGAGTCCTCAGACGTGTGACCTCCTGGAGAGCCGGCTGTTAAATGATGCTGTTGTTCCTGTCGTTGCTAAGATTGCGCTCTCTCTGAGCTTTAAATCGTCTTTACCTTGGACGCAGAATGAAACAGACTCGCTCTGTTCTGGGACTCTGGACCGAGCAGCGACAGTTTCATAAACAGGTTCAGACATGTTGAGGGTTTGTCCTCCGTCAGCCTGCGCTGCGTTAACAGCAGACCGTTAAACACTTCACTAGCTGTCTGTGGAGACCAACATGTTTTACTGAAGCCCTGAGGTGCTCACCGCTAACTCTGAGAAACCGCAAGTATTCTCAATCAGAGAGCTCCGGTTTCTTCGTCTGCACGGCTGAATGAGCAGATAACGAGAGCAGGAACGGTCCACGGGTTGATTTCACTGAGTGAATGTGTTCAGACTGTCGGAGGAGATAATTGTTATTCTGTGTAGTTTCAAGCCTTTTTAAAAGGTTTCTTTTCAAACTCAATAAATATTCCTTCCCTGGTTTAAAGCAGCTCAGGCGCAGTAAAGCTGAGTGATGTGGTTAGCCTCAGCATCTTAACAGGACGACGCTGCCAGACACTCGAGCTGGATGCAGGTCGGATCTCTGATGGGTTTCATCTGCTCTGGCAGCCATGTTGGCAGTCCCGTCTGTGAACTAATCACCTCTCACACATGATCAGTGATGTGTTTCTTTGGGACGGTGTCCACTTGTCCATCTGGATGTCAACACTTCGGCTGACTAACGTGTCCGTCCGCTCAGCTGGCCTTCAGCATCTGGCCACGAACAGGCAGGATCAGCACACCAGCTCACGTCTCAAGTGGAATCATCTCAGATATCAGATTCCTTCAGTCACTCTCCCCTTGATTCCCGTCGACTGATATTTACAAGGCCGAAAATATAAACCTTTGTCCAAATTTATAAAAAAGTACAATTAACTCAAGTGCTGCTCTGTCTCCTCATACTTCCTCTCCACTACATAGATCTGATAAAGTTACTTGCAGATTCATATTATTTCATTGTTTATAGACTATTAACTGTGACGTGTTACCGATCAGGTCGTGTTGTTGGCAGGACGAGAGGATGAAGCATCAGAGCAAACGTGTTTTTAAATTTTTAGATTAGTTTATTTTATCAGCAGTCTGACAGAAAAGTCATCGATAGCTCAGTAATACGCTGCTTTCAGAGTCGACCTGCGAGGGCTGAGAGTCGAACACCAGCAAACAGACGCATCATCCACAACATGATGTGTGTATTGATAATATAAACAGCTACACACATGGGTATCATACCCTGGTAGTATTTATATTTATCTCCACACTCTGAAAGCGTCGGTGGCTCAGGAGGTGCTGGAGGCTCTGGAGGTGCTGGAGGCTCAGGAGGCTCTGGAGGCTCTGGAGGCTCTGGAGGCTCTGGAGGCTCTGGAGGCTCTGGAGGTGCTGGAGGCTCTGGAGGCTCTGGAGGCTCTGGAGGCTCTGGAGGTGCTGGAGGCTCTGGAGGCTCTGGAGGCGCTGGAGGCTCTGGAGGCTCTGGAGGCTCTGGAGGCGGAGCTCGCTGTGTGATGCAGAGACGTTGTGTTTCTCAGTCGGGCTGGTTTCCATCAGCTCTGGACTCTATATGTAAAAATAACAAGCTGCTCTGTTTAGATTAAGCGGAGCACAAACATCTGCCTTTCAAACAGTGCAATCACCGACTGTAAATCACCGGGGAGCGAGGAATATCCACAGCGCTGGTGTTTTGTAATCTAAGGCGCCGGGGGCCTCGTCCGGGGCCCCGGGGAGGCTGGTGTCCTCGGTGTTTGACGTTACAGCATACAGCTCAGATTTATGGACCTTCAAAAGCTGCAGAACCAACACATGGAAGTGTTTTCAGCTGAGTGCAGACTTACATCACACTGATTATCAGGCATTCACAGTTCCTGCGCTCTGACCGACCTCCATGTTGCTGCCGGCAGATCAGTGAACCTTCACCTTGGCGTCCATGTTTGTCAGCGAAGAGACCTCAGCTCCGTGACACCACTGGAGAACCTTCAGCCTTCTCACGGTGAGGACCGTGTGGACTCATGACGGTGTTGATCCCACAGGTTCTGGTTCTCTGATGGGGTCGAGGTCAGGACTCTGTGCAGCTCAGCCAAAGTATTCTACAGCAAACTGTATGAAATAAATATAAATCGACAGGAAGGAGACGAATGTGAAAATGAAGAAACAGGAACCGTCTCGTGTTCCTTATTGCGAATCCCCCAACAGTTTGAAGAATGTCTGGAGAGACCTGGCTGTGGTCCCTCTGACGGACCAGTGTTGGTCGCTGGGTTGGGGTCAGGACGGGTTGAAGAGTCGGAGCCAATCGTAGACAGACTGGGAATACAGCTGAAAATAAATCCTGCAGGGAACCAGAACAGTGACACGACATCAGATGAAGACTTTGACTGGAGCTGAGAGGTCCAAACCAGGAGAACAGTTTGTCAGCATGTGGCTGATGCTGCTGGAATATGTCTGTGTGAAACAGCTGCAGAGCTCAGACGAGGGATCAAGTGACAAAACAAGGGACTTATTGATCCAGAATCACAATTTGTCTGAAGCCATCAGAGGAGCAGCTTGTTGTCTCTTCAGACACATGAATGCGATCAGAGGCGCTCAGACGTGGAGACGAAACACACGACTGTTCGAACATGTGCTCACAAGATGTGAATCTGACGGTCGAGGTCGCCTCGTCCAGGGTCGGGCTTAATTGCGGAGCCGGCGGCAGATCTGCCGTCCTGGTGGGTCCGAGAGCAGATTACAGTGCCGACAGCTGATGAGAGCAGCTGTGAGCTCCGATTGTTATTCCCTTTTTTATGTGTTTTTCTTGTTTGTGAAATTTTTAACAGCGTGATTGTTGTGATCTTTTGGGGAAGTCGCTCACAGCTCACAGTAAAACGCATCGTTCCAGCCAAACTCATCAAACACATTCCAGCAGTGGAGGAAATCTCTGAAGCAGCAGTCTGAAGCAGTCCTGGTTCCTCCGCCGCTCCTCTGGACGCTCAGAGTCCTGATTGCTTACAGCTTTTGGAAGATTGCTGCTATAAAACATATTTGGATGTGGGTGGTGGGCGGGTGGAGGATTTTGAAACCACGATAATTGGAGGACCTGATTTTAATTTAATGTTAGTTTTCGTCACATTTCAGTCGTGCGATGGTTCAGTTTTATTCCAGTCAGCAAAAACTTTGCAAAACATTTAAGTTCACTCTTCATCATTATTGACTTTTTAATATTTTCCTTACAGCAGACTTGTGCAGACGTCTGTTTTTCTCTTCATGACTCCTGATCTCTGGATCTGTTAGTGATTCCTTGTCATTCGTTTGTTCACCGGCTCCGACCCGTTTAATCAAGAACCGATCTCTTTGTTTCTCCGTCTGTGTGAAGAGCAGAGGAAGGACAGAAGTATGTTTGATTATGGATACATTCGGCCTATAAAGCTGTTTGTTGCATTATCTTAAATTACTGGCAGTGAAAAAGTGTTTCTAGACAGTAAGATTAATACTAAATATATATGTTAGCTGTAAAATCACAGCTGAATTCAAACTGGACGCTCTGTCTCTCTGGTCACGGCGCTGTTCTGATGCTCTGGTTGGGTTTAGGGGTCAGAAAACTTCATGATTTGGATTAAAATGTGTGTTTCAGTGGAGACGATCTGACGTCCTGTGAAAAAACTGCTGGTCGCCACAAAATCAGTCAGTTGTCCCCAGTTTATGCTAAGAATATCCCGTGGTGTGACTCTGCGGTGGGACGTCCAGCGGCCTGGTTCTGAGCCATGTTATTCTTGGAATGAAGAGTTGGACCGAGTGAAGCTTTCTCTCATCTGAATCTTCATTGAATCTATTTGTTTTCAGCTCTTGGATAAAGTCCAGAGTGACTGAAACCCAAAGACTGAGCGGAGATCTGTGCTTTTTGTTGGCGTAGAGAACAAAGGAGCTGCAGCTGCGGGTGGCAGCATCATTAATACAGAAATGGATCATATAGTCAGCGTGTAGACAGAACCTGGACCATCCTCCGACACGTTCTGGTCCGGTTCTGGAGTTTCTGAAACTGAGGAGGAAAATGCACTTAAGAACAATTAAGTCCCCACAAATATGTAACTTCCTGTTTATGAGAGAGTAAAACTTCACCTGCTGACCCTTTTAAAAGATCAAACGGACCCAGTGACGCTCAGCCGACCCGTCTGGGTTTCTACAGAACAGAGACAGAAAGAAAGAACAGAAAGGTGAATCTGCGTTCTGGTGAATGTCAACAGAAGCAACAAGATGATGATGATGATGATGATGATGATGTGGTAAAGTTGGACATCTGGAAACACTGTGACTGTGTGTGAGTCCACCTCGCCTCGTCAGAACACGGTCCGATCCGAGACGTTGTGGTGGAGACGGGTCTCTGCGGGCACAACAGTCTGATAACACGTTGTGTTGCAGCCAGAGTCCCATTTCCTCTTCCTGTGAGCAGACATTAGCCGGACGCAGCCTTAAACCGAGCTGGATCAGCCTGGCTCTTATTCTGACTCTCTTCCTCCCTGGGGCGGTCCAAACGGCCCGGTTGGATGGTTGAGTCCGCTGCTCTTAATCCAGAACAGCTGCTTCCTTCTCCGGTGACGGTGACAGTGTTTCTGTACGTGTTTCAGCAGCAGAGCCCAAAAACTATAGTGAAAACAACCAAAAATGAGTTGCAATAGCAATTATAGAAGGGACGAATGTAGAGTTCTGTCAGAACCAGGAGGACGGTTATCAGGTGAAGATGGACTGTTTACGTTCTGTTGGAGAGTTCAGTTCTGGTTTAGCTTCCAGCTCCTCGTTCAAACTATCTACCAAACATTCATGACTGCAGTTCTGCTGTGAAGCCGCAGACACACAGAACTCTGACCTCAGAGCAGGTTCTGACCCGAGGGATCCATCGTGCTGGAGAAGCTGCTGAACAAAGTGAAACATTCCTTTCCAAAGAACAATTGACTGCCTGTTAACAAACTCTGATTTTCCCTCCTGGAACTTTTTGGATCAACTCGCAAACCGTAAATGAGAGCGAGACCTCACAGCGAGTCGTTACGCAAAACAGAGAAGATCTTTAGTTTCTTCGTGATGTTGACTTATTGTTTGAACCCTATGATCTTCTCCTGAACAGAACCAACTAGTTCTGTTTCCTAAACCTGAACAAACTGACTGAAAATAATACAAAACACCTAAAAAGAATAAAAAAGATAAATTCACTCGGTCTTAAAATTTAAAAAGGCAGCGAGATTTCACAGGGAACACAGACGCTGGTCTCCTGGGTCAGAGTCCAGCGTCTCAGGTTTCATGAGTTGGACTTCTCACCGCGGGTCACCTGACCTCTGAAGGCCAACTTCTCCCAGAGCCCAAAAGAACCCTAAAGATCTCATCACGTCAGTGTCCTTGAACACAGGTGTGAAACCAGATATACATGTTTTAAGAAAACAAACGCTGAGACGCTCACAGAGCTTTCTGAAGTGTCTTCCTCCTCCTTCAGAACGTCTCCCATCTGGGTTCAGAACCACGTATTCTGTGAGTTCTCCACCAGCTGCAGCAGCTCATCAATAACTCTGCACGAAGCCAACGAGCTTCTGATCCAGCTGCTTTGTACGGAGGACAGTTTTACTCTTTGGGATCGCTGCATCAGTCGATCCATCACATGTAGGACTGTGAGACGATGATGCCAGAGGCTGAGTGTGAAGGACAAACGGAGCTCCGCCCCTTTTCACATCTGTGCACAGCTGCTGAGGAACCAGACCGTCAGGATCCGAAAAGTCCCGACTGATTCTGAACAGAGAACCGAGCCAAAGAGCTTCAGCTTCATCAGAATCAGACGCAGTGTCACAAGTCTCAGCATCTTAGCAGATCTCTGGAATATTTTTTGAATATGATTTGAACGTCTCCGACCCATCAGGACATAAAACCAACGATCTGTTGATCCTTACTGATCCAGATCTGGTGGTCCGACAGCAGCAGAACCGTCAGTGCAGGAAAATCATGTTCAGATCGTAGATTTATAACATCAGGATGGTCACTTTCATGAAGTAATCAGCTGTAGGTGATGCAGACCTCCGGAGAAGCGGCCCGTCCTACAAGCCTGACTTCAGTTTGGACCGGCGCTCTAAACAAAGAGGCCCCTCGATGTTTAACATCAAAAGCTTCGTATACGGCTGAACCGGACGGAGCCGCTCAAACATTAGTGGGGGAGCGCGGAGGTCCGTGTAAATAGATGTGGGTGAGTGGCCGATGCAGCGACCCTCCTCTCAATCAGCCGTCAGCGAGCGCTCGCCTCTGATTACCTTCACATGCTTCACATTAGAGCGAACCCCGTTTCCCTCCGCTCGCCGGCCTCAGCCGCTTGGCAGGTGATTAAACACAGACCTGAAACATGTTTGTGGGGGCGGGGAGGACGTGCACACACACACACACACACACACACACACACACACACACACACACACACACACACACACACACACACACACACACTCACAGTGTGCTGGTTACTGTCACTTTTCTGAGCTGCCTTCACACTCGGAGGCCTGAAGGGGAGACGACTTTCATTTTTCAAGAAATCCCCTCAAACAGAGTCCAGCTCAGGGTCTTTGAATTCTTTAGTCGTTGGTATGAAACCAGCAGAGACGTGCTGGAAGCTTAAAACTGGAAACATCTGCTTCCAAATCTTTTGTATTTCTGTTCTGGAGGACGGCGTCTCAACAGAATCACGGTACATTAGGAGAAACGCTGAGCATCAGCCTCAGTGAAGTGCAGAGAGGAGGAGGAGGAGTGAAGAAGAAAACAGAGACGTGGAGTTTGTTTCCACTGGGCGAACTGTTCTGTGTGTGTTGGACTCAGTCAACATTGAACCTTTTGATTTACAGCATGTGAATGTACAAACTGATTCCATCAAAGATCAGAGCGCATGATGAACAGATTTCATCGGTCGGAGGCCGACAGGCTGCAGCTTAAAGTCGCTCCAGCCGGCGTCACTTCTACACTTTCTCTCTCAGACGGGCGTCTGTTAACAGTTTCCATCTCGACCAGATTGTCACTCAGGCGAGATCAACTTTCATTAGCATGAATACAGTTACCATGGATCTCCAACATGACTTCTTGTGGAGTACTGAGGAGCTGCAGAGTTTGTTGGTGTCAAACTGTAACCTGTGCTTCACCTTTACTGCCGCCAGGAAACAGACATCGATCGGCCAATATGTTTCTAACATCAGGGAGTAAATGATTCTGGTATTGATAAATCAGCTCATACGTAAACATTGTTTTGCAGTGATCCTTCAGATGTGGTAATCCTTTAAAGGTCTCGTCACATCAGTGCTCATTCGCAAACTCCAACCCCCGAATTCATGGTGCACGTTCCCATGACGACGACACCGGGCTAGCTGCTGACCCAAATATTGCAACATGACACAACAGTACGGGCCAATCGGTTCTGTGAAGCATTAACACACTCGAGCAGAAACACGGCGACCTCTGCCTCCGTCTTCAGCTCTTTCTACTCTCCACCTCTGAGTCTTATACACCAGCACGTGGAAACCTTATTGTCTGAAATGACATCAGAGCGGAAACAGGAAACTTCACTGATTATAAATCACCCAAAGGATCGTCGTCTGTCGTCAGCCGATCAATATATCAGTCGGGCTGTAAATACGAAGATGCCTGGGATGTTTTATAACTATTAAATGTATAATATAAAATGGACTGTTTCACAGCACTGATGACATTTTGGACATTACAAGTGTTTAATAAACACATTTGAGGGATCATTGAAGACAAATGTGTCTGTAAATATTGATCAGGCTTTATTTACTCCCTAATGTCCGTATTGGGCACAAACGTTGAGTGTTGATCAGATCTCCTGCAGGAACACCTGCAGGGTGTCGTCTGCTGTCACGTTATCATCATGAAGTTTCTGCCTCGTAAATCATTTTTCTTCGGACTCTTTGGACGGCGTCAGTCTGCTGGTGACCGTGCAGCATCTGTGTCCCTGTGTCTAGTTGGAGGCAGATGTTTTTCTCACACACCAGTATATTAAATGGTAATGTGTCTTTGAATGTAACTCCCCGGCTCTTCTTCGTCCCCGCGTGATGATCTGAGTCCCGGAAGAGAGCGAGAGAGCGACAGGTGGTCGGAGGCAGCGTGAAGCTCCCGCGTCCGCACATCAGAGAGACAACACGGCGAGCAGCAGCACCGACGGACTCGCACGATGTTTAAAACACTTTGTGATGTGGTCGGACTGTCTGCTGCCCGCGGACGGCAGGAAATGGCACTATTAGGCTGTAAGCAGAGCCAGCTGGTGTGGAGAGGACGGCTTCGGCTCCTCTGGCTCTGTCGTTTGGCTGAAATGGTTTGAATCGAATTCGGTTCCCGGAGCGGTCGGCTTCTCTGGAACTGCAGGCGAAGCCGAGAGGGAACGTCAGCACGTTGAGTGAGTTATGAAGTTTGGCGCAGTGTCGGCGTCAGATGCAGAAACGATTTGTTTCCAGTCCAGAAACACGAGGAGTGTGAGGAGGATCTCCCGTTTATATCTGCACCATCTCCCCTTATTAGTGTGTTTAATAAACATGAGGATGGATCTGATAAACAGGAAGTGGCAGCTGCACGGCTGCAGCAACCAGGCAGCTCTGTGGAGAAAACATCTTTTTCTCTTTTTGTCAAAGTCAGCAATATTTTTTAGATAGAATCTCATTTTCATTTGAATGTTTCTGTGGTGAATCAGGACGCCAGAGAAGCTTTATCACTGAGCTGCTCCAAATAAAACACTTGAATTCATTAATCTCAGGAGCAACAAATGAAAACGAGCCCGGATTAAGAATCTGATCAGGCTCAAAGAGCTGTGTTCGAGTCTTTATTCAAACCTTTATTTAAAGGAGCAGTCTGTAGTTTAGCTGAAGAAATGTTAACGAGCAGAGAAAGATCCTCACTGGCTGATAAACAAACTGAATAATCAAACTCTCTTTGTGTCCATGACTGAATAAACAAACTGATCTTAAAGGACAACACAGTTTATACTGTGTTACTCTGTTTATATGTGGCGGACCCTGCCACCTCTCTAGCTTCACACAGTGTTCTGGGACCTTATTCTCCTCTGAGAGCAGCTGGTTGATTCACTGATGGAATAAAGTTTGTATTATTACCTCATTAATATTGTGAATATTAAAATTCAGAGTTTGGATTCTCAGAAGCTACGTAATGCCCCTTTAAAGGTAGAATCAGTAGGATTTGTCCCAGCTGGTCCTAAACGCACCACAAACACAGCTGATTGAGTCTCATTTTGTGTTGCAAGTACAGTAACAGAGTATTTGTACTGTCTCTGTGTTTGAAGAGTTAGTATCACTTGTATCACGGCCTGTCTGACCTGGTGGTTAATATCCTCTGTGTTCTGTCTGATACCTCCCAAACACACACACACACACACACACACACACACACACACACACACACACACACACACACACACACACACACACACACACGGTCACACACACACACACACACACACGGTCACACACACACACACACACACACACACACACACACACACACACACACACACACACACACACTCACACACAGTCCAAACATGATCTCCTCTCTCTGCTGGAGTCCAGACGAGCTTGGCAGCATCACTCGGTTCACGTGATGATTTACTCAGCTCGGTCCCTCCGCTGCAGTTGTGGTCTCCCGTCGCTGTGAGGAAATAAACTCATGGCAGCGTGCAGAGTCACATCACTTCAACAATTACAGAAAACGCCCACGTTACACAATCCTCGCTCGTCAGATTGTGACTGTCACCTGTGGAAATCACTGGGCGGGTCTGATTTTAGTCAGAGGGGTTTAACTTTATTTACATCCATGTCAACTGAGTTATCGATTCAAATGAAAATCCAGATGGTTTTTCGATTTTAAGAGGTTTGTACGAGGGGTCGATACCGATTATAAGAAATCATGGAGACTGAAAACTGGACTCGATATTTATTTGCCGTAAAAACTTAAAAAACCTTAACGTCAGGTTCATTCAGTCGCTGGTTCTCAATTCTCAGTACAAGTTACTGAAGAACAAAGAAGGAGGCGCTTCACTTCGGTTTTTCCTTTTTCTGCTGCATTTATTTGATAAATTGAGTTTCTGGTTACTTCAGATTCACATCATTCAGAGTTTGAAGGTTATAGATTGTGACGTGTTACCAATCGGACAGTGTTGACGCCGCATCATGAACCAGAACCACAGCAGAACTTTTTAAAGGAGTTTATTTAAAATCACAGATAATTGGAAAAAATGCTGAATATCAGCCCCGATAATCAGCCAGACTGATGATCAATATATTCTTTATGTAGTTCCCCTTTAAAAACTCCTGATTGATTAGCTTCCATTAGAGTATTGATTGAATAAAGGATGAGTTTGGACCTTCACTGTGAGATATCTGTAAGCTTCTGCAAATGTTTTTCACCCACTAAAGTCGTCTTAGTTGATGCAGAAAGCCTCTTAAAAACAACTGAAAATACTAAAATACAAAGTAAAACTCCTGATGGACGTTATATTATACATTCATTTGCAACTGTAAATATTTTTAAATCATTCATCTGAAAGTTTTAATGTGTAAACTCAGGGAAAAGACCCTTAAAATCTATAATCATGTATGATCCATGAAGTGAAGATGTTTACGAGGCGTTGTGATGGAGTATTTTCTATAAGGTGGGACAGTAACTCTCCTCCCTCTGCGAGCTGCGGTGTGTCTCCATTAGCCACACATGCTAATGTCAAGCTAATGCTTTGCTTTGTTTTGGTAAATTCCTCTTTTACAGTCACATTCCCCAAAACATCAGAGCTGTTTGTTGGCGGTTTTTAAACCAAACGTACTGAAGTTCAGAGTCGCGGCCTGTTTTTCTGTCTGTAAAGTTAATTGCAGGATGATTTTGCTGCCCTCCCCCCTGCTGTCAGGCTGCCGTCCAGATGGGAAACACATTTCATTTATGGCCGTTTTGTCTTTGTGTTGTAGGACGAGAGAAACCGGAGAGCCATTCCAGCATGGAGGGGAGGCGGGGTCTTCTCCTCAGCCTCATCATGGCAGCCTGTTTCTACGGCAACGCCGCTCAGAAGACAGGTGGGTATGATTACGCCGACCGTGACTCAACTTCCTGCATACCAGCACATAAAGGATCAGGGCAAACGTGCCTCTGCACTTCAGCATTACATCAACCTTAACATCTGTACAACCAGTTTATACGATCTGTGCATGTATAGAGCCACACACACACACACACACACACACACACACACACACACACACACACACACACACACACACACACAGTGTACATGCCAACACACACGATCCAGAGCAGATGTGTTTTGCAGTATTGCTCATTATGTTACTAACCCTGCATGTGTTTGCTGCATGTGGATACGATGCATTCATTAGTTCCCAGAATCACGAGCTCAGCTGCTTCGATCACCAGAAAACATCCATATGATCTGTGTTTTCCAACCTGCTGCCAGACTGAATGTTGATGTTGACAACATTCCTGAAAAAAAAACATGTTTTTTAAAAGTATCTGCCTACGTGACGACTCAGGAGAGAAGGAGGCTGTAAAGCGGTGCAGGATCAAAGGGTCACAGGTGGAACTTTATCTTCAGAGGTGTGATATGTAAGAACTGGACACCTGTTGAATTCATACTCCAAACAGTCAGGGCGGCATATCACCAGATGTTCTCGCTCTTCTGCTAATTGAAATATGAAAAACAGAATTCTGAACCAAAATAAACACTTCGGTGTGGATTTTGGATGTTTTCAGTCCATTAGTCTGGAAGAAGAAATGTTGTGGAAGCAAAACGGCCCCAAATATCAAAGTTTTATCAGTTAATAAAAAAATTGTTTTTCACCTAAAGTGTCTCCCAGATGAATGATGATGAGGGTTTGGCAAAAGAAACAAATGCTTGGTCAAGGAAATTAATTGAAGGTCTGTCATGGGCTGGAAAATCTCCTCTCTTGCATGAAAGCACAATATTTTCACCAGAGACGCTGAATCTCTGTTGAAAGTATATTCGGTAACTGTAGGAACACAGATCTGAACCTCTTAAATCACATGAATGTAAAGGTTTAGATCTGGTAGTGAACTTCTGTAGATCAGCACTTTGCTCCATCGATTCTGTCTGAGGGAAGTGATCACCTGCTGTAAGCCACGCAGCTTTGTTTCATTTTCCTCACGCGTTTGCATCCACCTGAAGGTAAGTGCTGTCAGAGCGCTTCTGTCCACAAGCTGCCCCACAACCTGGCAACCAGCCGCTCTTTTTATTTTCTTCTGGCTTGCACACAACACGAGCTACCCACCACTTCTTTCTGTAAATCATCACGCTGCCACTCTCCACCTCTGGCTGGCTCGCTGTCTGAGAACCAAGAACTGCTCGAGTAGTAAGAGCTTCCCTCGCAGCACCTGTGACCTCCCCGTGACTTCACAACCTTCCTCCTCAGTCTGCACTCAAGAGGCCGTCGCGGACATCGTCTTCCTGGTCGACGGGTCCTGGAGCATCGGCACTGAGAACTTCGAGCAGATCCGTCGGTTTCTGTACACGCTGGTCAACAGCTTCGACATCGGGCCCAGTCATGTCCGCATCGGGCTGGTCCAGTACAGCACCACCCCACGCACCGAGTTCCTGCTCAACACCCATCAGAACAAGAAAGACATCCTCCAGTACATCAACAGGTTGCCTTACATGGGGGGCGGCACCCACACGGGCCAAGGCTTGGACTTCATGCTGAACGAGCACTTTGTGGAGAAGGCGGGAAGCCGGGCTCGCCAGAATGTGCCGCAGATCGCCGTGGTGATCACTGATGGCAAATCTCAAGACAACGTGGAGTCCTACGCCCAGAATCTGAAGAGGAAAGGAATCGTTGTGTACGCAATCGGCATCAAAGACGCAGACGAAGCGGAGCTGAAAGAGATTGCGAACGCGCCGCACACTCAGCACGTCTACAGCGTGTCCAACTTCGCAGCGCTGCAGGGAATTTCTCAGAGCATCGTCCAGACGCTTTGCACAACTGTAGAGGAAGTCAAACGGCAGCTCCTGCAGTTGTCTCCAGGTAATGTGGGTCGTACCATCACACAGTCAGTGGTGATCTAGTGATCTGACTGCAGTATTACTTGTGTACAAATGATGACAGAGCACTTTGCATTCTGAACACTTTATGGATTTGTTGTCTTTGCTGGCTTCGAGGTTCCCATTAAACAGGGAGCTGTTCCCTTCGGCATAGTTACAGGTTTCCTGTAAAGATGGGCAGTTGGGGAGCGACTTGTAGTGGATATTGATTAGCATTTACAGAAACCAATACTGTTGAATGTGCCTTAGACCCACCGCCATAGAGCCCCTGGAGGTCGTTTACTTGCCGGGTTCGGCTCCTGACAGCCGGAGGATGAATCAGCGAATTGAGTGGTGCAGGGATGACGTATTTCTGAAAGCCAGCATCGCCCTACACTCTTCGAAAGAAAAGTTCTAAGTAGAACCATATAAGGTTCTTCGGCTTGTCCTCATAGGAGAACCCTTTTTGGCTCCAGGTAGAACCTTTTATAAAGGTGGAGGGTTCTACCTAGAACCCAACATAAAGGGTTATACCTAGAACTGTGTGTGTAAGGTTCCACCCAGAACTCCCCATGAGAGGTTCTACAAAGAACCCACACAGGATCTTATACCCATGCTTTCAACAATCCCTGAAGAACTCTTTCTCCAAAAAAGGGTTCTCTGGATCAAAATAGTTCTTACTGGAACCGTTAGTGTTACCAAGAACCCTTTTAAAACTGTTTCCTCGAGAAAAGGGTTTTTCAGAAGCAAATGGTTCCAGGTAGAACCTCAGCCCTTGTAGAAGGTAGTTCCCTCTGCTAAAAGCCTGCGGTATTATTGATTTGGATTTTGGAATATCGACGAGTCTCCGTGTTCGCTGTGAGGACGTTTAATGTCCCCGACAACCTCTGGAGTCTCATTCAGACACTTGTTAGCAACCGCTAACTGTTTTTAACTCATGAAGAGCTTCATAATTAAACTGTGGGACATTTAATGATGATTTATGTTGGAGAACAAAACGTGTAAATATCTTCAGCCCTTCACTTTGAGACAAGGGAACCGGACGTGCTAACATGCTAACTGTTTTCTGGGGTGTGGACAGCAGACTACAACACTATATTATTGACACTATTGGTGAAAATATTGTCGATTAATTGAGCCAATAATATGAAAACAAATTCTTTTCATTGACTTAACAAGTGCAGCATCTACATACTTGGATATAGTAGGTGGCAGTCTGCGCCTCTGAAGTTGGTTTGCAATCCGTCAATAAACACAGAAGAAGTTCACCTGTGCCAAGTCAGGCTGTGTGAGCCAAACATGTTTCCGTCTGTGTGGACGTTGTTACAGTTTCACAGAAAAACAACATGATTGCAATTTTTTATCTATTTGCCTCATGTGTCAAATATTAAAGCATCTGTTTTCGCTCATCGTATCTTGTTGTGCAAGAACTACAGATTAGGAACTTTTTAACAAATTTATAAAATGTGAAATCATCAGTTTGTTATTGTTGGCTACACTGGCTGATAACTTTCATATCGTCCATCAGTAATTTTGACTTAATGGGAACTTGAAAGCTGAGCAGCGAAGTTAGTTTGTGAAATCGGAAACAGCAGTTTGCAATCTGAACTCAAGTTCTGTATTTTTCAGTAAAGAACTCCTTGTGAAGCTTTAATTTGTCAGTGAGGAGTTACTTCAGCTCGTTCAGCGCTTTAACTCTTAACAGTCTCGAGTGTTCCTGTTATTTTGTCCACCATGTGCATATAAGCCCACATGCACCCGGTACAAACTGATCCAGTTCCACACACTCACACTGAAGGTGACCACAGGTTAACCACAGTTCTCTGTTGGCAGCAGCTCTGCAGACGCTGGTAGGTGGTCGTTGACTTTGCCTCTAAAAGTTCATGTCATGGATGTCGTCACTCCTGTTATTGTTCGTTGGGTCGTACTTATGTTCTGACTACCTGAATATTAACTCATATTTAGCCAGTATTTGTTGGCTCTATTAAAAGTTGTTCCTCAGCTTGTTGCTCTGCATACTCACTTTTTTCTCCCTCCTGTCCAGAATGTGCCAAAGTCACGGTGGCTGACATCGTCTTCCTGGTCGACGGCTCCTCCAGCATCGGCAACGCTAACTTTAAGTCGGCCCGGGACTTTCTCAAAAGCGTCGTCACAGGCCTCGACATCAGCCCCGACAAAGTTCGAATCGGCCTGGCTCAGTACAGCGATGAACCCCACCAGGAGTTCCTGCTGAAGGATCACATGGACAAGAATTCCCTGCTGGCTGCGCTGGATGAATTTCCCTACCGGACCGGGAACACAGCTACCGGCAAGGCCATGGATTTCCTTGTGAAGCGGTACTTCACCGAAGAGGCCGGTAGCCGAGCCAAGGATCGTGTGCCTCAGATCGCCGTGGTCATCACAGATGGAGACTCTGGCGATGATGTTGTAGCACCTGCCAAGAGCCTGAGGCAACACGGAGTCATAGTGTTTGGCATCGGGGTGGGACAAGCCAACCTGACAGAGCTCAAGGCCATCGCCAACCGGCCGTCAGAGCGCTTCCTCTTAACCATCGATACTTACCAGGCTCTGCAGAGGCTGACGGAGGGTCTGCTGCAGACTGTGTGCATCTCTGTGGAGGATCGGAGGCAAGGTGAGGCAAAGGACAGCAGCACGCATTCATATACAATGATTTATCTTATTTTAACTAAATATAAGAATCAAAGGAAAACAAGGAAACTATCTACTTGTTGAAATGTACTTAAAACTAACCTAAAGATCACCTCAACTCCAGCTGAAAGTCTCGACTTGCTTGCTGTTGTCACTACACCTTAACAGGTGTGATTACAGGTGTAACAGACGCACTGCATCAGTATTGATTCTGTTTCAGATTGAGATGAACGAGTACTTTCTGTATCTGACCAACCAGCTAATAACTAATGAAACAAAACTGTCAAATATTTCTTTGTAAATCTGTAAAAACTGGAACCGAAGAGCTTCAGTTACTCTTAAAAGCGGGTTCTCCAGAAATGTTGAAGAGGCTGAGAAATGGGTCAAACCAATAACAACACTACAAAAAGCGAGCCTACAAAAGCTTTGAGCCTGCAGACACAACACACAGAGTCTCTGTACTGATTAATGCAACGAGCTCTGGTTCCAGTGATGTTTGAGGTCAGCCAGCAGCGATGAAGTGTCGGCCAAAACAAGTTGTCGTTAAACAGGACAAACGGGGTGAATTGAACTTGCTGTCATGAAAGTTCAGCGTGGGAACTAGATTTCCACAGAAATGCTTCATTTGCCAGGCTGAGGTCTCTCTGCAGCCCCATTTGGACCGTCGACTAAGGACTTAGTCTGGATTATGCTGATGCTCGTTCATTTCTTATTATTCGTATCGAGTCTTTTGTTGTCCAAAAACAAGATGGTTCATTTGACATTTACCAGCCTGAAAGAAAACTAAATCTATTTGACCCACTGATCACTGCAGAGGTCCACTCCTGCAAAGACAGAAAACCACGTGAGATCTTAAGGTTGTAAATCAAAAATAACAGACGCACTGCACCAGAATTGACTCTTTGTCACCAGAACTGCAAAACACAAAAAGATCGAGATGAGCCAGAACACCATTATCTGTATCTGACCAACCAACTAGATGATCCTCAGCCATATGTGCGGTGGGCAGGACTTAACCCAGAAGTCGGTGGTGCTTAAACTCACTGGAAGTTTTTAATCTAAGCCAGAAATTGATTTTCTGATCAGAGGTTGCTGTATTTATCATTTATGGCAGAACAGCCTCAGAATTTAACTTCAAGAAGAGTTTGAACATGTAATGACAGTTGCCACGACATAAAACCAATGAAATGTTGATTTTTACCAATCCAGATGTGACAGTCTATCAATGGCAGAGCCGTCAGTGCTGAAAAAAAATATATATTTAACCGAAAATTGAAACAAATCTGAGATTTGGAGAATCATGACTACCCTGTTATCTAGTATAAAACTTTTTTTACTTATAAATACTGCCTCATGGAAGCAAATTAAAGACGACCAATGATAGAGCCTTGAGGAACTCCAGATGTCATGTTTTTCTACATGGATGCATAGTTGTGACAACAAGGCTCCTGTCCTAGAGATGAGTCTAGTCTCCTAGTCTTCACTCTGGACAGATTTGAGAATCTGAACTTTGTAAATAACTGAAGTTAAAAAGAGAGATTGAAAATGTCCGGACATAAAACCAATGATCTGTTGATCTTTGCCAATCCAGATGTGACAGTCTATCAGTGTCAAGCTTCATCATTTCTGATGTTTTTTTTGTTCTGAAGTGGTTCAACCATTACAGCAGCTGTTTTCACTGTTCTTTTTGGTTTGTTTTCATTCAGCCTTGGAAGAGAAGTTTACGGACATCGTCTACCTGGTGGACGGCGGTCTGAGTGTGCAGGAGTTCCAGCAGATCAGGACCCATCTCACCCGACTCGTCAATCAAATGAAGTTTGGAGCGTCGGCCCACCGTCTGAGTGTGGCCCAGTATGGTCGAGACGTCCGGGTAGAATTTCTCCTTAAAACTCACCAAACCAAAGAGGACTACGGGAAAGCCATGAGGGCTTTTCGCCAGCGCAGACTGCAACCCAACGAGCCTCGTAACCTGGGCAGCGCGCTGGAGTACGTCTATGCTAACCTTTTCACCAGTGAGGCGGGAAGCCGGGCAGACCAAGGCTACCAACAGCATCTGGTTGTTGTGACTGGGAAAGATTCAGACGATCCCCTGTATAAGGCGTCGCGTCTCATCAAATCATCAGGAATAGATGTGACGGTGATGAACACTGGTGCTTCAGGTCCGGGATTGCAAGTCATTGCTAATTCAGACCGCATATTCACAGGCATCATGACTACTATTACCACACTGAAGGCTATTTTTGAAGCAGTGAAAGTGGAGGCGACTCCTACTGGAGGTAAGACTTAAAAAAATATTATTGGTATTTATCACTTAAGTGCATCTTTGAAATGTATTCAATAAGTGTTAATTCACAGTCACCTCAACATTGTACTGTTGTGTGGAGTCTCAGATATCGATATAAGTGAGTTGCTTCTTACAGACAGATGAGTAAAACACTTCGAATGCCGTGTTGGCTTCAGCTGTAGCTCGATCATCTTCCATGGACGCTTCTCCCTTAAAGAGAGGATATCAGTATTTTTAAACCCGCGTCTATACTTGCCAAACGTTCTGGAATCTATGTGATTCTGCGATGTGATTCTTTGGGGCAACCATGACTGTTAAAGTTACGTCCACTGAACATGTGTACGTCTTTGACAACTTGATTTTATTGTTCTAAGAGTCTGGCAACATTACAGAAACAATTCCTACATAGAGAGACCTTAATGTTCAACAATTACGTCCTTTTTGTAACAAGAAACAAGTCTCATTAACGGAGACATCTCGGGTGACGTGAGCAGTTACAGCTGTTTGTCAAAATCTGTTCAATATTCAGACATGACTTCAGAAAGAAATTCCTGCTGGAAGTTCCTTTATATAAACTCCGAGCTCCTCTCTTCAGCTGTGACTCACGTTTCCACCGTTGTCTTTCTGCAACGACTCACCTTCCGTGAGATTACAGGCAAGACTTCGCCTTCTTCGGCATCTTCAGGCACTCTTCATGGCAGAGTTGGTCGCCGCAAGCTCAATTGATTTCCAATAGCCCCCTGAGTCATCCAACTGGCTTCATTCACAGGAATGACGGGGCTGTGTTTGCGTAAGACACAACTATGGGGGATGATTGTTGAGATCATGGCTGAAGGTACAAGGAGTCAATTTCGGAAAACCAAGCACATTTATTTTTCAACATAGTCTCCTCTTAAGTTTCTCCACTTCGGTCGTGGAGAATACAGATTCCTTCTTTGTAGAGGTCAACTTTGGACTAGACGTAGAAATTATCAGTCGTCCCTCGTACGCTCATCTGTCGGCAAGAAATAGTTTACAAAACAGAATTTTGCAGATTGTATGAAGAAAGTCCTCATCTCAGTCTGATTGATCTGAATGGTTAAGTAGCTCACATGAGTTTATGATCATACACTGCTTTCACAGATTGCAAATCAGCCAACGTGGCCGACATTGTGTTCATCGTTGACGAGTCGGGAAGCATCGGAGTACTCAACTTCAAGACAGTGCGCAATTTCCTGCACTCGATTGTGAGCGGCCTAGAGATCAGTCGGGCCAAAGTCCGAGTGGGCATCGTGATGTACAGCGACGGGGCCTCAGCACAGGTCTACCTCGACAGCTTCAACGACAAGACTGAACTGCTGGATTTCATCACGATCCTGCCTTATCGTGGAGGTGGTACGAACACTGGAGCTGCCCTCAACTATGCCAGGCAGAATGTTTTCATCAAGGCAAGAGGAAGCAGGAAGGACCAGGGTGTCCAGCAGGTGGCGGTGGTGATCACAGATGGTGAATCCCAGGATGATGTGAGCACACCGGCAGCTGATCTCCGTCGGGCCGGTGTCACCGTTTACGCTATAGGAGTCAAAGAAGCCAACAAGGACCAGCTCGACCAGATGGCGTCCTATCCCCACAATAAGCACGTGTTTAATGTGGACAACTTTGAGAAGCTGAAAGGGTTGGAGCTGAGCCTGCAGAAGAGTCTGTGCCACAACATCATTCGGCAGGCGATCACAGTCAATACAAGAAGAACTGGCATCAAAGAAGGTCTGAACTGGTTTTATTTATATAATTTGCTTTGTTTGCTTGAATATCAACCTTATACATCAATGAATATACGATTTAAATCAAAGTTTAAAGAGTAGAATGAAACAAGACAATTTTGCTTTTCCTTTTCCAGGCTGCGTGCAAACAGAGGAAGCAGACATCTTCTTCCTGATTGATCACTCAGGAAGCATCTACCCCGCTGACTTCCAGGACATGAAGAAGTTCGTCATTGAGTTCATACATACCTTCCACATTAGTCCAGAGCATGTCCGCATTGGGGTTGTAAAATACGCAGATTCACCACAATTAGAATTTAATCTGGCACAATATTCAGATACCAAGTCGCTGGAGAAGGCCATAGAGGATATAATACAAATAGGAGGAGGCACGGAGACCGGAAAGGCTCTGGAATACATGGGCCCACTGTTTGATAGAGCCGTGGTCACTTCTGGTCACAAAGTCCCAGAGTACCTGGTGGTCATCACCGACGGGAAGTCCTCTGACGAGGTCAAGGTTCCCGCAGAAAAACTGAGGGCCCAAGGAATCATCGTCTATGCCATCGGGGTGAAGAGTGCAGATCGAGACGAGTTAGAAGAGATTTCAGGCAACCCCAAGAGGACTTTCTTAGTCAATAATTTTGATGCCCTGAGGCCCATCAAGGATGACATCATCACAGACATCTGTTCTCAAGACGGTAAGGAAAACCAAATCCACCTCTCTTACATTCTGTATGTGACAGTCAAGTCAGCTGATAGTCGAGAGGTGAAACTGAGAGTTGGGGAACAACCTGCATCAAGTCTAGTCAGTTTTATCTAAACAGCGCAGTTTCCCTTTTCAATTAGAGCAGGTTGAGACTCTTAGATTCAAGGAGACCAAACGAAGCACTTGGCAACAGTGGTAAGAAAAAACTGTGATCTGGGGATGTTCATTGTTCATTTGTGGTTCATGGTCCATGTGTTAAACCCTCCAGTCAGGTTTTTGTCCCGTCTAACGGTCGCCGTTCTCTCTGAAACAGAGAATGGAGGCGTGGTTAATAGTCATACAAAGCTATTACCATCTCAACCACACTGACACTCTCACAGGATCAACATCACTAGCCTAGATGGTGTTAGCATGGGTAAACAATAGCATGAGTATTAGCATGGATAGTGTCACTCATGCATTAACATACTGTCCTATTTCCTCTTTTAAGCCAAGCTTGGATCATGACGTGTGACTCCCAGATTCCACTGTAGTGATTCGTCAGTGCTCCATTTCATAAACAGTTTGAGATTTTAAACTTGGAGCAAAAAGTTATTTGTCAAAAAAATAATGGCGAACAGTGTAGCTCAACTCGTAGGCCCCCCTCCCATTGGTTTCCTACGTTAGGGCGCAGACGCACCAAACCCACATCAAAGACGTAGGGGCAACAAAGGTTGACTGTGTCTTGTGAACACACCATAAAGACTGCAGTCGGCGGCCGACCAGCTCGTATCTTCTGTGCCTGAGTAAGCGGAAGTAACTCTCCATACCAGCAGGTGGCAGTAGTCTATAATTGTTATGATAATGCAGCATTATAGCCAGAATATGTCTGATGGTGCCAAACGTAGCAGCAACAATCTGAACCACAGACACTCACCTGCAGCTCAAAACCTAGCCAACAGCTGACGATCGGCCTGGTAGTTCTTTTACTTACAGCTGGATGGATTTTGCTGTTATGGGTAATTTTTGGGGAGAATGGCAAGAAAAGGGCAACAAGGTAAGAGATCAGGAAAAACAGGAACCACACTGACGTGCTTGTGTTGTTGTGTCCACAGTTTGCAAAGACATACCAGGCGACCTCCTCTTCTTAGTAGACAGCTCTGGGAGTATCTTCCCTGAAGACTACAAGAAGATGAAGGACTTCATGAAGTCTGTGATCAGCAGGTCCATGATTGCCCGGGACGAGGTCCACGTTGGTGTCATGCAGTTCAGCTCCATCCAGCAACTCGAGTTCGAGCTCAACCGCTACTACAGCAAAGATGAAATGTCGAGTGCCATCGACAACATGAATCAGATTGGTGGAGGCACCGACACGGGAAAAGCCATCACAGCGGTGTCGCGGTATTTTGATGTAGACCAAGGAGGTCGTCCTGACATGAGGCAGAGGCTGGTTGTGATAACAGACGGCGAAGCCCAAGACGAGGTCAAGGGTCCTGCAGCAGCTCTCAGGGCAAAGGGAGTGGTGGTCTACGCCATCGGGGTGATGGAGGCCAACACCACCCAGCTGCTGGAGATCAGTGGCTCACCAGAACGGACGTATGCTGAGAGGGACTTTGATGCTCTGAAGGACTTGGAGAGTCATGTGGCCTTGGAGCTCTGTGATCCAGAGAGAGGTAAGTGCAGAATGGACCTAGTAGAATGGCACTGAGTAGAGCGCATACCTCCGGCAGGGCCCAACAGTCCCCTTTAATCCAATCAAGCCTTATTCTGTATCAAATTATGGAGCCTTCAGACCAAACGCAAGGCGAAGTACTTTTATTACCCCGATCGATCCAAACTCCACTCAGGGAACAAGCAGTTTGCTTGTCGTCTGGCCGACAGACCTGGTGGAGTTCAGGCTTTCTACGAGGCGGCATTATGATGTTGTTATTTAAATGTTTAAATGTTGAGGTGCTCTCATTGGTGGGTGATTCATTATAATGTCATTGGCTCTTGAACTTTCCCGCACTCTTCACTCTGACCCCTGTTCTTCCCTGTCTTTTTATTTCCAACCAGACTGTAAGAAGACAGAAAAGGCTGACATCATCTTCCTGGTGGACGGCTCCACAAGTATCACGCTGGAGAAGTTCAGAAGCATGCAGAAGTTTATGAAGTCTATGGTGAACGAAACCACAGTCGGCAAGGAGCTGACCCGCTTCGGGGTCATCCTCTACGCCACCAACCCCGATTCTATTTTCACTCTGAAGCAGTATGACTCCAAACGACAAGTTCTCAAAGCAATAGACGAACTGAGGTCGCCGTTCGGAGACACCTACACCGGCAGGGCTCTGGACTACACTTTAAAGTACTTCAATCAGGATAACGGAGGTCGGGCGGCGCTCCGGGTGCCACAGATTCTCATGGTGATCACAGATGGTGATGCGACCGACCGCAACAATCTGGTTGCACCATCTGCGGCACTTCGGGACCACGGGGTCAGCGTCTTCAGCATCGGAGTGGAAGGAGCCAACAAGACGCAGCTGGAGGTCATGGCTGGAGGCGACAAGTCCAAAGTTTTCTATGTGGACAACTTCGAGGCCCTGGAAAATCTGTACAAGAATATAACTAATGTCCTCTGCAACACCACAAAGCCAGGTGAGAGGCTCGATCCTGACTGACGATATCTAACAAATATATATAGCGTCTTAAATCTAACTTACCTTTCTTCGATTCAGGTTTTGTTAGATGATTTAGAGAGTCGGTTTACCCTAGCTATAAAAACTAATGTAGTCATTTGAACTGAAGAGTATCTTAACAGTAGAATTGAACTTGTATATAACCTTTATTTAACTAAGAACAGGGCTGATTGCAGTCCGGCGCCGTGCCGGATCTCCGGCGTACCGGCGTGACCGCGAATAATAAAAAAAAAGAAATCGGGTTTGCCCAGAGATCTAACATACAGTTCTCTGGATCTCACAGAGGCGCAACTTTCAGTCAATCACACTAAGGACAGGTCTACTAGCCAATCAGAAATACGGTGGGGGCGGGCCTTGGCCAAACAGATTGATCCAGAGAGCAGTCGCTCCACGTGCTGTTGACGCGCACCGTAGTGTCAGGATGGACCGCAAATTCATGAAGCCAGGGGAAGACACTAAAGATGTCGACAGAGGCATTAAGAACAAATGGCGCTGGGCTTGGATAGAAGAGGTGGGTAGCGATGGAAAGCTCTTTGGGAGGCGGTGCCAAAAGCTCCGACAACCAGGTGCATGCTTCTGCACGTTGTGCGCAAGGAGGCTGATGTGTGGAACTAGCGGGAAAAAAGCGCTGTCACGGCACGAATCACGAACACTTTCATAAAGCAGCTGTGGTAGCTTTGCCCATAGATGTGCTCTGAGATTGACTGTAGGTGGTACGTCTTGTAGGACCCGGGGGGGACGTCATAGGAAAAAGTTCCGGCTCAGGATTTTTTTTTGCAATCACCCCTGTAAGAATTCACATCGAGATTAAAATCTCTTTTAAAACTGACACTTAGCAAAGACAGGACACGACAAAACAACAACATCAGATCAAATCATAGCAGCAGATTTTTTCTGTTCTTCTGACAGCAAAAGTTTGAGATAACTGAATATGTGGACCATTTGGAATGGGAGTGTATTATATTATTTACTAGTTAAAGTGATACTTTAAGATGGTTTTAGATGATCCAGTGGCATCCGTCATGTTCGGAGAAGCCTCCATTCACAGAAACTTGAGGGTTGAAAACTACCAGGAAGTAAATGGCACATGTTTATGACTAACGTGGATACTTTTCCTTTGAACTTCTGCAGTTTGTGAGAAACAGCAGGCTGACCTGGTCTTCCTCATCGATCAGTCCGGCAGCATTCTCCAGCAGGACTACGCCACCATGAAGAAGTTTACGACCGACCTGATAAATGGCTTCAAAGTCAGCAAAGATTTGGTGCGTGTCGGAGTCGCCCAGTTCAGCAGCACGTTTCAGAACGAGTTTCACCTCAACAAGTTCTTCACAGAAGAAGACATCAACAAACACATCCTGGGGATGCGGCAGCTCGGTGGAGGCACCAACATCGGACTGGCCCTGGAGCACATCAAGGATTATTTTGAGGCGTCGCAGGGTGGCCGCAGATCTGAAGGGATCTCCCAGAATCTGGTTCTGATCACAGACGGCGAGTCGCAGGATGAAGTGGAGGAAGCCGGGGACCATCTCAGGAGTCTGGGGATCGAGGTGTTTGCCATCGGCGTCGGAGACGTCCACGATCTCCAGCTCTTGCAGATCACCGGCACTCCAGAGAGGCTGTTTAATGTGCAGAACTTTGACAGCTTGGAAAAGATCAAGCAGAAGGTGATTGATACAATTTGCAAATCCAAACCGGATCCAGGGACTCAGGAAGGTGAGTTGACTCTCAGTTGCATCCCGTCTCTTCCCCAAACATTCCTCCGTGTCCGTTACTTCCAGATGTAAAGAATGTTTCCCTTTGCCACAGGATGCGTCATCGATGTCGCCATGGGATTCGATATAACTCGTAGATCTGGTGCTCCTGGTCAGACTCTGGTCAGCGGCCACAACTTGCTCCGGACTTTATTGCCGGATATCGCCCATTATGTTACCTCCAAACCGGGCCTGTGCTGCGTCGCCCCCTCGCTCATCAGGACCAGCATCGGCTTCCGAGTAGTGAGTCGGGATGGAAGAAGCCTGTACGACACAGGATTCGAGGGCTACAGCGACGAGGTGGTGAGGAAAGTCACCACGTGGAACGTGGCACAGCCCACTTACTTCAACACGGCCCTGCTGAGGTCCCTCGGGGAGAAGCTGAGGGCGTCCAACGCCGGTGTCAAGGTGAGTCTGAGACGCAGCACAAAAACAAACCTGTTCTCAGTCGAAGACTTTGTGGTATTGTTTTGCATCAGCATGAAGAGAAGACATGATGAGTGGATTTTCATCTGTGAGTGAACTTTAACGGTTAAAGCAGCAGGTGCTAATGTGACCGACCTCGTCCACCAGGTGCTGGTGATCTTCTCAGACGGCCTCGATGAAGACGTGATGAAACTGGAGCAAGAGTCCGAGCTGCTGCGACAGTCTGGTGAGACCCGAGCGAGGCAGACGAAGTCCGACCTCAGTGGTTTTAAAAGCATGATTATATTTAAATGATCAGGTCGATGATGTGAATCCAACATGTGCAGTATAGTAGCAGTGAATGCAGCCGTTTGTAGAGAAATGTCCTCTTCTGTGTGTTTTCTCTGCAGGCGTCAGCGCTCTGCTGACTGTGGCGCTGGAGGGAGTGCGTGACCCGGCCCAGCTGCAGATGGTGGAGTTTGGACGAGGATTCGGATACAAGCTTCCTCTCAGCATCGGCATGCCGAGTGTTGGCAGCGCCCTCCTCAAACAGATTGTGAGTCAGTCATGTCACTAAAGACAGAAACAAAACTTCATCGCTCAACAGAAGAGTCTGTGCGTTGTTGAGTGATAAAACTTCCTTTTTACCGTTAAATTAATTCAGCTTTTATTTTTCTGGTGTAACCGGACTCAAACTTTTCTTCCAAAAAAGATGAGTTAGGTTTTCTTTATTTTTGGTTCATGTTGAATTGCGCTAGGCTAGCAGGTTCCCCCCGCTTCCAGTCTTTGTGCTAAGCTAAGCTAAATACGTCCTCGACTCGTCTCTGCAGTGGACAGAGATGAAACAGAGACGGATCTTCTCGTGTGACTCTAACAACCAAAATGTGTTTTTATCCTGGATGTTCTTCAGTTGCTCAGCAAACAGGTGACTGTAACACTAATGTTCAGGAACCTTTTTGATACCAGTTACTGGACACAACACGCTGCAGCTGTTGCAGTGGAACATGTGCATGTGAAGGCCAGAGACACGAATCTTAACAAGACCGACAATAAACATGTTGGTGTGTAAGAACAGATCTGTTGCTCTACCTTGAAATAGAAAACATATTTTATTCCTCACTTTATTGTCCGTATAGAGACACTTTTCTCAGTGTGATGAGAATTTGTCTGAAACTCATCTGCTCGGAAAAGTTTTTCCTGTCCTGGCGTGTCCGTTTGCAGGAATGGAAACCAGAAAAAGAAAAAGCCTCGGGGACGTGCTGGTTCAAAGAAATGTTAAGGAGTAACATCAGCAGAGAACAAAACAAGAGTCCTGTAAACATCAGAGGGTTCAGTGGAGCAAAGCTCGTTTCAGCTCTGATAACAGATTTCTCCCTGTGACTCTTCTTTTAATTATTCATATTAAAAACATGCTTTTTTGTTTTAAGTTAGACAACGAAACTTGTTACATACCAAAAAAAAATACCAAATCTGTTTATTTATCTTAATGATTAGGATTTTATTGAAAGCTTGAACAAGGGAACTTAATAAGACACGTATCAGACAAAACACACACACACACACACACACACACACTCTTTAATCAAGCCTTCATTGAAGCGATATCAACCCAACATGAAACACTCCAGATCTCATCGATTCAAGTCAGCAGAGATCTTTTAACTGTCTTCAGGCCGTGTAAACTGTAAACTGTAAACTGTATTATAAAGTTCATCAAAGTTGAATCCTTGTTGTTTCTGTTGTTTCCCTGCAGGACACGGTGTCGGACAGGAAGTGCTGTAACGTCATGTGCAAGTGTTCGGGGCATGAAGGCGTCCGTGGCTCTCGGGGCCCCTCGGGGTCAAAGGTGACTGAAACACACCTTTTACTTTAAACACGACGGCAAGAATGTTTGTGGAAACGTGTCAGAAGCAATAAGAAGGCTGAGAGCGAGCCGACGCAGGCTCAGTCCTCAGTCAGTGTCAGGTGGATGCTGACGCAGAGGCAACAGGAAACAGCTCTGTAGCTCAAGGCTGACAGGAACGAGTCGTCACGCCGCCGAGGAGCTCGGCTCTGTTATTCACTTCTGTCAAAGTGTCAGGACAACAGTGTAGAAATACTTCATGATGAGGGAACATCCTGCTCTCAGAATCCTGCTGAAAGAGAAGTATGAAGACAAGAATGTAGCTGCTGCAAGTAAAAGTACAGATTCATGCAGTAAAAGTACTGTAGATCTGTCAGCTTCATGCAGGACATTCAAATAAAACAGGAAGTTTATTTATTCTCAGGAATCGTCTGCAGTGTTTAACGCAGGATTTCAGTTTGTCTTCCTGTCACTGAAGCTGTGTGTGTGTGTGTGTGTGTGTGTTATAAACAGGGTGTGTCTGGACAGAAGGGTTACCCAGGATTCCCCGGAGACGAGGGCGTCGCTGTAAGTGCCTCTTCATCCACTCTAACTCTATTTACTCGTCCGTGCTGGAGGCTGAAGTGTCTGGTAGCTCGTCTCTCGGGAGCGTCCCGACGCTGGACGCCTCTCTGCTCGCCGTCACGCCTCGCTGTGTTTGTGTGTTGCAGGGTGATCGGGGGTATCCTGGACCCAGTGGACCTCAGGGATTACAGGGTTGTTCTGGGCCCAGAGGACCGAAGGTAAAGCTCCTCATCACTACTTATTCTATCAGCGCTGAGTAACGTTGACTGAGATGTGATTCACCAGATGATGATGATGTGCGTCTGACTCCTGCTGTTTGTGTCCGCAGGGCTTCCGAGGCCTCCGGGGAAACAGGGTGAGTGACTCAGACCTGCTGGAATGTGATGAAGGCAATTTAGGCGAGGAGGTCATGTGACGAGCTGAATGTCCTGAGGAATGTTTGGACAAACATTCGAGTGGAGATGGAGTCTAATGACCCCGAGAAGAAGAAACCCGCTATCTGTAACACTCGGTTCTCTTTCAACGTTGCAGGGCGAAGACGGAGAAGACGGGCTGGACGGAGTTAACGGAGAACAGGTACGAACTTCGGCATCATCTGCATCTCTCTCCTGTGTTGTGGGATGACTCAGTCGTTTATTCTGATGAGAACAGACAGATATCTGGTCTCTTACTTTATAGTTACAAACCCCAGAAATGTGCTAAAACACGGAGAGAACAACGTCCGCTAACGGTCGGTTAGCAAGTTTCACCACAGAGATTTCAACATGGTTGGACAATAAATTACTCTGAAACCAACGTCATCATCAGAAAGTGATTTATATTGAATTCTGAAGCCCTCAGAAATAACACTTTCCCCAACAAAACAAACTTATTAAAGTATCTGAGCAGAGATTTTTACAAAACAAAATAATAGAAAAATAGATCCAGATCATCTCCACAGATGAACACCACTCTGTGATGTCTGAAGCTAAATTAAATGTGTAGCAGTAAGAAGCTAATGTTCGGCTACAAACAGACGACATCACGGTCACATGACTCAAACGTCTCCACCACTAAGAGTCTTACTGCACAATTACTATCCAGGTTTTCTATAAACTGATCAGAGTACAAGTTGTAAAGTCAGAGTTAGAACAGTGTGGAACTAAAGTGGCCTGTAGAGACGGACGAGTGAGGAGACGAGTCTCTGTGTTCGCTGTGAGGACGTTTAATGTCCCCGACAACCTCTGTAGTCTCATTCAGACACTTGTTAGCAACCGCTAACTGTTTTTAACACATGAAGAGCTTCATAATTAAACTGAGGGACATTTAATGATGGATTTATGTTGGAGAACAAGACGTGTGAATATGTTCAGCCTGTGGTAACAACACAGTTTATTACACACATTTAACTGAAAACACATCAACACACTCACAGACTTTGAGACGAGGGGACAGGAAGTGCTAACATGCTAACAGATCTCTTTAATTAAATCTAAGAGCATGATTATATCTAATCTTTATTTAACTATGACGTCACATTGAGATTATAATCTCTGAGACGTAGCCGAGGAGACGAGGTCAGAATCACAGCATCAATACTAAACAACATCACATCAGATCACAGATCAACACCTCCACAGAAGTCAGACACAGAAGAGTTGATCCAGTAAAACACGTCTGGACTCTTCTTTTGTTACTGAGACGATGATTCAGCTCCTCCATGGTTTAGATCTGTGTTGAAGTCGCAGCAGCAGATCAGAAGATGCTGCTGGTTGAAGCTGAGACAGTAAATCTGTTCTCATCGGGGAGGAAATGAGCGGGCGTGTTCACGAGAAGAGCTGACGGGAGGATTTTCCGGCCGTGTGATGATCTGTTTGTGGTTCTGTGTTTGCAGGGACTGACGGGAGGAGACGGAGCTCGAGGAGAGAACGGACACCCAGGAAACCCAGTAAAAACCTTCAGCTCGTCTCTGTTCTCACAGCGAGTCTTTGTATTGATCACAGCGAGTCTTTGTATTGATCACAGCGAGTCTTTGTATTGATCACAGCGAGTCTTTGTATTGATCACAGCGAGTCTTTCAGCCGCTCGGACGATGTTTTAATTAAAACATCAAATCAGCAGAAAAACATTTGTTATTAATTATATTTAATTTAATGACTAAATTGGAGACTTTGTAGTTTGACTTCTGTATTCTGAGTTAACAGATCGTTCAAAATTGATCATATCTTTTTTTATTTATGGTAATTAATACTAATTATTATTGTGTCTATTTTTTATTTTTTTATTTTTAAAACTACACAATCAAAGGTCGGTTGTAATTATCTCAGTGATGAAGATTTATTGATCATTGACTTATTATATTTAGTGTTATTAGTTGTAGTGCTGCTTCTGTAAATACTTAATAATCACTTTTCAATAGTTTACATTCACTTATTGATATGAATCTTATTCCTGTTATTCAGTAGATTATTCGTTATTTTATCTTTGTTTGTTGTTTATTTTTGTGTTTTGTTAAAGACGCCTCAGAGGAATTTATTATATTTAGTCTCGTTTATCCGTCACCGCCGTCAGATGACGACGGAGTGAAGCTCGGAGGCGTTGACCTCTGACCTCCGGCTGGTTGACTGACAGGTTGAACTTTCGTCCTCAGGGTATCCCTGGTGACAGAGGGGAGGCGGGGCTTAAAGGACAGCGAGGGCTGAGAGGAGATCCGGTGAGTGCCAACATTTTCTCTCTCTCTCTCTCTGGATGGGTGGATTATTATATTATAAATCTAAATCACAATATGTGTAAAATAATCTCACAGATGTTCTGACCTGGTTTCCATCTTATGTCAGAAAGACAGAAGTCAGAACAAACTCTCGGTAACTGAATGGTGTCAAAGATTTAACTGCTGCACCACAGTTTCAGTGACACTGAACGTTCATTTCTTTTTCTTGTGGCGTGAGTTCACGTTTATAACGAACTATATAATCCAACCATGAATGCAGTAAATGTAGTTTCAGCAGTCTGTGACATGAAGACTTATTATATTCTATAAGATCATATCACTTTAAAAACAATGACACTGAACATATCAAGCTGTCGTAATCAGACGAACTTCAATAGAACATTAGTTGAGGATCGCTTGAATACAGACGTGAGGTGGTGAAACTGAGGAGAAGACGTCTGTAGCTGCTGCTTCACCGTCGTTAACACAGCGACCGAGTGCAGCGTCGGCCGTTTGAGCCACAGAAGGTCGTTAGTAAAATGCTTCCTGGTCTGTATTTCTGATATGAGCTCTGTGTGTTGTTAGAAAGACACACAGCCAAACACAGCTGTTCAACATCTGGAAGCTCCACTTAAGAAAAGTAAACAGTGTGCAGAGTTTATGCTTCAGGACTGACGGAGTGTCCGTTGTGTTTGGACCGACAGGGTGAACCTGGCGCTGACAACACCGCCCCAGGAGCCAAAGGAGACCCCGGGAACCCGGGCTTACCGGTAAGAAGCATCTCACACTGTACTGGGTCGAGTTGAAGAAGATAGTATCAGGTGACGTTGGATCATTTGAGTTGATGCTGGAGGTGAAGATGTTGGATAAACTTGACCCGGTTTACTTCAGGATCGGTTCTGGTGCCGGTGTGTTTGGTTACATAATTCTTACGCAATTTGCTTTTTCTTTAGAGTTTCCAGTCCAAATGTAAAAAGAGTCCTAAATCGTATTTTGTCACAGTTGTTGATGACTTTGCTGAAATGTGATGTGTTTAAATCCACAGGGTTTACCTGGACCGGACGGGAGGCCCGGGGAGAGCGGGATCGTTGGAAACCCGGTGAGATGTTTGTCTCGTCTGTATCTTTGACCTCTGAACTACAGACGTGTCTGAAGCTTCCTTCAAAGATTCTGGGTGTTAAATGGGTCGAATAAAATGAGCGAGTCGCTTAATGAGAATTAAAAAAAGAAAAGTTCAGTTGGGAGACGTCAAACTGTCGGCAGGTGTCGTCAGCCAGCTGCGACCTGTTAACACTGATCATCAACATGTTCGCTCTCACATGTTACATTATATTCTGTGACCGGGCAGGATTCAGTCTCCACTCACAGATCCTTCAGCGTTACGTTATCATCACCATCACTTCCACTCTGTCTGAATGTGACTCCTCCAAAACGTCTTTTCTATGAGAACTGAACAGTGTGATTCTGACGTCACGCTGACGAACACGTGGATCATTAATGTTTGTTTGTGTTCTGCTGTTCAGGGTCCGGATGGAAGGAGAGGACCGCTCGGTGAGAAGGTAGGAGAGGAGCTCAGACGCTCGTTAGTCCTGCTTCATCCACCAGACACCACTCAGACACCCTGCTTCAACTGTGTGTGTGTCGTGTGTGTGTGTGTGTGTGTGTGTGTGTGTGTGTGTGTGTGTTCCTGCAGGGTACACCTGGAGAGCCAGGAGCTCCAGGACTCTCGGGCAGCCCAGGTGCTTCAGGTCCACAGGTGAGCGATCAGAGCAGGACAACAGATTATAAACATGGTGGACATTCTGTGATGTCATCAGAGTCGCTGTATATGAACCCATGTTGTCCCTGCAGGGTCCCAGAGGGGTCAGAGGTCAACCAGGACCGAGAGGGATCGCTGGACTTCCTGGACCTCAGGTCAGTACATTTATACTACAGTAGCTCCTGTGAGCTCCAGCAGCTGGCAGGAGGACACACGGTCTGATGTGTGTCATAGAGACACTGACAACAATAAGACCAGTATCATCATAAAGAAACCGGGCCCACTGTGGGACCCGAGCCCGGGAACACACTGGTGATGACTTTTGGAGCAGAATGATTTTCTTCAGGATGAATAAAATATTCTCTCAGTCGGTCAGTAGAAGCTGGAACGTCCTCCTCTGTGAAGATCGAGTCACATTCTCACTTTACAGCAGCTGTTAGAGAAATGTTACTCTGAACCGTCTGACTGTCAACACAAGATAAACGACACGATCTGAGGATGATGAGTAGAAACAGGTTTGTTAATGCAGAACGGTTTGTTT
The DNA here is from genome assembly GCA_039737535.1 of Lagodon rhomboides. Taxonomy (NCBI): domain Eukaryota; kingdom Metazoa; phylum Chordata; class Actinopteri; order Spariformes; family Sparidae; genus Lagodon; species Lagodon rhomboides. The sequence goes on along the minus strand of CM077788.1, from coordinate 34,113,018 downwards.
GAGTTTCCTGAGATCAGGAGGAATTAGGAGATGTGAAGTTCTGTCAGCATTCTGAGTTAACTCAAGCAAACGAGCAGAACCGGTGAAAGTGTGAATCTGTTTACAGACAATTATACAGTAGTTCCGACCGAGCAATCTGATTGGTCAACAGCACATTGTGACCGTGCTCAAATCAGCATGACAGCAGCCTGACTCATTACTCAGAGTATTACTCCGCCAAGTCTGTGACATCATCGTATCTCCATGGCAACATGGTAACTGTCAGAGCTGGAGCAGGAAACGGAGGAAACATAAGCTACAAAATGGATCGGTTTGTTGTTAATTTTGATTTATTTGGCGTCTCAGTTTGGATGAATGGATGGAGGAAGATGAGAAGAACCAAATGACAAAAAAGGAAAGATTTGTGGTAAATAAAGTGATAAATCTGTAACTTCTCTGTTCTTTATTATTAGATAATAATAAGATAAAGATGAAACAAGTCCGAGCTGAGTATTTTATTATTATTATTATTATTTAGAAACGTTATTTATTAATCATGAAAATAAATCACAAACCACCTGTCAGCTGCCAAAGTCACATTCATAGAATAAAGTGTCCTGTTTCACCGAGCGGGCCGAGCCTGTTCCCTTCACTGTGAGAGACACTATTGTTTTATAAAATATATAAAAGAAAAAAATCAACATCTTTGTTATAACTTGGGCGATAAAAATAAGCATTTTCTGTTTATCTGTGCAGGATTGATTTAGGTCGGGAAATTCCGAGACGGCGATAAAACATTAACGTCAGCTCAGAGTTCACTCATCCTTTCCGTTGCTCGGTCGTTACTATGGGTCGGACTACTTGCTGTAGTGGTAAACTATGTTCCATTACACATAAGAGTAACTGACGGGGCTGGTTTTGTTTCAGTTATTAGTCAGACCCCATGTGTTTCCATGGAAACCGGCACACACTCGCAAAAAACTTTAAAATCTGAGAGCAAATTGTCCGTCAACGTGGATATATTTTGAGTATACATTTTATTTTTGTTGGTATTAGTTGTATAATCGCAATATTACCCTCGTCAGTGCTGCTTGACCGCATCACTGTCGTGCTCAAATGACATTAAAGCTCTCTCGGGTAATATTGCTTAAGTGAACACTTGTTGTTTTAACCGCCTCAGAACTTTGTCCGTGTTCCTGTAGAATTAAAACCAAACAACTTTGTTCTGTGAAGGAAACTTTGGAGATGAAACATCAGAGATTCTCCATAATTATCTTTCTTCTACATAAATGAATAAAGCATTTTAGTTGAATCCAGTAGATCCACATAGTTCTGACGTTTTACTGACATTTCCTGTTTGTGCAGCTTCATTTTAAACATTTACAACTCGCAGTATTAAATATTTACAAGGACAGAACTGAATTCTATCTCAGGTATGAGAATGTACAGACGACGAGCCCTTCATCTGAAAACTGGAGTAAATATTGATGCATAGTTCTGATGTCTGGACTCCTGAGAACCAGCAGGACGTCTCCTCTCATCTCAGCGGACGAGTTATCCTGCTGGATGCTATTTGGCCAGAAGTATGTGGACGGAGCTCCTGCAGACGGTTCTTATCTGATGGAAGGTGAAACTGAGGAGTGGAGGCTGTTTCTGATTGTCTCTCATGAGGCTCTCAGTGGTCTAAATGCTCTACAACAACATCATTATCCTGAAGTCTGTACTTAACGAGCAGGAAGTGTTGATTCATTTTGCGGCTGTCGGATTTGACACTTTAACGACTGCGAGTCACAAATCCTGACGACTCTGACAGGTGACGTCAGGGACTCATCTGGTCTCTGCTTCCAGTTAGGAGGCAAAAAGTCGTCCATGTTTCCTCAGTTATTGTTCTTTAAACATCGTGGAACAGAAGTAAATCATTTCTGTTGGATGTTACTGAGAACATTTGTAGTGTCGTGTTTTTATAGATCTGACCCGCCTCAAATGATCTGTATTAGAGAGCTGCATGACAAACGTTCAATTAATCAGGAACAATATTTATTGCAGCCTCAGTATGAAGATGTTGCACCGAGCAAACAATATGCAGCTGATTTTATATCATCAGGAGGAGGAGAGGAGGACTTTATATCATCAGGAGGAGGAGAGGAGGACTTTATATCATCAGGAGGAGGAGAGGAGGACTTTATATCATCAGGAGGAGGAGAGGAGGACTTTATATCATCAGGAGGAGGAGAGGAGGACTTTATATCATCAGGAGGAGAGGAGGACTTTATATCATCAGGAGGAGGAGAGGAGGACTTTATATCATCAGGGAGGAGAGGAGGACTTTATATCATCAGGAGGAGGAGAGGAGGACTTTATATCATCAGGAGGAGGAGAGGAGGACTTTATATCATCAGGAGGAGGAGGAGAGGAGGACTTTATATCATCAGGAGGAGGAGAGGAGGACTTTATATCATCAGGAGGAGGAGAGGAGGACTTTATATCATCGGAGGAGGAGAGGAGGACTTTATATCATCAGGGAGGAGAGGAGGACTTTATATCATCAGGAGGAGGAGAGGAGGACTTTATATCATCAGGAGGAGGAGAGGAGGACTTTATATCATCAGGAGGAGAGGAGGACTTTATATCATCAGGAGGAGGAGGAGAGGAGGACTTTATATCATCAGGAGGAGGAGAGGAGGACTTTATATCATCAGGAGGAGGAGAGGAGGACTTTATATCATCAGGAGGAGGAGAGGAGGACTTTATATCATCAGGAGGAGGAGGAGAGGAGGACTTTATATCATCAGGAGGAGGAGGAGAGGAGGACTTTATATCATCAGGAGGAGGAGGAGAGGAGGACTTTATATCATCAGGAGGAGGAGAGGAGGACTTTATCATCAGGAGGAGGAGAGGAGGACTTTATATCATCGGGAGGAGGAGAGGAGGACTTTATATCATCAGGAGGAGGAGAGGAGGACTTTATATCATCGGGAGGAGGAGAGGAGGACTTTATATCATCAGGAGGAGGAGAGGAGGACTTTATATCATCAGGAGGAGAGGAGGACTTTATATCATCAGGAGGAGGAGAGGAGGACTTTATATCATCGGGAGGAGGAGAGGAGGACTTTATATCATCAGGAGGAGGAGAGGAGGACTTTATATCATCAGGAGGAGGAGAGGAGGACTTTATATCATCAGGAGGAGGAGAGGAGGACTTTATATCATCAGGAGGAGGAGAGGAGGACTTTATATCATCAGGAGGAGGAGGAGGACTTTATATCATCAGGAGGAGGAGAGGAGGACTTTATATCATCAGGAGGAGGAGAGGAGGACTTTATATCATCAGGAGGAGGAGAGGAGGACTTTATATCATCAGGAGGAGGAGAGGAGGACTTTATATCATCAGGAGGAGGAGGAGGACTTTATATCATCAGGAGGAGGAGAGGAGGACTTTATATCATCAGGAGGAGGAGAGGAGGACTTTATATCATCAGGAGGAGGAGAGGAGGACTTTATATCATCAGGAGGAGGAGAGGAGGACTTTATATCATCAGGAGGAGGAGGAGGACTTTATATCATCAGGAGGAGGAGGAGGACTTTATATCATCAGGAGGAGGAGAGGAGGACTTTATATCATCAGGAGGAGGAGAGGAGGACTTTATATCATCAGGAGGAGGAGAGGAGGACTTTATATCATCAGGAGGAGGAGGAGGACTTTATATCATCAGGAGGAGGAGAGGAGGACTTTATATCATCAGGAGGAGGAGAGGAGGACTTTATATCATCAGGAGGAGGAGAGGAGGACTTTATATCATCAGGAGGAGGAGGACTGTGTTTTTGGGTGAACTGTTCCTTTAAAATCTGAAGGCTTCCTGTAATTCTGCTCGCTGGTTGTTGAGATATTTCTGCTTTGACGGACTGAACAAACATCTTGGAGCTCTCCCAGTGAAGAAATGCTTCATTGGCAGTAAATGAGCAGCAGCAGTTATCAGGCGGGTCGCCCAGATGCATGCTGGGAAGGAAACTCCAGACATTTCCATGTTTAGTTTTGTGCCACGCTCAGCTTCTTGTTTCCTTCTTTAAAAGGACTTGTGCTTGTTGATTATGTGTCAGAAAGCAGAACAATCTTCATGTTTCTTTGGTTCTGATCTCCTGTTGGATCAGTGCTGCTGTTCGGTTCTGGTCCACTGACGTTTGCAGTGAAGCGGTTTCAGACTCCACAGTTTTATTTGGGAGAACACGCTGAGATTAAATCAGTTCGTGATGAGTCCAGTTTGTTCAGAGAGCCTCCAGAGCGGCTCGGGTGGAAGTTCAGACATCTGTTTTACAGCCTGCCGTCAGAGAATAACGAACTCTGGATGATTAACGAGCTCGTCTGATAGATTTGATCCACCACAGTTCATATTTATTCACCTTTAGAGATGAATTCTTTCTCAAAGCTTCGTTAGAGAAGCAGTGATTTAATATCTTCTCCTGGTGAACAGCAGAGAGCAGCTGCTCCTGTGGGAGGTTTTAATGATAATTGCCTCCAATAAATATTCAGTTTATAGTTCAATACACAGCTCAGATTCATCACACAGCTGATTTAAAGCCCTCCGCCTGCTGTTTCACTGTCAGTTTCCTTCTGACAGTGAACTAAACCGTACCAGCCACGAGGAGGACGGATACTGATCCAGAGTCTGTTCGGTTTCTGTGACTAAACTCTTCATCATAAAAGAAAACTGAGCCTTGTTGAAGAGTTCAGTCGTTTATTACATCATCTGGAAATATTGAGACTTTAAACATAAACTAAAAACCTTTTAAGGTTTTAATGTTTTCACTTGTTTTATTAGTTTTTATGTTTCATAACCTTTTATTTTATTTTAACACGAACTTGAAACTGAAACTGACTCCGACAGTCACCGCGTCCATTTTCAAACCAGTTTATTAAGTGATGCGTTCAGGGTCACCCGTACGTTAGAGAGTCATCGCTCCCTGCCTCCCTCTGACTCTGTTGTGTTCCTGCAGGGTGGACCAGGACCCGCCGGAAACCCGGGAACAGCCGGACGCCGCGGAGCCAACGGACAGAAGGTGAGTGACGTCGTTTCATCAACACCAGACACACTCTGATCCGTTCACAGGAAGCTGAGGACGGATGTGGACGAGTCGACACTTTGCAGTGTCACATGTTCTGCATGACGGTGAAATAAAAACGAGTGTTGTTGTTGTTGAAGGGCCAACCAGGAGATCCAGGTGATAAAGGTGTTCCAGGATCAGTGGGGCCCAGAGGGATGCCGGTAAGAGCTGAAACAAGCTGCGTTATTACTGTTCAATATGTAGTAAGGTATCTAATGTGTGTGTGTGCGTGTGTGTGTGTGTTTCAGGGTCAGGATGGCCGAGACGGTTACGGACCTCCAGGACCTCCCGGTGGCAAGGTAGAGGAGCCGTCAGACAAACTGACTCTTTAAACCTCCGACTGTTCTGTCACTTCACTGATCACAGTTCATGTTTATACAATCAGAGACATGAATCCTCGTCTCCGTCTTGTTTCAGGGAGATCCTGGTTTCCCTGGTTACCCCGGTCTACTGGTGAGTACGTCTCAGACAGAGCACGTCGTCAGGGGACACATGAATCTGGACGCTGACCCAGTTTGAGTCGGTTCAGACTCCAAACATCACAAATGTTCATCATGTTCTACAAACTGTGACAGAGAAATCTAAAGTAAAGGACAAACACAGACTCCATTCAGGAAGCTGTCTCTTCACAGACGCCTGTGTGAACAGCTGACGTCTGTCAGCACACGCTTCATGTGTGAAGCGTGTGAACAGACCTCAGATCAGATTTATTCAGTCGTCCTGTGAAAGATGAAGGTTGAGTCTGTGATCAGGTTAAAGAAACAGTCCGAGTGACCACAGCTCGTCATTCACGTCTTCACAGACTCTTGTTTAAGGTCGAGGAGCTGTCAGATGTGTGTACGTCCGAGGAGTTATCAGTGACATACTGAATTTATGTTGTGTATGCTGGCGTCGGTCCAAATGGTTCTGGAGGCCCTGAGACGAGCGACCGCACTGAACAACATATTTGTATTCATTCTTTCAGTGATTCATGAGTCTCAGAAACACTGAGGGAGAAAGTGACATTAGGAAAAATGTTTGGATATTAAAAGATAAGAGATTATAAATATGAGAAACAGGAAGCAGCAGGCTGAGGTCCAATCACATGTGAGCTGAGTGTGTGTTGTGTTCAGGGTGAGGACGGCCTGCAGGGATCCAAAGGACATCCCGGACCCAAAGGGAACCGAGGTCGAGCTGTGAGTGTTCACAGAACTCTGGTGTCAGATTTCTCTCCCAGAGTTTTGCTCCATCGCTGACTTTTGTTTCTGATCCGAATCCTTCAGGGTCGCTCAGGCAGGCCCGGAGAATCAGGCGTGGGTGGAGATCCAGGATACGCTGGACACAAGGTGAGTGTCATCATCATCATCATCATCATCATCATCATCATCATCATCATCATCATCATCATCATCCTTACCAAGCCAGTCCACTGCACTTTTATTGTGAAGTTGAGGAGGAAGTCAGAGAACGAGACGGAACATCACGTGAAGAAAACGTTCAAACACCTCGTCTGAGTCACAGAGAGAGTTTAATCCACAGCGCTGGTTGTTAGATCCTCTGCAGGATGTGTGGGCTGATGGTGTCTGGGTTAATAATACTTGTCCTCCTCCTCCTCCAGGGTCCCAGAGGTCCTCCTGGAGTCAAAAGCATGACTGTAAGTCCACCTTAAAGTTCCCCTCTCCTGCCGACATGGAGGGAAATGTTAAACCTTTGTCTCAGTGTCTGAATGTTATGTGTTGTGTTTCTGCAGGAGTGTCAGCTGATCACCTACATCAGAGACAACTGTGGTGAGTGTCAGAGACGTCACAGATGTTCTCACTGTGTCCAGAACCACAGCTCAGCTCTAATGATCTTCTCTTTCCTCCACCAGCTTGTTCCATCGGTACGTATACGTATATCTCCATGTTAATGATGTCATCACTACGGTGAGTACAGTACTGAGCCTGCTGCAGAGTGACATCATCACCGAGCGCGACCTTCGTTTCAGCCTCTTCAGTGTGTTTGGTGTCAGCGCTGGCTGATGCTGGACGAAGGTCAGCGGTGACATCACGTCCTCCCACAGTTCATCTGTCTGTATACAGGAGACGTGACTCAGTGAGGTCTGTCTCTCTGTCTCTCTGTCTGTCTGTCTCTCTGTCTCTCTGTCTGTCTGTCTGTCTGTCTCTCTGTCTGTCTGTCTGTCTGTCTGTCTGTCTCTGTCCGTCTGTCTCTCTGTCTCTCTGTCTGTCTGTCTGTCTGTCTCGTCTGTCTCTCTGTCTGTCTGTCTGTCTGTCTCTCTGTCTGTCTGTCTCTCTGTCTGTCTGTCTGCTCTGTCTGTCTGTCTCTCTGTCTGTCTGTCTGTCTGTCTGTCTTGTCTCTGTCTGTCTGTCTGTCTGTCTCTCTCTCTCTGTCTGTCTGTCTGTCTCTCTGTCTGTCTGCCTGTCTCTCTCTCTGTCTCTTGCTCTGTCTGTCTGCCTGTCTGCGTGTCTGTCTCGTCTGTCTGTCTGTCTGTCTGTCTGTCTGTCTCTCTGTCTCTGTCTGTCTGTCTCTCTCTCTGTCTGTCTGAGTCCCGGGCTGAGAAAGCGTCCACAGTGGGCTGACCAGATTTCAGCTGTGGGTCGGTTGGCTTCTCTCCGGTTTCCTCCAGAACCGGCTGAGCCCGAGCTGAGAGGTGCCGGTGTGAGATGGGTTAAAGCTGAAAGGAGTTTAGATTAAAGAGAAGATGTGCAGCGTCCAGTGTCTTTTTCTGCGAGCGCTCCGACGCCTTTCTTCAGCGTCTGTTCTGGCAAATTCACAACCAGTCTACACAGACGACCCGGCGGATTGAGTAGACTGATTTGTCTGAATTTGCCAGAACAGACAGCTTTTTGTTTGAGGAGCAACCTTTACTGGTACCACACAGCTGACAGGAGAGCTTCATCACTTTGTGCTCTACAGTCGTCACTGTGCAGACAGTTTGGACTCAGCATGAACTAACGAGTCAGCGTTTACCAAAGTCGAGTCATCGTGTCTCCACTGCAGCGTCTCGACACTCATCCATCAGTGTGGATCGCTTAAACAAACATCAACGAGCCACAGTGTTTCTCCTCTCTGCCAGAATCATAAGCTGTTGTTTCTCCAGCGCTGTGCAGAGACGTCCGAGTGTGTCGGACTACAGGAGGTGCTGATCAGACCAACGTGTCTGTACCTCGTTACTGAAATCAGTCATCTTCTCTTTGTTAGCTGGTGGGACCGGTGCTACATATCCAGATTGATTTAACGAAGGCAGCTGCGTCTCCGTCCAGATGTTCTGACGGCTCGTACTGGTGTTGATGAACCCGTCACCAGAGGACTGAGTTACTGATGCTGACGCCGTTACCATAGCAACCCTTGCAGACCGGTCGTTGATGTCTGGACACAGATATCTGCTCTGATCACCTGTTGATAACAGCGTGGATGTGATGTATCTGCAGTCTCCTTCTTTCCTCTCACATGAACTCTGTGTCGTTGGTTTTCAGGTCACTCGGAGTGTCCCGCCTTCCCCACCGAGCTGGTGTTCGGCCTGGACATGTCCAGCGACGTGACGCCGGCGGCCTTCGAGAGGCAGCGCTCCGCCCTCATCTCCCTGCTGGAGGACGTCGCCATCACTGAGAGCAACTGTCCGACGGGCGCTCGCGTCGCCGTGGTGGGATACAGCAGCTACACCAAGTATCTGATCCGCTTCCAGGACTACCGCCGCAAGACTCAGCTGGTCGACCTGGTGAAGAACATCGCCCTGGAGAGGACGGCCAACGAACGGCAGCTCGGGGCCGCCATGCGCTTTGTGGGTCAGAACGTCTTCAAGCGTGTCCGAGCAGGGGTGATGATGAGGAAGGTGGCCGTCTTCCTGTCCAACGGGCCTTCGCAGGATGTCAATGACATTGTCACCGCCACGATGGAGTACCGAGGCCTCAACATCGTCCCCGCAGTCATCGCCCTGAAGAACGCTCCCACCGTCAGTCAGGCGCTGGAGGTAGGTCTGATCCGCCAGCTCATTCAGGTGTTTAGGAGGATCTAAAGCAGACGCGTCACTTCAGCTCTTCAGAGTCGAGTCACAGCGATCGATCACTTCAGACTGAGAGGACGCCGAGCGAGGTGTCGGTCAGGAGATCAGGTGTCAGAGACCTGCAGGACGTTCTGACCTCAGAGTCACATGAGACCCAGAACACACTGCAGAGATGATCTCACCTGGCTCGGGAACGACTCGGAAAAGAAAAGATAGATGAAGGTTAAATATTACAACCTTTTCAAACTTTGGACCATATGAACGTGGTTTTTGGTGTTAAGAAACTTCAGATAGACTAAAGGGATTCATGGAAATCCTGCCAGAGGTCAAGATCCTCTTTCAGACCTGTCGGTACCGTCCATCCTCAGTGATCCGATCTCACCTGGACCGCTCTACAGGTGTGAATGAGAAACACTGAGGACTCACACACATCCAGTAAACACATATAAATGACATGTTTGTGCTCTTAACCTGCTGATGTCAGCAGCAGATGATGTCTGTCTCAGCTGATCCAGCCACTGAGCCAGGAACACAACATCACCAGACTCCCTTAACAAATGTAGTGATTTTAAGAGTTGATGAGTTAAAACAAACTTTATAACGTACTATTATTACACTGATGTCACCATTTACACTCCATTTATGAAAGCAGAAACATGTTATTGATCTAAACATGTCACATGTTACAAAGACACTAAACAGGAACAATATAGGCTCCTTCTTTGTCCCCGTGGAGAAAGTCCCCAGACTCCCTTAACAAATGTGTCAGTTTAGTGAGTTGTTGAGTTGGAGACACTTTATAAACTCTGTGAAACTCTGTCTCTGACTCATTCTGCATTATTTGGACCTTCTTGTGAATTCAGCAAATGTTCTACATGAACTTCTTTCTGTCTTTGAGTAGAAACATGGAGTCTGTTTGTCTCAGTGATGGACGGGTTTGTTTCATACAGAGCAGGAAGTGACATCACATCAGGACGCATGTTAATGTCAGCTGACGGACTCAGAGCTGATCGATCACTGAGGACGGATGTTGACGGTGTGAAGACGACCTGTTCCTCACCACACGCAGCTGAAGCTCTGTCTCCTCTCAGACAGACGGACTGATCAAATGTCCGTGTGGTGTTTCAGCATCTGACTCGTTCATGTGTTGCTCAAACTTCACCACAGTATTTCATCTTTCCACCTGAACTTGAACCGACCCGACGAGTTATCTCAGATTCCAGCTGAGCGAAGGGAGGATGAGCAGGATCACGTCGTACCTCCCACCAACTTCACCTCCGTTTGATTCAGTGAGTTCAAAGTGATAAACTCACCGCGTGCCAGCCAGGAGGTTTTTCTCGTTTGGCTCTGAAACACATGACTTCGCTCCAGCTCCCTCTGACATCGTCTCCCTCTCTGGTGAAGATAACATTCAGTCCTGCTGTCAGAAATGTGTCTGAGCAGTGATGCTGAAGCTCTCAGACACGTCTCCGTAGTTTCATCATCAGGAGACGGACGGAGATGAATGAGATCTGAGATCTGTGGTTGTCTTTAGTCTTGTGGCTCACTCACAGTTCTCAGATCTGTGATTAACGACATGTTTCTTCTCAGGCCGACGACTCGGGGAGATCCATCTTCGTGGTGCTGGGCAGAGACGCAGCCGAGCTGAGGAAGGTCAAGAACTGTGCCGTCTGTTACGGTGAGACGACTGTTCTCGGCTTGTTTTCTGTTTTATCAGACTGTAACATCTCTGACAGGAGGGGAGCAGACCGACGACAGGTTTCACTGTTTCTTGTCTCTTCAGATCCCTGCAAACGTTCGGAGGAGTGCTCCTTCATCCAGGAGCCGCTGCAGCCTCAGCAGGTGGACTTGGACCTGGTCCTGGTGGTGGACAGCTCCAGGGAGGTGAAGGCTGATGAGTATGCTGGCGCCCAGCAGCTGTTGGGCTCTGTGGTGGAGCAGCTGGTTGTGAGCCCGCAGCCCCGCAGGGCCGGGAAACAGGCCCGGGTGGCCGTGGTCCAGCAGAGCGGGACCCGAGTCACAAAGGCCGAGTTCGACCTGCAGACCTACCAGAACCACGACCTGATGAAGACCCACCTGATCCAGACCATGAGGAAGCAGGACGGCTCCTCGGCGCTGGGACACACGCTGGAGTTCACCCTGAAGGAGGTGCTGATGAAGGCCGGCCAGCCCCGGAGGAGGAGGGCCGTGCTGACGGTGGTCGGCACCCAGACGGCCTACGAGGACCGAGCCCGGCTGCACTACTTCTCCCAGAAGGCCAAGTGTGAGGGCGTGGCCATGTTTGTGGTGACGGTCGGCGAGCGCTTCAACCGGACGCAGGTGGAGGAGCTGGCCAGTCTGCCTGTGGACCAGCACCTGATCCACGTCAGCAGGCTGAAGGCGGAGGAGCAGGGCTACGCCCAGCGCTACTTCAGGGTCTTCCTCTCCGCCCTCGACAGTAAGAACCGGACCGAGACTCAGCAGAGACTTTAGATCAGACGAGACTGCAGCTTCAAGTCTGAGATGTTCTCAGCCTGAACACCAGGATCACTTTATTAGTCATGATGTGTTTTCACTCTGTAGGTTTTACTGAGTTCAGGGTCTCTGATGTTTCTGTGCTGTTTTCATTTCAGAGGGAATCAACTCGTATCCTCCTCCGTCTTTGAAACGGACCTGTGACCAGCTGAAGACCCAAGAAAGACAAGGACCAGTGATCTTTAACGGGTAACTCACACGCTGCCGTGAGACGGAGCTAATCCATCGCTCAGGGGCCACGTACTGCTGTTTCCTGAGCGCCACGTCTTTGTCTTTCTTTTTTTTATAATGAGACGACCGCTTAGAGAACAACGAACAGGTAGTCGACCACAGAGGGCCGCTGTCCATCATGTGAATGTTTGCTGTTTTCTCTGAGAGTAAACTTTAAATGTTTGGGTTTGAGGCGGTTGACGTCACTGTCAGCTCTGGAATCTGGCAGGAATATTCCTGTGGTTTCTAACATTTTGATAAGCAGAGGATTTATTGAGTCGCAGCTCGACTCTGCCGGCTGCTCGACGGACGGAACAGCTGAGCAGAAACACTCGACAGCACTGTGACTGATCTGATTATCATGTGAGTGATGGTGAATCTGTGGTTTCTGTCTCCAGTCAGGGGCCGGTGGTGCTGGAGGAGGAGGAGGAGTACGGGGACGAGGTGGAGGAGGAGGTGGAGGTGTTTGGGGAGCACACGGGAGGACAGACGCAGACCGGCCAGCTGGACATCATCGAGACGCTGACCAGAGGAGACGGACAGAAATTTGTCTCGGGATCAAAATTCAACGGTAGACCACACACACACACACACACTCACACACTCCATGGTATTTCTATAGACCATATTCTCATGCGGCCGTCTTCCTGTGACGTGGCGCTCGGGGGGCGGAGCCCTGACGCTGCCTGACACTGAGGCCCCGTCCACACGGACCAAAACGATCTTTTTTTATCCGTCTTCCTCGGCTTCGTTTCAAGAATATTTGCGTCCACATGGATCCACTGTAAACGACTCAACACGCTGTAGTTCATACACCAGGCCTATAGGTGGCGCTGGAAATGCACCAAAAACAGAGAAGAAGAGACGGAGCATGCACATAAAGCTTTAGCGCTGTATACAAACAGACAGCTGAAGGAGAAACCGAACACAACAAGAAGAAGATGAAGATAGCTAGTCGGTGGCCCATAATCCTTTTCTGCTCAGCGTCGCTGCAGAGGAGCAGAATATTTAGTCCCAGTGACCCTGATAGGCTCAATATCTTCTGCAGCACCAACACAAGCATGTAGTCCGCCATCGTTGTTGTTGTTGTAATGAGACATCGCGGGGTTCAGAGGTCGAGGGGCGGGGCGATGGCGTCATCAAAATGCAAAGTATGTGGATTCACCGTCCACACGAGAACAGAGGGGCTGCGTTTTCTAATTTCTCCACCCTGAGACCTGTTTTCAAAAAAGTGCGTTAACAGGATCCGTGTGGACGATCGGCCAACACGATGCAAAACACAAAACAGCGTTTTGGTCTGGACGGGACCTGAGTGTCAGCTGAACGCATGCTGTTCATTTCTGTCTGTTTCATGTTGTTTGTCACCTTTTTATTTTATTAACACTCGTCGGACACACACACACACACACACACACACACTCTGACGAGCTGGGATCTGTTTGTCTGGAATGATTCATGCGTCTTCATTAGTTCCAGTTGTGTCTCATCAGGCTGCATGTGTCCTCCTGGTGCAGCGGCTCTCAGCGCTCTCACATTTATACAGAACATTTGTAAAGACTCTGATTGGCTTTACGAGCTGAAGCTGCAGAGCCGCCGGCGGCAGGACGTCTGTCAGTGTGTGTAGTAAATGTGTGTGTTCTGCTTTCAGCCCAGTGTCAGCTGGAGGCTGACGCTGGTATCCAGTGTGCCGACTATGTCCAAGCGTGGTTCTTTGACAAAGACATCGCTGCATGCTCTCCCTTCTGGTACGGCGGTTGCGGCGGTAACGCCAACCGCTTTAACACAGAGAATGAATGTTTCCGGACATGTGGCAGCCACAGTAAGTCCTGACTGCACCAGACCACCACCAGCCCAGAATCTACTGTCCATCTGTCCTGAGACAAGTCTCTATTCACCTCTTCTTTATGTCTTTAACTTTGTGTCTTCGTCCCTCTCCGTCTGTGTCTGTCTGTCTGTCTGTCTGTCTGTCTGTCTGTCTTCATCACATCCTCAGTGATGATGTCAGCTAAATGAACTGAATAAAACAAAGCTGGATTCTGTTTTGAAAGTGTGTTTTAAAGCAGCAGCAGCAGCTCAGCATGAACACAGTCTCTCTGTCGCCTCTCACAGATCGGAACATCCTGCCGAGGCCGGAGCTCGCCAGCTTCTCCAGAGGTAAAAACCACAAACACCTGACCTGTTTTCTACCTGCTCATCACACACACAGTGTCCCTGTGACGTCCTGCTAGAGCGTCTTTAATGTGTTTGATTTCAAATCAACATGCAGAAACTTTAAAGCTGCTGCAGATAAAAAACACGTCACAGTCGACCTCACGTCTGATCTGACGGGTGTTAGCAGGGACGAGAGGCGGAACAAACGGATCCAAGAGCTGATGGAAGATTTTGAATGAAAGTAAACTAACGAGCACAGCGCCTGAGAATCAGAAGAGTTAAAGGGGCAACACGTGCAAACTGTTTTGTTGAATACATTAAAAACTGATCAACAGAAAGTGAAGACGGAACAGTTTTGACATGATGAGGTGTTTGTGTTGAGCTCCACCAACACTTTAATGAGCTGGTGTCACGTCCTCCGTCTGGACCACTAGACACACGGCTAACTAGCTGTTAGCAGCTACAGTTAGCAGATTTTTACATATTGCACCTTTAGAGACGTGTTGTAGACTTTAATCAGCTGGAAATCATCAGTATGTGAGTGATATTTTCTCTAACACGTTGCTCTCTGTGTCCGTCTCCTTGCAGACGCCTGCTTCCTGAAACAGGACCAGGGCGGCTGCCAGAACTACACCATGGCCTGGTTCTACGACACCAAGCAGAACGAATGCTCTCGCTTCTGGTACGGCGGCTGCGACGGCAACGACAACCGCTTCACGACGCAGGAGGAGTGTGAGCACCTGTGTGTGACGCGGAGCCGATGAGGACGTCACCGGAGAGAATCACCGCTGTGCACCGAACACGTCTCAGCAGAACCTGCAGAAACACGCATCTCCAAGGAAGAATACAAGATTTCTGAGCAATTTAAATCCTTAATCGACAGCTGAGTCTGTTGTGGAACGGTTCCACTGTTAACTAAACGTCTTCAGGGAAACTGGAACCGTCCCAGAACTGAGCAGCTGCTGGTTAAAGACATTTCGTCTGTTTCTTTCTTGGACATGCGTGTTTAGTTTCCTCACAGCGCCTTCGACATTTCACAATAAAAACTCTGAACTGCTGAACGTGGATCGAACTGGACAGCAGAGAAGCTGTTCAACACCTTCAGGCTCATATCAGGTGCGACTCTGAAGCCGATGAGTGAATGTTTGAAGGATCCAGAACGTTAAAGTGTGTTTATGTAGACGAGCTCTTTTTTTTTTATTTGACTCACATTCAGCGAACAGCGACGGCCTGAAGGTTTCAGGTAGAGATCGATCTTAAACTTAGGATCTGTTTTCCAAAGATAGTGACGTGAAGTTCTCTGATCATCACTGATAACTTGTTGGTCCCTCAGACGCTGTTTAGACGACTCAGCTTCACCACATCCCAGAATATCAGAGTCTCACTTTCAGAGTTTTGGTCCCAAATCTGTCATGAAGATGAACGTTTCAGTTTCTGCTTCAGGAAGGTTTCAGTCTCTGCAGCCACTGAAGTGACGACGCAGT
This sequence comes from Lagodon rhomboides, assembly GCA_039737535.1. Taxonomy (NCBI): domain Eukaryota; kingdom Metazoa; phylum Chordata; class Actinopteri; order Spariformes; family Sparidae; genus Lagodon; species Lagodon rhomboides. The sequence continues at coordinate 34,097,598 of CM077788.1, read as the reverse complement.
CGCGTTTTATCTGCAACTGAACAGGATTCACTGAAAAGTGATGCTGAAAAACTGTTGTCCGACAGTTTCTGTAATGTTTCACACAAACAACCCTCATTTTTACAGTTTATCATCCTCTCTTTGGTCAAATAAAGACAAACGTCATCAAAAGCATTTTCATCAGAAACACAATTGTTGTAATTGTTGGATCTAAACTCTGAAACTGGCTGAACTGTACTGAAACTGAAATGTGATTTGTTTTTATTTCACCTGACGGACCAAACTCTCTCTGAGTCGTGTTAAAGGCTCAAACTGAGGCGGAGCTGCTGCGTCTCACCGAGGCTTCGGACGTTGGACTCGCTCCACAGACGTAAACACATTCCTGACGTGTCTCGCAGCAGCTCGTCTCACTTTGAGCCTTAAAAGGTCCGAAACGTGTCTCTGCGCTGAGCGACCGGGTTTCAGCCCGTGTCACCGCCCGTGGAAATCAGTCTGTGGTTCTTCAGACCAACCAATGGTGCTCCATGTACAAATAAAACAATAAAGACTTAAAGAAAACGTTGGAGTTCTGGTTCAGTTTGTTCCTCACTGTTCATCATGTGATCAATAACATGACGAGAGTTTGTTTCTGATCAAACAACAGATTTTATTTAACACACGATTCATCTGCAGATTGTAACATTTGATATTTTGTACAAGTTTCAAATCAAACTTTATATTACTCAGATTTAAAATAACTTATGTACAACGAAGAAAGAAGAACAGTATCTGTGTGTTAACGTGTTCGAACGTTCAGGACGATGAAAACATGAGAATTAAAAAAATCTAAATCAAGTCCAGGATCAGGTCCTCGTCCGCCGTCTGCAGAGCGACGCGATGACGTCATGTGGACGTCAGGTGACTCAGCTGAAGCTCATGATGACGCTGAATTAAAGTTTGACATCGTGCATTTTTTAATTTCAGGGTTTTTTGGTGTCAGAGGAACCAAAAAAAGGACACGTGTGTTTTTGTTATAATGAAAATATAGACTGTGTGCAAATCATCTTCTGAAGTCCAATAAACAACCGGTTACTCGTCACAGTAAGGAGATTAAAGGAAAAGTTCACCCAAAAAATGTAAATCCAGTCATCAACTAAACAGCCGGGGACAGAACCATCACCAGAACCGCTCAGTCCAGCCCACAACGACACTGACGGCCAATCAGAACACAGCTGAAATCACATGATCGTCAGTCAGTTTGATTTCTGGGACATTTTCCGACAACATAATATAAAATGAGATGAAACTGCAGCCGACATCTTTATGTGAACTGACTGATGGTGTTTTTAGACGATCTGCTCCGACACATCGGTCTTCCATATTTATACAACTTTGTTCTGACGTCCTTTATCGATCGGCAGGATAAATGTTGTTGAGCTAAACAAAACTCTCCTGATGACAGCTGGATTCTCACCAACTCTTCTTCTCTGAGGACTCTGTGAAGTCGGATCCTTCTGAAGGTTTCCTTGTTGTGTTTCTGTCCGACACACGCTGAGCTGCCGACCCAGCTGGAGCGAGCAGTACGGGCTCAGCGCTGCCGTTTACAGAACATTATCGTTCATCAGTGTGTTTCTCACCTGGTTTTCGTTCTCAGTGTGGACTCAGGTCCGACAGTTATTTGAGAAAAGGTTATTTGTTCAGTGGAGGCTGAAAGGTGACGAGATCAGGACTGGATTTACATCTTTGGATGAACTGTTCCTTTAAGGATCTGATCTGATGACACCTGTGGGGCTGCTGGGTAACAGGAAGTCATGTGACTGTAGCAGGTTTGTGGAGGAGGCTGCTCACTGTCAAACCATCAGGACATGAACGTGTGTGTGTGTGTGTGTGTGTGTGTGTGTGTATGTGTGTGTGTGTGTGTGTGTGAGAGATGTCCCCGTCGTCTCTCGTCCTCACTTCCAGACTTTGACGATGCCGTCTCTGGACGAGGTGACGATGAAGCCCTGCGTGGTCTGGAAGGTGGCGATGTCAGTGATGATGTCATGGTGACCCACGGGGAGGGATTCTGGGCCGCGGCGAGGCGAGTCCTCCACCACGCCGCTCTTCTGTTTACTGTGGATCTCCTGCAGAGACACCAGACCGCTTTTAACCTCACAGACACCGACAGAGAGGCATGATGGGAAAAAAACACGCTGACCGAACCATCAACACGGCTTCACTGTCACAACTGTGTGTGTGCGTGTGTGTGTGTGTGTGTGTGTGTGCGCGCGTCTCTGTGTGTGTGTGTGTGTGTGTGTCTGTGTGTGTGTGTGTGTGTGTGTGTGTGGTCCCACCTGTACGACCTCCGTCCCCTCGATGATCTTCCTGCTGTACAGGACAGACGGGCAGTGCAGCGAGTCGTTGGCTCCTCCCGCCACGATGTACGACCTCTCAGGATACGCCAAGTCCCAGAACCTGAACGCCACAACCAACCAATCATCAATCAGTTTGATCTAAGACGAGTGATCGAATGTTCCCAGTCAGCCTGAGAGGGACGATCAAGAGTCTCTGCTTGTGAAGGTTGCTTCTCATGAAGCGTCTGTAAAACTGTGGATGATTTATTTGAGCTTCACAGCCTGAGAGAGTCGTCCGTCAGAACAGCCTCTGAGTTCTGCATCTGAACAATAAGACAGCAAAATAAGGGTGGTGTTTGTTTCTGGTCCGTTTGTCTGACGGTGCAGAACACAGACGCTGCTGGTTGGATTCTAACAGAACCTCAAACACTCTCCTCACACATTAACCCACTAATGAATCTCTGTTTGCTGGTGTGTACCGCGTATGTACGAAACACGGGTCTGAACATTCAGCAGCTTCATCAGGAAGAGCTGCCACGACTGTTTCACTCATGTTCTCTGGGTGTGTGAAAGCAGGTGGATGTGAACACACTGATGGTGTGTGTGTGTGTGTGTGTGTGTGTGTGTGTGTGTGTGTGTGTTTCTGACCTGATCCTCATGTCAGAACCGGCCGTCAGCAGCAGAGGGTTCCCGTCAGCAGGACTGCAGTAGATCCCATGAACACTGTGGGGAGACGGCTGCACACACACACACACACACACACACACACACACACACACACACACACACACACACACACACACACACACACACACACACGTTAAACTGACACACATCATGATGGAGGGAGGAGATAATAACTGGATCTACAGTTTTGGGTGAACTGTTCCTTTAAATGTGACGGGAGATATTAGACTCCTACCTGCATCTCAGACAGCGGAGGAGCAGAACTCGCCCACAGGGTGAACTTACGGTCCCCCGTCTCCATGTCCCACATAGACACTTCATTATTGCCCTGGACAGCTGCACACACACACACACACACACACACACACACACACACACACACACACACACACACACACACACACACACACACACACACACACACACACACACACACACGGTCAGTTTGATCTGTCCAGCGTCTGATCCTGATTGGTCGGCTGGTTGTCGTCGTCTCACCTGCGATCACAGACGATTGGTAGAGCGGATGCATCAGCAGCCGTCTGATTCGTGCTCGGGCCGGGTGGGAGTGGTTTGAGATGGGGAGCTGGAACCGCATATCCCAGCATGCCATGGTGCCGCTGCTCGTACCTGTGGAGGAAACACAAAGACAGGATGTGACCTGCAGACCGTGTGCAGAGTGCTGACAGTCAAAGTAAAGACGTCGAGTTAGAATATCACGCTGGTGAAAAAGTATTTCTTCAGTAGGTTTTATATGAGAGCAAAGTAAAGTTTGTTTAAAATTACAGAGCAAAGAGTTTGATGACTGATCCGACCCGCATAATTCAGAATCTGACCCGGTAACAGGCCTCAGAATAAATATAAGAACTATTTAAAAGGTTGATTGTCTTGTTTGAGTCTGTGGGTCATTAAGAGGCATCAGAATTAAACTACAGTAAATTATACAAACATTCGAATGTTTCATCAGATTGTTTCTAAGAGTCGACAGTACGAGCAGCAGTAAAAGTCTTAAAGTGTCTGATAGTTAATGTTCTGTTTCACCTGCTTGATGATAAAACAATTTAATTTGTCTCTGATGCAGCGTGTAATCTGTAAATGTGGTGCAGTAAAAGTACCGAGGCAGAGCCAGCACTGGTGCATGTCGACGGTGAAGGAGGTGATGAGTCCCAGGCGGAGGTCGTGGCGCAGCGTCCAGGCGTTGGAGTTGGAGCGAAGGTCCCAGCCCACCAGAGAGCCGTTGACGGTGGCGTACGCCAACACGGACTGAGCGCCCGAGTTAAAGTGGTGGATGTCGACCGCGCAGCCGTCCTCCTGCAGGTCCAGACTCCTGAGGGGACAGACACATGGATGGATGAGACACGTCCTCCATCAGGACGGAGTTTACCTGCAGGGCGTGTCCCTGTACCTGGTCTGGAACGGCTGGACTTTGGGGGATTTTGGTGGTTTGTTTGCTTCGACGGCCAGCAGCTGGATGGATCCGTTATCGGAGGCCACTGCCAGGTAGTGTGAGCCCTGACAGAAGGTCAGCGTCTTCACATGACCGCCGATACGAGAGTACGTCAGCACCGACCTGCAGGGACACGGAGCAGAGACATCAGCGCTGTAGACGCAGAGTTCTAGTCTGCAGCAGTCGAGTCGCTCCAGGTGAAAGACGGTGAACATGACAGGAACATGACGACGTCTCCGGAGCTCTCCGCTGTTGTTGGTGGGTTTAGAGACTCACCTGGTGGTCGTGGTCTTTCCCTCCATCTTCTGACTGTCCCAGACTTTAACGGTGCCGTCATTGGACGCCGTAGCAAAGATGGAGTGTTCGTCTGAGACTCGGATGCGGTTCACAGCAGCCTTGTGCTCGTGGAGGTGAGCGACCAGCAGCCCTTTAGGGTGCCACCCTGAAACACACCGACAGCCTGAGTGAGACAGAACTGAAGCATTCAACTGTTCTTTGGGGGAAACTTAATTTCAAAATTGAATCGAATCGGAATCGTAGTCAACATTTGTGGACGTACGTTCTTCAGATATCTGTTTGACAAGAACAGGACGTACGTACGAACAGAAGGACGGACACAGAGCTGAACACATGAGGCCTCACTGGCTTGAAGACGTTATAGATTAGAGACTGTACATGAGAGTGTGTGTGTGTGTGTGTGTGTGTGTGTGTGTGTGTGTGTGTGTGTGTGTGTGTGTGTGTGTGTGTGTTACCAGGCGGAGGAGGTCGACTCTCCCACTCGGCGCTCTCCATCATCTGCTTGGCCATGCGCTCGGCGCTGCACTGCTCCCTCTTCTGCTGCACCAGCTGCTGTAGCTCCGCCTTGCAGGTGTTGATGCGGCGCTGGTAGGCGGGGCCGCTCGCCACCGACTGCAGCGCGGGCAGCGTCGGCGCCACGGTGCTCTTCCGGATCTGAGTGGCCGGCCCGTCTGCAGCCTGTGAACACATCACGTCCTTATTGTGCTGACGGGTCGAGTCAAAGTGTTTCCAGGTGTCGGAGTGTTTAAACTTTAAACACTTCGACAGGGTTAGGGTTAGCCCTCCTGTGATGTCACTCTGTGGCTGAGTTGCATTGTGGGTAATGTAGGCGGCAGGCCTGTAAACACACTTTAATGTGTAACATTAGTTCTTCAGATCGTTTCCTCAGAGTGAAGTGACGCCTCGATGGATGAAAGTCAGACAGAGTTCATCGTTTATCCGACACGACTTAGACTGAAACTTGTGAAAATCAAATTCAGAGCTGTGGTTCTATAAAAGTTTCCTGTTTATCAATATTTATATTATTATTACCACCGGCCGACCCAGATCAATCTGTTTAATCTAAACAGACGCTCGCACTGAAGGATCGACCGACACGTTCGGCTTAGAAACACGACACCGTGAATCATAATTCAGATCAGACGTCATTAGTACAAAACCTCTCGGAATAAAGCCAATAAATACGAAACAGATCGTGTTTAAACTTTAAATCTGACTGTAAACTGAACAATGATATAATAAAACTGCACTCGTATAACAGCGGGTCTTGGCTCAGTCAGGGTGGAAACCTGCCAGGACTCAGAGCACAGTTCCAGCCTGATGGTGAGAAAAGCTGTCGAGTGTAGCAGCGAAAAAGATCCACATGTTTCTGTTTCTGAGCCAAAGACATAAAACCTCGAGTCAAACATTCACTTACAGCTTGTTTAATAATGAGCCAAACTCTCACTGCTGCCCAGAAACAGATCCCGCTAATGATAAGCAACAGAAATAAACAGCCGTGCAGTGTTACTAAGTTCTGCACTGAGAGGTCCAGTGTGGAGGATCGAGTGACGTCTCCTCCACGGCGCCAATAACAACCAGACAAAGTCCCCTTGTGGAGTAAGAGTCTGGTTTGTCCCTTCTGGGCTACTGTAGAAACATGGCTGACTGCGTGGAAGAGGAGCGAAACCGTCCCCTCTCCACATCTGACATCATCAGCCTGTAGAGACAGAACTTCTCCACGTGTTTCTGTGAGCTGAGGATTCATTCGGACCGAACCAGAACTGTTCTGGTGACTCTGGCTCAGTTTGTGTCCAGTCTGAACGAAGTGTGTTTGACGAGGAGTTTACGAGCAGATTAAGCTCGTCTGAGTTCAGACGGTGGACGGTTGGATTTTTCTGTTAATCGTTGGAATCAGTTTCAAGCTAATTTGCCAAATATTCTCTTGTTTCTGCTTCTACGATTCAGGACTTTATTAGTTTGATATAATTGAAGCGTTCTGGACTGTTGGATAAAGTTCAAACTACGACGACATCATCTGGTGTTTTACAGAAGAAATATAAAAAGACTTATGGTTTGAGAGTTTATTTAATTACCTGGATAACCGGTATTTTCCGTAAACACACCTATGAACGTGTTGAGAGTAATAAAGTGTACAGTTGGTGTGATGTGCCTCTGGCTGCTCAGCATCAGCACCAGACACACCTAAGTGTCTGGTTTGTCCCTTCTGGGCTACTGTAGAAACATGGCTGACTCCGTGGAAGAGGAGCGAAACCGTCCCCTCTCCACATCTGACATCATCATCTCCACGTGTTTCTGTGAGCTGAGGATTCATCCAGACCGAACCAGGCGACTGTTCTGGTGGCTCAGTTTGTGTCCAGTCTGAACGAAGTGTGTTTGACGAGGAGTTTACGAGCAGATTAAACTCGTCTGAGTTCAGACGGTGGACGGTTGGATTTTTCTGTTAATCGTTGGAATCGGTTTCAAGCTAATCTGCCAAATATTCTCTTGTTTCTGCTTCTACGATTCAGGACTTTATTAGTTTGATATAATTGAAGCGTTCTGGACTGTTGGACAAAGTTCAAACTACAACGACATCATCTGGTGTTTACAGAAGAAATATAAAAACACCTAATAATGCGTTGAGAGTAATAAAGTGTACAGGTGGTGTGATGTGCCTCTGGCTGCTCAGCATCAGCACCGACACACCTGCGTACAGTAAACCTCAGCAGTGTGACGGGTGGTGTTACAGGTGGTGTTACAGGTGGTGTTACCGTGGCGGGCTGGGCGGTCGGCGGCTCCTGAGATCCAAACATGCTCTTCCACTCCTCGTTCATGGTCGAGTCCTGCTTCGTGTGCTTCCTCGCTGCGGGAGGAGAAAAAAAACAGGTACACAAACAGTCAGACCTTTCTCAGGCTGCAATTAACTAACGAGTGTGTAAATATTTAGCTGAGCGTCTCTGAGGACTCCACCAGGTGCTGCACAGGTGTCGCCACCTCAGCGACTGGTTATTTATATACACTGCAAAATACGTTAATCTGGGATTAATCAAGAAGAAAATAATCTCTTCTTTCTAATTAAACTCTCAGAGTCATGATGTCTTTATTTAGATGAAGAGAAAGATAATAAACGAGCACCAACATCTGTTCCACATGTTTAAAACTAAAGGACCTCACCTTAAAATCAGATTCCAGCATCTGAACAAAAGCCCAGTTTGAGGAGTGACGGGCTCATGTTTTACAGTGTAGAGGCTCTGAGGACTGTCTTGTATTTGGAGAGCGCAGACAGAAAGTAATTAATGAGAGCGATTAGAGCGGGACTTTCCTCCAGGCTCTCTTTCAGATGTTTTGGCTGCAGACGGCAGTGATTTACTCTGATGACTGAGAGAAAACATCTGGAGTGCAGCAGTGATGGGACGCTGGAGGCTCTGCTGCAGCCTGCAGCTCCGTGTCCTGGCTGCTGCCTTTATACAGTCTGCTCTGAGTGTTGGACTTTGTTTTAGTGCACCTGGCCCGTCCATCCAGAACCAGCACCTGGCCCGTCCATCCAGAACCAGCCGCCCCTCCCTGCTCTCTCTCACTCTGTCACTGCAGCGGATGATTTATTTTGTTTGGTTTCTGTAATTACTTCCTTCTTCTACTCTCCACCACACGGCACTGAAGTTTCATTCATCCACTCACTGCGGCCCCGACACACCTGAGCATGGACGGCCGTCAGTGAGCATCTGTGCTACGACTTTTTGGCCTCTCCAAGTTCAGATACTTGTGTACAAACAGACTCTGGTAAAAGTAGAAGTACTGATACAGCTTCTTTACTCCAGTAAAAGTAGAAGTACTGATACAGCTTCTTTACTCCAGTAAAAGTAGAAGTACTGATACAGCTTCTTTACTCCAGTAGAAGTACTGATACAGCTTCTTTACTCCAGTAAAAGTAGAAGTACCGATACAGCTTCTTTACTCCAGTAAAAGTAGAAGTACTGATACAGCTTCTTTACTCCAGTAAAAGTAGAAGTACTGATACAGCTTCTTTACTCCAGTAAAAGTAGAAGTACTGATACAGCTTCTTTACTCCAGTAGAAGTACTGATACAGCTTCTTTACTCCAGTAAAAGTAGAAGTACCGATACAGCTTCTTTACTCCAGTAAAAGCAGAAGTACTGATACAGCTTCTTTACTCCAGTAGAAGTACTGATACAGCTTCTTTACTCCAGTAAAAGTAGAAGTACCGATACAGCTTCTTTACTCCAGTAAAAGTAGAAGTACTGATACAGCTTCTTTACTCCAGTAGAAGTACTGATACAGCTTCTTTACTCCAGTAAAAGTAGAAGTACTGATACAGCTTCTTTACTCCAGTAAAAGTAAAAGTACTGATACAGCTTCTTTACTCCAGTAGAAGTACCGATACAGCTTCTTTACTCCAGTAAAAGTAGAAGTACCGATACAGCTTCTTTACTCCAGTAAAAGTAGAAGTACTGATACAGCTTCTTTACTCCAGTAAAAGTAGAAGTACTGATACAGCTTCTTTACTCCAGTAAAAGTAGAAGTACTGATACAGCTTCTATACTCCAGTAAAAGTAGAAGTACTGATACAGCTTCTTTACTCCAGTAGAAGTACTGATACAGCTTCTTTACTCCAGTAAAAGTAGAAGTACTGATACAGCTTCTTTACTCCAGTAAAAGTAGAAGTACTGATACAGCTTCTTTACTCCAGTAAAAGTAGAAGTACTGATACAGCTTCTTTACTCCAGTAAAAGTAGAAGTACTGATACAGCTTCTTTACTCCAGTCAAAGCAGAAGTTCTGATACAGCTTCTTTACTCCAGTAAAAGTAAAAGTACCGATACAGCTTCTTTACTCCAGTAAAAGTAAAAGTACCGATACAGCTTCTTTACTCCAGTAGAAGTAGAAGTACCGATACAGCTTCTTTACTCCAGTAAAAGTAGAAGTACCGATACAGCTTCTTTACTCCAGTAAAAGTAGAAGTACCGATACAGCTTCTTTACTCCAGTAAAAGTAGAAGTACCGATACAGCTTCTTTACTCCAGTAAAAGTAGAAGTACCGATACAGCTTCTTTACTCCAGTAAAAGTAGAAGTACCGATACAGCTTCTTTACTCCAGTAAAAGTAGAAGTACCGATACAGCTTCTTTACTCCAGTAAAAGTAGAAGTACCGATACAGCTTCTTTACTCCAGTAAAAGTAGAAGTACTGATACAGCTTCTTCACTCCAGTAAAAGTAAAAGTACTGATACAGCTTCTTTACTCCAGTAAAGTAATAGAGTACAGGCTCTGACATGTCCTCAGAGTATCAGAGTAAAAAGTCTCCCTCTGAAGGACATCTGTGGTCAAAGCTAACTGAAGCTCACGTCACATTAATATAACTCAAAGACTATTAAAGTTAAAGGTAGAATCATCTGAGCACATCAGCTGTTCAGCTCTGTGATCGACTGACGACAGCAGGAACATTTACAGCTTTTGATCAGACATGTTCCTGATTAGAAGAGACTGTACATCAGTGAGTGTGGTGTCAAAAACCTCCTCTTTATCATATTAATGATAATAAACTTCAGACCAGCGCCACCTGCTGGTGAGGAGAGTTATCTCCTCTCTCACTGAGGTCGTTGCAGCTTTTTCTCAACACGACGTGACACAGATGAGACTTAAAATAAAGTTAGAGGTTCAGAGAGATAACTCAGAGCATCAGGATGCAGCTGTTAGCACTTTGGTTAAGTTGACGCTGATGTTTGCAGTTTGTGGAGATGTTAGACTTTTAAAAGGTCCCATGAACAGAACAGAACTTTCTCTTTAGTTTGAAGCTCGATGAATATAAACCGACTGGATTTAAACTTTTCTGAATGAACTCAAGATCATAAAATACAAACAATCAAAGGGCTAAAAAGGGAAAAAGAAGAATTTAGATTTGGAATTTGTTTAGAGGATTTGGGCACAAGATGAGTCAGCAGATCAGGAAACAGGAACATGAGGTTACAAGGTGGAAGACGGTATTTTTAATTTCATGTAACCTTCAACAGTTTGTTATTTCTGACAGCACGCAAGCGTCTCGCTCCACACAACAGCACATGAAACAAAGGTACCAGATGTCACAGCGATGGACTCAACATTTAACATGAAACAGAGATGAAGCAGATCGACGAGACGAGACGAGACGAGACGAGAACTTCTGCTTCATCTCCACGATGAATATTTGGTTTTACAACATGAAGGTCGTCTGAAATATCTGATGGCTGATCTACAAAAGGATCTTTAAATAACTTAACAAAACAAAATAACAATCAGCTAAACGGGAATTTTGTTATTTCATTGATGACCCGATAGATTCTGGGATTTATTATTAATTATTAAAAGAATTTAAAATCTGAGTTTACTTTATTGTTTCAAACTCTGTAAAACAGTTTTAATGAGTTTTGTTTTTTCTAATATATTATAGAATATTCCTTTGATGTTTCTGCATCATCAGTGTCGTCTTTCAGTGACATTAAACATGAAAGCAGCGGTGATACATTTCACCGTCTGTTTAAACTGTCCACAGATAACCAGACGGGTCAGAAGCTGATCGACTGATCGATTGATCGACAGGAAGACACGATGACGGTGTACCATCAAAACATCTGACGAAGACTGTCAGGTTAAAACGTTGGTCATTTATTTATTTCTATTTTTTTGCATCCAGACTACGAGCGTGGGACGATTCTCCTACACGACTGATCGATCACATGTTTCTGCAGAAGACCTGAACGCCACACGGAGGATTGATACCTGGCTGAAGTTTTTATAATCATCAGCTGCCAATCGATCTCCTGGAAGAGAAACTGAACTTTATCTCCTCAGATTGTAGAGAACAGACAGTTTATGATTTGTGATGTCAGTCTCATATTACAGGCGTCCGTCTGCAGATGTTAGAGGAGATTTTAATGACTCTCACACATCAGGATGAAAACACTCGGCCACGTTCATCTTTCTGGAAACACACCGATTTAAAACCTGAAACTTGATGTGTGTTTTTTACTTTTCAGTGTGAAGCGTTTGTGCTCAGTGATGTGAATCCTTCCTACAGATGCAGTCGAGTTTCAGAAACAGAATCTAAATCAAAGTGACACAAATGTCTTTTTAATGACCGTATTTACGAATCAAGAGGTTGAGTCTAATTAAAAACTCATTTTGAGGATGTTAGTGGACCAGCAGGTTCTGCCCGACCTGAGCAGCAGTCTCACTTCCTGTTTCAGGTCCTGATTAAACTTTCCACGACTCAAACGTGAGGATTAATCTTGTGAAAAAGAAACGTCAGATCTCTGAACTCTTCAACCTGTTTGTTGGGTTTTTTTGGCAAGTGAGTGGAGATCAGTGTGAAGCACAAATGTGTTGTTAATTTAATCTGGGAAGTGTCTTTAAATCCCGTCTGATGGTTCGTCTGTTCGGACATCATGATTCCATCAGTGACTCTCAGAGCTCAGCCAGGAGCTGAATACGATCATCGAGAATAATCAGGGTTGTAATTAACTTTAGTACTCGTTCTAGTTTAGCTTAAATGACAGAAACTTTACGTTCTGTCGTTCTGGTTATTCTTGATAATCCACAAACAACACGTGAAGAGCTTTTATTACGTTCTACTGAAGAAAAAGCCCATAAAACTTTTCTTTTTGTTGAGCAGATGTGTTGTGGTAAAGTTAAATCTCACGTTTATACGTCTATAAAATAAAGAACCTTTTAAAAATCCTTTTGATCGACTCAAACACAAAGGTGTGTGTCGTTACCTCTCTTGTCCTCGGCCTCAGCTTTGGGCTTCACCAGGTCCACCTGGCGGCCGGTGATGCCGAGCGTGGCCAGGTCGATGACGCCGGTCTGGACCGCCTCTCCCAGGTGGCTCTGCTCGCCCATGTTGGCTTTGGCCTTGTTGGATTTCAGCATGAAGTCTTTGAGCGCCAGCAGCTTGTCCTCCTCCGCCTCGGTCATCCCCTGAGAGGACAGAGTGAACACAGAGACACGGGTCAGCCTTCAGACAGAGACGACTGTCCAACACTTCTTCTTATCAGTGTTTCAAATGCCACGTGTGACAGCGAACGTCTCTCCTAACAAGTGTTGTATCATAACACGTCTGCTGAATTCACAAGAAGGTCCAAATAATGCAGAATGAGTCAGAGACAGAGTTTCACAGAGTTTATAAAGTGTCTCCAACTCAACAACTCACTAAACTGACACATTTGTTAAGGGAGTCTGGGGACTTTCTCCACGGGGACAAAGAAGGAGCCTATATTGTTCCTGTTTAGTGTCTTTGTAACATGTGACATGTTTAGATCAATAACATGTTTCTTCTTTCATAAATGGAGTGTAAATGGTGACATCAGTGTAAACAGTGTGTTCAAACAGCTGATCAGTGTTGGCAGGTAAGACTTTAGCACTTTAGACACAGAAGCAGACAGGCTGGTACAGACATGCTGCCACAAACTGACACTTTGTACAAGGAGACAAACAACTTCAGCTTCTGATTTAATGCTGAATTTACAACAAGGACACAACCAGTTAGAATCTGTCAGAGACACAGTTTCACTACGTTAGAAAGTTTTACGTTACTCAACAACTCCTTAAATTAGCTGATTTGTGAAGGGAGTCTGGTGAAATTGGTTAATAGTTGGCTACATGTATTACATTTAATGCTGAATTTACAAGAAGGACACAATGAGTTAGAATCTGTCAGAGACACAGTTTCACTACGTTAGAAAGTTTTACGCTACTCAACAACTCCTTAAATTAGCTGATTTGTTAAGGGAGTCTGGTGAAATTGGTTAATAGTTGGCTACATGTATTACATTTAATGCTGAATTTACAAGAAGGACACAATGAGTTAGAATTTGTCGTAGATAGTTTCATAATGTTCATAAAGTTTTGCGCTACTCAACAACTCCTAAAATTAGCTAATTTGTGAAGGGAGTCTGGTAAAATAATATTACATTTAATGCTGAATCTACAACAAGGACACAACGAGTTAGAATCTGTCAAGAATCGTGATCAGTTGAGGAGATCTAGTGTTTGGATGTTGTATCAGATGTGAAGACTGAATCTCACTGCCGGCCTCGTTCTCATTTCCTGCGCCTGCCTCCCTGTTTTCCATCAGTGGAAAAGCTTTTCTTTGATGCTGTTCACAAATATCGATGTCAAAATTTGAATACAGGATTTTATGTCGGAGCCAAGAATTTAAAGCCGTTCCGATCAATGACTCCCAGAGGCCGGACGTGTTCAACTTCTGTGTTTTAATCAACATCTATAAAGAAACACAAAGCTGTTTCTTCACAGAGGAGGTCTGTGGAGCAGTCTGAGTGACGTGAGGGATTTCCTCAGAACATTAAGACTAAAAAACCCTGGCACTGTGGTGTGTGTGTGTGTGTGTGTGTGTGTGTGTGTGTGTGTGTGTGTGTGTGTGTGTGTGTGTGTGTGTGAGAGCCAGATGGAGCGTTTCCTAACCTAACCTCCGGCCCACAGTTCTGCCTCCAGTGTGACCGACTCTGTTCCATCTGGACTCAGTTCAACACATCAGCGTCACTATGAAATATCACAGCGTCCATCATCTGTCAGAACCTCCCGCAGGATTCAGACGTTTTGTGGAAATTCCTTCGGAGCTCCTGAATGTTTTTACAGAAGTTCTACAGAAATGTTTTGCCCCTCGCTGATTTGGTTCCGAAGAATTCTGTGAGCCTTCTTTCAAGGAAAAATGTGTGGGAGTCTGAGTCAGCATGTTTTTGAACGCTGTGGTCCGATGATCAGGATCTTCCTCCCTCCTTCTCTTCTGTCTCTTTGTTGGGAAACATCTGACAGCAGGGTTCAGATTCAGTGACGCTCAGAGGTGTGACCACATTAACACATCTTTAGGCCTGATGCATAAAACCTGGGGATTAAAGTCCAACACCTGACTCGAATGAAACTAACAAATCAGTCGGAGCTCAAGCGGCTCAATGAAGTTTACACAATCGGACTGATTCGAAACAGGTTCAACGAGTGAAGATAACTGTGTGCAGGCCGAGAGGTCGAGCTCAGATCAGACTGGTCCAACACGGAACAAAGCATCACTGCAGCGACAAACTTCAGTCCCGCCTCGTCTGCTCGGTGGCGTTATCAGCGAGCAGCCTCCAGCTGAAGTCCTGTTTCCTGACTGCACCCCTCTGATCTCTACAAGAACTGTCTGTCTTTGTCTCCGTGCTCGTCAAGAGACACTTTGTCCTCAGAGACAAACTCCGCCCACTTTCACACCTCCGCTGACCTGACGAAGAACCTTCAGAGGATCTGAGCTCGACCTGCTGCTCATGACTTTTCTGGACTGAGATATTTTGTGATAAGGCAGCGTGACACTTCTGCAACTGCGTAATGCGCTATCCAACTGCGTAACCACGGAGACCCCTCGAGCCCTCATAGTTCTCCGTCGTGGTGCCGGATACGCAATGCAATTTCCAATCG